>JAWNMO010000668.1:0-208835 GCA_035043915.1 Drosophila paramelanica | reverse complement strand
AAACGCGCGGGCACCATTCCAACTCCTAGATCCCTGCCGAAGCCAGAGAGGTCATACCTCAAGCGGATTCAGTGGAGACCCAGCGTGGAGTTGGCACAATGCAGGGCCAGGCAAGGGGCGACGGGAAAACAGACAGTGCGTGGACATTAGGCAGGCGACGAATGGAGGGGAGTATGGGGACGACCACGGATACGGAAATCACAGGCGGCCGACCCTTAGACCACCACCAGGTCTACCATGGGCCAAGTTTGAAAAGTAGGAGTTGTCCTTTGACGGGTCGAATGACCGGGGATCGGTGAAAGACTTCGTTTTTAAGCTGAAGTATCTCCAATGGCAATTCCAATGCCCTTGGGACGAAGTCTTACGAAACTTCCACGTGCTAGTAACCGGACGGGCCATAGATTGTTACTGGCTTCATGTGAGGCAACGACCGATTACGTCTTGGGCTGATCTTCGCAGGGCTCTGTTAGCCAGGTATAGAGGTAACTCGAATGACATAAATCGGATGCAGGAGTTGAGACAGCGCCAACAACTCCCTGGAGAGTCGGTTGAGGCTTGAGGGACCCCATAGGGCGCTACTTATACGCTATGGACATGAACTATATGGACCACCTGCTAGAGGAGTGAAACGAGGTCGAGGCGAGCTTAGGTCTGCGTAGTACTCGAGTAGCGTACGGAGCACACCAGAAATACGCAGGGCAGGGCAAGCCAAACGTCAGTTCATTAGAAGGCGACCCCCTAGATGAACAGAGAGTACAGCCAGAGGTAGAGGAGATTAGGGCAAAGACGGCCAGCCTGAGACACGGATGTTGGAACTGCGGCCAGCCAGGACACGACTGGCGAGACTGCCTCAACGAACACATTTTGGCGGGAAGGCGAATTACCGCGGTGACCAGCTTCAAAACTAGACAGCTGAGCGCACAGGTGCACAAGTGCGCAAGGCAGAGGTTATTTCTATCCTATTTTTTTTCTTTTTCATCTCGTCTTTTTGTGAGCGTATGTCAGCGTAACTTTATGTTAAAATAAATGTTACTGTGTACTAATTTTTTTGTTTCAAACAGGTGACCAACGGCAGGTCACGCCGCAAATTACCTTCGGTCCAAGATAAACAAGAAAAGAAGAAATTATCCGTGATTGGCCGCAACACATGCGCCAGCTGCACCGGAAAAATTCTTCATGTGCCCACACCTTTTCGAAGCTCGTCGCAGGCATGGAGTGAGAGGCACGGCACCCGGAGGCAAAAGGAACACTTCTCAAAACCCCAGAAAACATCTAAGTGAGTTTGTTTCGGCTAAATCTGACTCGGCCGCCGCCCGCCGCCACTTGTTTTTGCGGGCCACTTAGAGGCTCGTGTCCAGTCCGCCAAGGCCGACTCCGTGGCCAATTAAAAAAAAAACCAAAATAAATAATAAAACGCTTACCGACAACTAAGCGTGGCGAAATTTTAAGAATTGCCGCCAAATTGGCCCTGCGAGCGCAGCCCAAAATAAAAAAAATACACTTGCCACTACTATTTGCTTGTCTAATGTTTAAGTTTATTACAGAATATATAAATTCTCATATATGTCATTTAGTCATTTAGAATTTAATTGATCTTTACAATTTAAATCCGGAATTCGAATTTTTGCCAAAATAATTAGTTTTTTCTAAAGTCTGTTTCTGGCCCGAGTGCATGGCAGAAATACCCTCTCAATCCCAACTGTCTCCACTCTTTTTCTCATCCCCTTGTTAGAGCTCTGCTAGGGTAGAATAGGGAGCGTGGTCACACGAGGTGGCGTGTGGTGTCTTTGCAAACAACTGAAATTTTTATATATATATATATATATTATTTTTTTGACGTCGTTTCGAAAACGTCAATTTGGCAAATATCATCCTCCGTTTGGTCTAAAGTCTTAACTTTTTTTTCGAATTTCATGCGACTGTTACAATTAAGTGCCGCCATGTAGTGGCTATTGTCATCTTAGACGTAGAATTGTTATCTTGAATAAGAATGTTGTCAATTAAATTCTGTTCGAAAGTAAATTAAGGATGTTGCGGCCGATAACACCAAGCCTGCTAACTTGCTCGGTCAGTTGCTTGTATATTTGTATGTAGTGGTGAGTGTAGGCTGTTTGTGTAGGGAATTTTTGTACCGTCTAAGGGCAGGGTTGAGGTTACCCACCCCTGGGTACACTGAGCTAGTGTAATATGGCGCCCAATATTGAAAACCTCACGATCGCGTAATCCGTGCTCGATGAGGCGGTATTTCGGGAGGTGTTTCAAGTAAATAATAAAAGATCCGACACGGCAATGCCTCGCAAAGCGGACAGCTACTCTGTGGGCCGTTCGAAACCACGGCTTACAACTACAATTAGGGTTTTTTGTGTAATTGCGCGGCGAAGGACGACTTTGAGAGTACCCGGAAGCGTTTGTTTTCGTGTTTTGAGAATATCCAAATGTTTTTTCGTAGGCCTCTGGTGGCTTGTCTGGTCGAAATGGCACAGGACAATTGCACCGAGGATACAAATTTAAGACGGATCAAGATTGTCGACGTGCTGGTAAATCACTCACTCTTTTAGAAAGAAGCGCAGTTGGCCACCGGGCACAAGGAGAGAAGCGACAATCTTGACGGTGACAACAGTCAGATCCGAGTAGGGATACAAGCACGTAGTTGAACCCATTGAAAATGGGTAAAAAAGGGTACAATGGTGTTGTGCAAATGTATATAACAGGCAGAAGGAAGCATCTCCGACCCCATAAAGTATATTATATATTCGTGATCAGCATTACAAGCCGAGTCGATTTAGTCAGGTCTGTCCGTCTATCCGTCTGTCTGTATGAACGCGTCGATTTCAGAGACTACAAAAGCTAGAAAGCTGATCTTGGTCTCACTCGGTTCGTATATACCATACGCAAATCAAGTTTATTTCAAAACATCGATAACTCCTTCCGTTTTCTTATTATCGATATTTATCACTTTTTGACTCGGTTTTTTAAGCATAACTCCCAAAATATAAAAACAAGAGCCACCAAAAAAGGAGCACGAGCAGTGAGGGGCATAAATCTAGCGTGAACGCCAGAAGGCCATCGGCACCGCTGCCAGGCAAGTTGAATCCGGCAGTTATGGATTTCAACTCCCCGCCGGCGGAGAGAAACGTCCCTACAGAGCCTCGAGTCGCAATAGAATCCGATATAGCCGACATTGTCCGCCATAAACGTTGCTCTCTTCCAAGCCCACGAGACAGTCGACCGAAGCCGGTATTGCGTAAGAAATCCGGTTGGGGTTCCAGGAGATGATGAAAGCCATCAATGACTTAGTCAGGCCCATTCAAACTGCTAGCCGCGATCTGTTCACGCGTTTGCGTTCGGCCGACACAGCCGTGAGAAACGCGCGGGCACCACTCCAGCTCCTAGACCAAGCCAGAGAGGTCAAATACCTCAAGCGGATTCAGTGTAGACCCAGCGTGGAATTGGCGCAATGCAGGGCCGGGCAAGGGGCGACGGGAAAACAGAGGGGCGACGGGAAAACAGACGGAGCGGGGACATTAGGCAGGCGACGAATGGAGGGGAGTATGGGGACGATCACGGATACGGAATTCACAGGCGGCCGACCCTTAGACCACCACCAGGTCTACCTTGGGCCAAGTTTGAAAAGTAGGAGTTGTCCTTTGACGGGTCGAATGACCGGGGATCGGTGAAAGACTTCGTTTTTAAGCTGAAGTATCTCCAATGGCAATTCCAATGCCCTTGGGACGAAGTCTTACGAAACTTCCACGTGCTAGTAACCGGGCGGGCCATAGATTGTTAATGGCTTCATGTGAGGCAACGACCGATTACGTCTTGGGCTGATCTTCGCAGGGCTCTGTTAGCCAGGTTTAGAGGTAACTCGAATGATATAAATCGGATGCAGGAGTTGAGACAGCGCCAACAACTCCCTGGAGAGTCGGTTGAGGCTTGAGGGACCCCATAGGGCACTACTTATACGCTATGGACATAAACTATATGGACCACCTGCTAGAGGAGTGAAACGAGGTCGAGGCGAGCTTAGGTCTGCGTACTACTCGAGTAGCGTACGGAGCACACCAGAAATACGCAGGGCAGGGCAAGCCAAACGTCAGTTCACTAGAAGGCGACCCCCCAGAAGAACAGAGAGTACAGCCAGAGGTAGAGGAGATTAGGGCAAAGACGGCCAGCCAGGACACGACTGGCGAGACTGCCTCAACGAACACATTTTGGCGGGAAGGCGAATTACCGCGGTGACCAGCTTCAAAACTAGACAGCTGAGCGCACAGGTGCACAAGTGCGCAAGGCAGAGGTTATTTCTATCCTATTTTTTTTCTTTTTCATCTCGTCTTTTTGTGAGCGTATGTCAGCGTAACTTTATGTTAAAATAAATGTTACTGTGTACTAATTTTTTTGTTTCAAACAGGTGACCAACGGCAGGTCACGCCGCAAATTACCTTCGGTCCAAGATAAACAAGAAAAGAAGAAATTATCCGTGATTGGCCGCAACACATGCGCCAGCTGCACCGGCAAAATTCTTCATGTGCCCACCCCTTTTCGAAGCTCGTCGCAGGCATGGAGTACGAGGCACGGCACCCGGAGGCAAAAGGAACATTTCTCAAAACCCCAGAAAACATCTAAGTGAGTTTGTTTCGGCTAAATCCGACTCGGCCGCCGCCAGCCGCCACTTGTTTTTGCGGGCCACTTAGAGGCTCGTGTCCAGTCCGCCAAGGCCGACTCCGTGGCCAATTAAAAAAAAACCAAAATAAATAGTAAAACGCTTACCGACAACTAAGCGTGGCGAAATTTTAAGAATTGCCGCCAAATTGGCCCTGCGAGCGCAGCCCAAAATAAAAAAAATACACTTGCCACTACTATTTGCTTGTCTAATGTTTAAGTTTATTACAGAATATATAAATTCTCATATATGTCATTTAGTCATTTAGAATTTAATTGATCTTTACAATTTAAATCCGGAATTCGAATTTTTGCCAAAATAATTAGTTTTTTCTAAAGTCTGTTTCTGGCCCGAGTGCATGGCAGAAATACCCTCTCAATCCCAACTGTCTCCACTCTTTTTCTCATCCCCTTGTTAGAGCTCTGCTAGGGTAGAATAGGGAGCGTGGTCACACGAGGTGGCGTGTGGTGTCTTTGCAAACAACTGAAATTTTTATATATATATATATATATTATTTTTTTCACGTCGTTTCGAAAACGTCAATTTGGCAAATATCATCCTCCGTTTGGTCTAAAGTCTTAACTTTTTTTTCGAATTTCATGCGACTGTTACAATTAAGTGCCGCCATGTAGTGGCTATTGTCATCTTAGACGTAGAATTGTTATCTTGAATAAGAATGTTGTCAATTAAATTCTGTTCGAAAGTAAATTAAGGATGTTGCGGCCGATAACACCAAGCCTGCTAACTTGCTCGGTCAGTTGCTTGTATATTTGTATGTAGTGGTGAGTGTAGGCTGTTTGTGTAGGGAATTTTTGTACCGTCTAAGGGCAGGGTTGAGGTTACCCACCCCTGGGTACACTGAGCTAGTGTAATATGGCGCCCAATATTGAAAACCTCACGATCGCGTAATCCGTGCTCGATGAGGCGGTATTTCGGGAGGTGTTTCAAGTAAATAATAAAAGATCCGACACGGCAATGCCTCGCAAAGCGGACAGCTACTCTGTGGGCCGTTCGAAACCACGGCTTACAACTACAATTAGGGTTTTTTGTATAATTGCGCGGCGAAGGACGACTTTGAGAGTACCCGGAAGCGTTTGTTTTCGTGTTTTGAGAATATCCAAATGTTTTTTCGTAGGCCTCTGGTGGCTTGTCTGGTCGAAATGGCACAGGACAATTGCACCGAGGATACAAATTTAAGACGGATCAAGATTGTCGACGTGCTGGTAAATCACTCACTCTTTTAGAAAGAAGCGCAGTTGGCCACCGGGCACAAGGAGAGAAGCGACAATCTTGACGGTGACAACAGTCAGATCCGAGTAGGGATACAAGCACGTAGTTGAACCCATTGAAAATGGGTAAAAAAGGGTACAATGGCGTTGTGCAAATGTATATAACAGGCGCAGAAGGAAGCATCTCCGACCCCATAAAGTATATTATATATTCGTGATCAGCATTACAAGCTGAGTCGATTTAGTCAGGTCTGGTCCGTCTGTATCCGTCTGTCGTGTCAGGTAGAACGCGTCGATTTCAGAGACTACAAAAGCTAGAAAGCTGATCTTGGTCTCACTCGGTTCGTATATACCATACGCAAATCAAGTTTATTTCAAAACATCGATAACTCCTTCCGTTTCTCTTATTATCGATATTTATCACTTTTTGACTCGGTTTTTTAAGCATAACTCCCAAAATATAAAAACAAGAGCCACCAAAAAAGGAGCACGAGCAGTGAGGGGCATAAATCTAGCGTGAACGCCAGAAGGCCATCGGCACCGCTGCCAGGCAAGTTGAATCCGGCAGTTATGGATTTCAACTCCCCGCCGGCGGAGAGAAACGTCCCTACAGAGCCTCGAGTCGCAATAGAATCCGATATAGCCGACATTGTCCGCCATAAACGTTGCTCTCTTCCAAGCCCACGAGACAGTCGACCGAAGCCGGTATTGCGTAAGAAATCCGGTTGGGGTTCCAGGAGATGATGAAAGCCATCAATGACTTAGTCAGGCCCATTCAAACTGCTAGCCGCGATCTGTTCACGCGTTTGCGTTCGGCCGACACAGCCGTGAGAAACGCGCGGGCACCACTCCAGCTCCTAGACCAAGCCAGAGAGGTCAAATACCTCAAGCGGATTCAGTGTAGACCCAGCGTGGAATTGGCGCAATGCAGGGCCGGGCAAGGGGCGACGGGAAAACAGAGGGGCGACGGGAAAACAGACGGAGCGGGGACATTAGGCAGGCGACGAATGGAGGGGAGTATGGGGACGATCACGGATACGGAAATCACAGGCGGCCGACCCTTAGACCACCACCAGGTCTACCTTGGGCCAAGTTTGAAAAGTAGGAATTGTCCTTTGACGGGTCGAATGACCGGGGATCGGTGAAAGACTTCGTTTTTAAGCTGAAGTATCTCCAATGGCAATTCCAATGCCCTTGGGACGAAGTCTTACGAAACTTCCACGTGCTAGTAACCGGGCGGGCCATAGATTGTTAATGGCTTCATGTGAGGCAACGACCGATTACGTCTTGGGCTGATCTTCGCAGGGCTCTGTTAGCCAGGTTTAGAGGTAACTCGAATGATATAAATCGGATGCAGGAGTTGAGACAGCGCCAACAACTCCCTGGAGAGTCGGTTGAGGCTTGAGGGACCCCATAGGGCACTACTTATACGCTATGGACATAAACTATATGGACCACCTGCTAGAGGAGTGAAACGAGGTCGAGGCGAGCTTAGGTCTGCGTACTACTCGAGTAGCGTACGGAGCACACCAGAAATACGCAGGGCAGGGCAAGCCAAACGTCAGTTCACTAGAAGGCGACCCCCCAGATGAACAGAGAGTACAGCCAGAGGTAGAGGAGATTAGGGCAAAGACGGCCAGCCTGAGACACGGATGTTGGAACTGCGGCCAGCCAGGACACGACTGGCGAGACTGCCTCAACGAACACATTTTGGCGGGAAGGCGAATTACCGCGGTGACCAGCTTCAAAACTAGACAGCTGAGCGCACAGGTGCACAAGTGCGCAAGGCAGAGGTTATTTCTATCCTATTTTTTTTCTTTTTCATCTCGTCTTTTTGTGAGCGTATGTCAGCGTAACTTTATGTTAAAATAAATGTTACTGTGTACTAATTTTTTTGTTTCAAACAGGTGACCAACGGCAGGTCACGCCGCAAATTACCTTCGGTCCAAGATAAACAAGAAAAGAAGAAATTATCCGTGATTGGCCGCAACACATGCGCCAGCTGCACCGGCAAAATTCTTCATGTGCCCACCCCTTTTCGAAGCTCGTCGCAGGCATGGAGTACGAGGCACGGCACCCGGAGGCAAAAGGAACATTTCTCAAAACCCCAGAAAACATCTAAGTGAGTTTGTTTCGGCTAAATCCGACTCGGCCGCCGCCAGCCGCCACTTGTTTTTGCGGGCCACTTAGAGGCTCGTGTCCAGTCCGCCAAGGCCGACTCCGTGGCCAATTAAAAAAAAACCAAAATAAATAGTAAAACGCTTACCGACAACTAAGCGTGGCGAAATTTTAAGAATTGCCGCCAAATTGGCCCTGCGAGCGCAGCCCAAAATAAAAAAAATACACTTGCCACTACTATTTGCTTGTCTAATGTTTAAGTTTATTACAGAATATATAAATTCTCATATATGTCATTTAGTCAATTAATTGTTATTTGCATTTAGAATTTAATTGATCTTTACAATTTAAATCCGGAATTCGAATTTTTGCCAAATTAATTTGTTTTTCTAAAGTCTGTTTCTGGCCCTAGTGCATGTTAGAAATACCCTCACAATCCCAACTGTCTCCACTCTTTTTCTCATCCCCTTGTTAGAGCTCTGCTAGGGTAGGATAGGGAGCGTGGTCACACGTTTCAAAAACGTCAATTTGGCAAATATCAACCTCCGTTTGGTCTAAAGTCGCAACTTTTTTTTTCGAATTTCATGCGACTGCTACAATTAAGTGCCGTCATGTAGTGGCTATTGTCATCTTAGACGTAGAATTGTTATCTTGAATAAGAATGTTGTCAATTAAACTCTGTTCGAAAGTAAATTAAGGATGTTGCCGTAATGTTGCCGATAACACCAAGCCTGCTAACTTGCTCGGTCAGTTGCTTGTATATTTGTATGTAGTTGTGAGTGTAGGCTGTTTGTGTAGGGAATTTTTGTACCGTCTAAGGGCAGGGTTGAGGTTACCCACCCCTGGGTACACTGAGCTAGTGTAATATGGCGCCCAATATTGAAAACCTCACGATCGCGTAATCCGTGCTCGATGAGGCGGTATTTCGGGAGGTGTTTCAAGTAAATAATAAAAGATCCGACACTGCAATGCCTCGCGAAGCGGACGGCTACTCTGTGGGCCGTTCGAAACCACGGCTTACAACTACAATTAGGGTTTTTTGTATAATTGCGCGGCGAAGGACGACTTTGAGAGTACCCGGAAGCGTTTGTTTTCGTGTTTTGAGAATATCCAAATGTTTTTTCGTAGGCCTCTGGTGGCTTGTCTGGTCGAAATGGCACAGGACAATTGCACCGAGGATACAAATTTAAGACGGATCAAGATTGTCGACGTGCTGGTAAATCACTCACTCTTTTAGAAAGAAGCGCAGTTCGCCACCAAGGAGTTCGGCACAAGGAGAGAAGCGACCACCTTGAGGTGACAACAGTCATATCCGAGTAGGGATACAAGCACGTAGTTGAACCCATTGAAAATGGGTAAAAAAGGGTACAATGGTGCTGTGCAAATGTATATAACAGGCAGAACAGGAACAGGAAGCATATCCGACCCCATAAAGTATATTATATATTCTTGATCAGCATTACAAGCTGAGTCGATTTAGTCATGTCCGCCTGTCTGTCCGTCTGTCTGTCCGTCTGTCTGTCTGTCCGTCTATCCGTCTGTCTGTATGAACGCGTCGATTTCAGAGACTACAAAAGCTAGAAAGCTGATCTTGGTCTCATTCGGTTCGTATATACCATACGCAAATCAAGTTTATTTCAAAACATCGATAACTCCTTCCGTTTTCTTATTATCTATATTTATCACTTTTTTGACTCGGTTTTTTAAGCATAACTCCCAAAATATAAAAACAAGAGCCACCAAAAAAGGAGCACGAGCAGTGAGGGGCATAAACCTAGCGTGAACGCCAGTAAGGCCATCGGCACCGCTGCCAGGCAAGTTGAATCCAGCAGTTATGGATTTCAACTCCCCGCCGGCGGAGAGAAACGTCCCTCGCGTCGCAATAGAATCCGATATAGCCGATATAGTCCGCCATAAACGTTGCTCTCTTCCAAGCCCACGAGACAGTCGACCGAAGCCGGTATTGCGTAAGAAATCCGGTTGGGGTTCCAGGAGATGATGAAAGCCATCAATGACTTAGTCAGCCGCCTGAACCGCCGCGTCAGGCCGCCGTGCCAAAGAAACGCGCGGGCACCATTCCAACTCCCAGATCTCTGCCGAAGCCAGAGAGGTCATGGAGACCCAGCGTTGAATTGGCGCAATGCAGGGCCGGGCAAGGGGCGACGGGAAAACAGACAGAGCGTAGACATTAGGCAGGCGACGAATGGAGGGAAGTATGGGGACGATCACGGATACGGAAATCACAGGCGGCCGACCCTTAGACGACTACCAGGTCTACCTTGGGCCAAAATTGAAAAGTGGAAGTTGTCCTTTGACGGGTCGAATGACCGGGGATCGGTGAAAGACTTCGTTTTTAAGCTGAAGTATCTCCAAAGGCAATTCCAATGCCCTTGGGACGAAGTCTTACGAAACTTCCCCTTGCTAGTAACCGGGCGGGCCATAGATTGTTACTGGCTTCATGTGAGGCAACGACCGCTTACGTCTTGGGCTGATCTTCGCAGGGCTCTGTTAGCCAGGTTTAGAGGTAACTGGAATGATATAAATCGGATGCAGGAGTTGAGACAGCGCCCACAGAGGGACCCCATAAGGCGCTACTATGGACGCTATGGACATGAACTATATGGACCACCTGCTAGAGGAGTGAAACGAGGTCGAGGCGAGCTTAGGTCTGCGTAGTACCCGAGTAGCGTACGGAGCACACCAGAAATACGCAGGGCAGGGCAAGCCAAACGTCAGTTCACTAGAAGACGACCCCCCAGATGAACAGAGAGTACAGCCAGAGGTAGAGGAGATTAGGGCAAAGACGGCCAGCCTGAGACACGGATGTTGGAACTGTGGCCAGCCAGGACACGACTGGCGAGACTGCCTCAACGAACACATTTTGGCGGGAAGGCGAATTACCGCGGTGACTAGCTTCAAAACTAGACAGCTGAGCGCACAGGTGCACAAGTGCGCAAGGCAGAGGTTATTTCTAACCTATTTTTTTTCCTTTTTATACCCTGAACCCATTGAAAATGGGTAAAAAAGGGTATAATGGTTTTGTGCAAATGTATGTAACAGGCAGAAGTAAGCATCTCCGACCCCATAAAGTATATATATTCTTGATCAGCATCACTAGCCGAGTCGATTTAGCCATGTCCGTCTGTCTGTCTGTCTGTCTGTCTGTCTGTATGAACGCGTCGATTTCAGAGACTACAAAAGCTAGAAAGCTGATCTTGGTCGCATTCGGTTCGTATATACCATACATATATTTAAAAACTTCGATAACTCTTTCCGTTTTCTTATTATCGATATTTATCGCTTTTTTGACTCGGTTTTTTAAGCATAACTCCTAAACTATAAAAGCTAGAGCCAACATACAAAGAATTTAAGCCCTTCAGGTTTTGGATACCTCCCCCCAATCGCCACCAATATCGATAAAACCATAAACAAAGCAAATCAAATACTACACACGTGCAAATTGGTTTGTACATACATTTCGATGATCTGAATAAGTCCTGAAAATTTCATAACGATCGTACATTTAGTTTACGAGTAAATCAAGAATCTATTTTCAGTAGTGGGGGCAAAGCGCAGCTGCTTGGCAGTTTCTGTGTACATGTGCACGCATACATATGCACGCCTAGAAAGTCTTGCGTTTTCCTAGGAAAAGGCAACGGTTAAATTGAATTTTAACACAACGAAGGGGTCCAGTGGGTAAGAGTTGTGCCGCGTAACGCGGAGGTCCGGGTTCGAATTCAGCGATGGTATGGTAGAGCAATGATGAATTATTTTATTTTTTCGTTATTTATAATGATTATTATTATTAATTTGTATAGTTTTAATGACAAGTGGAAAATTTTCGTTTTCGTTGACTTTTTGCGATGGTTAACTAATGTTATATCATTCGTCAAAAATGTGGTAGTGTGGTGCAGTTGGTAAGAGTCGTGCATCTTAAGACGGGGAGACCGAGTTCGAGCCCCGGCTGTGGAACATTTCTTTTTCCGTTGGTAATTGTTTTTTTTTTTATTATTTTTAGCAGGATCAATACTCATCAACTGCCGAGAGTGTGTGTGTATGTGTTCATTTCTGGGTTCAGGGTATCTACTAGTCGAGCGGTCCCGACTAGAGCAATCTCACTTGTTCTTTTTCATCTCGTCTTTTTGTGAGCGTATGTCAGCGTAACTTTATGTTAAAATAAATGTTACTGTGTACTAATTTTTTTGTTTCAAACAGGTGACCAACGGCAGGTCACGCCGCAAATTACCTTCGGTCCAAGATAAACAAGAAAAGAAGAAATTAGCCGTGATTGGCCGCAACACATGCGCCAGCTGCACCGGAAAAATTCTTCATGTGCCCACCCCTCGCAGGCATGGAGTGAGAGGCACGGCACCCGGAGGCAAAAGGAACACTTCTCAAAACCCCAGAAAACATCTAAGTGAGTTTGTTTCGGCTAAATCCGACTCGGCCGCCGCCCGCCGCCACTTGTTTTTGCGGGCCACTTAGAGGCTCGTGTCCAGTCCGCCAAGGCCGACTCCGTGGCCAATTAAAAAAAAAACCAAAATAAATAATAAAACGCTTACCGACAACTAAGCGTGGCGAAATTTTAAGAATTGCCGCCAAATTGGCCCTGCGAGCGCAGCCCAAAATAAAAAAAATACACTTGCCACTACTATTTGCTTGTCTAATGTTTAAGTTTATTACAGAATATATAAATTCTCATATATGTCATTTAGTCAATTAATTGTTATTTGCATTTAGAATTTAATTGATCTTTACAATTTAAATCCGGAATTCGAATTTTTGCCAAATTAATTTGTTTTTCTAAAGTCTGTTTCTGGCCCTAGTGCATGTTAGAAATACCCTCACAATCCCAACTGTCTCCACTCTTTTTCTCATCCCCTTGTTAGAGCTCTGCTAGGGTAGGATAGGGAGCGTGGTCACACGAGGTAGCGTGTGGTGTCTTTGCAAACAACTGAAATTTTTATATATATATATATATTATTTTTTTGACGTCGTTTCAAAAACGTCTATTTGGCAAATATCAACCTCCGTTTGGTCTAAAGTCGCAACTTTTTTTTTCGAATTTTATGCGACTGCTACAATTAAGTGCCGTCATGTAGTGGCTATTGTCATCTTAGACGTAGAATTGTTATCTTGAATAAGAATGTTGTCAATTAAACTCTGTTCGAAAGTAAATTAAGGATGTTGCCGTAATGTTGCCGATAACACCAAGCCTGCTAACTTGCTCGGTCAGTTGCTTGTATATTTGTATGTAGTTGTGAGTGTAGGCTGTTTGTGTAGGGAATTTTTGTACCGTCTAAGGGCAGGGTTGAGGTTACCCACCCCTGGGTACACTGAGCTAGTGTAATATGGCGCCCAATATTGAAAACCTCACGATCGCGTAATCCGTGCTCGATGAGGCGGTATTTCGGGAGGTGTTTCAAGTAAATAATAAAAGATCCGACACTGCAATCCTCGCGAAGCGGACAGCTACTCTGTGGGCCGTTCGAAACCACGGCTTACAACTACAATTAGGGTTTTTTGTGTAATTGCGCGGCGAAGGACGACTTTGAGAGTACCCGGAAGCGTTTGTTTTCGTGTTTTGAGAATATCCAAATGTTTTTTCGTAGGCCTCTGGTGGCTTGTCTGGTCGAAATGGCACAGGACAATTGCACCGAGGATACAAATTTAAGACGGATCAAGATTGTCGACGTGCTGGTAAATCACTCACTCTTTTAGAAAGAAGCGCAGTTCGCCACCAAGGAGTTCGGCACAAGGAGAGAAGCGACCACCTTGAGGTGACAACAGTCATATCCGAGTAGGGATACAAGCACGTAGTTGAACCCATTGAAAATGGGTAAAAAAGGGTACAATGGTGCTGTGCAAATGTATATAACAGGCAGAACACGAACAGGAAGCATATCCGACCCCATAAAGTATATTATATATTCTTGATCAGCATTACAAGCTGAGTCGATTTAGTCATGTCCGCCTGTCTGTCCGTCTGTCTGTCCGTCTGTCTGTCTGTCCGTCTATCCGTCTGTCTGTATGAACGCGTCGATTTCAGAGACTACAAAAGCTAGAAAGCTGATCTTGGTCTCATTCGGTTCGTATATACCATACGCAAATCAAGTTTATTTCAAAACATCGATAACTCCTTCCGTTTTCTTATTATCTATATTTATCACTTTTTTGACTCGGTTTTTTAAGCATAACTCCCAAAATATAAAAACAAGAGCCACCAAAAAAGGAGCACGAGCAGTGAGGGGCATAAACCTAGCGTGAACGCCAGTAAGGCCATCGGCACCGCTGCCAGGCAAGTTGAATCCGGCAGTTATGGATTTCAACTCCCCGCCGGCGGAGAGAAACGTCCCTCGCGTCGCAATAGAATCCGATATAGCCGATATAGTCCGCCATAAACGTTGCTCTCTTCCAAGCCCACGAGACAGTCGACCGAAGCCGGTATTGCGTAAGAAATCCGGTTGGGGTTCCAGGAGATGATGAAAGCCATCAATGACTTAGTCAGCCGCCTGAACCGCCGCGTCAGGCCGCCGTGCCAAAGAAACGCGCGGGCACCATTCCAACTCCCAGATCCCTGCCGAAGCCAGAGAGGTCATGGAGACCCAGCGTTGAATTGGCGCAATGCAGGGCCGGGCAAGGGGCGACGGGAAAACAGACAGAGCGTAGACATTAGGCAGGCGACGAATGGAGGGAAGTATGGGGACGATCACGGATACGGAAATCACAGGCGGCCGACCCTTAGACCACTACCAGGTCTACCTTGGGCCAAAATTGAAAAGTGGAAGTTGTCCTTTGACGGGTCGAATGACCGGGGATCGGTGAAAGACTTCGTTTTTAAGCTGAAGTATCTCCAAAGGCAATTCCAATGCCCTTGGGACGAAGTCTTACGAAACTTCCCCTTGCTAGTAACCGGGCGGGCCATAGATTGTTACTGGCTTCATGTGAGGCAACGACCGCTTACGTCTTGGGCTGATCTTCGCAGGGCTCTGTTAGCCAGGTTTAGAGGTAACTGGAATGATATAAATCGGATGCAGGAGTTGAGACAGCGCCCACAGAGGGACCCCATAAGGCGCTACTATGGACGCTATGGACATGAACTATATGGACCACCTGCTAGAGGAGTGAAACGAGGTCGAGGCGAGCTTAGGTCTGCGTAGTACCCGAGTAGCGTACGGAGCACACCAGAAATACGCAGGGCAGGGCAAGCCAAACGTCAGTTCACTAGAAGACGACCCCCCAGATGAACAGAGAGTACAGCCAGAGGTAGAGGAGATTAGGGCAAAGACGGCCAGCCTGAGACACGGATGTTGGAACTGTGGCCAGCCAGGACACGACTGGCGAGACTGCCTCAACGAACACATTTTGGCGGGAAGGCGAATTACCGCGGTGACCAGCTTCAAAACTAGACAGCTGAGCGCACAGGTGCACAAGTGCGCAAGGCAGAGGTTATTTCTAACCTATTTTTTTTCCTTTTTATACCCTGAACCCATTGAAAATGGGTAAAAAAGGGTATAATGGTTTTGTGCAAATGTATGTAACAGGCAGAAGTAAGCATCTCCGACCCCATAAAGTATATATATTCTTGATCAGCATCACTAGCCGAGTCGATTTAGCCATGTCCGTCTGTCTGTCTGTCTGTCTGTCATGAACGCGTCGATTTCAGAGACTACAAAAGCTAGAAAGCTGATCTTGGTCGCATTCGGTTCGTATATACCATACATATATTTAAAAACTTCGATAACTCTTTCCGTTTTCTTATTATCGATATTTATCGCTTTTTTGACTCGGTTTTTTAAGCATAACTCCTAAACTATAAAAGCTAGAGCCAACATACAAAGAATTTAAGCCCTTCAGGTTTTGGATACCTCCCCCCAATCGCCACCAATATCGATAAAACCATAAACAAAGCAAATCAAATACTACACACGTGCAAATTGGTTTGTACATACATTTCGATGATCTGAATAAGTCCTGAAAATTTCATAACGATCGTACATTTAGTTTACGAGTAAATCAAGAATCTATTTTCAGTAGTGGGGGCAAAGCGCAGCTGCTTGGCAGTTTCTGTGTACATGTGTTTTATTAATTTGTATCGTTTTAATGACAACTACAAAATTTTCGTTTTCCTTGACTTTTTGCGATGGTTAAGTAATGTTATATCATTCGCGAAAAATGTGGTAGTGTGGTGCAGTTGGTAAGAGTCGTGCATTTAAGACGGAGAGAGCGAGTTCGAGCCCCGGTTGTGGAACATTTGTTTTTCCGTTGGTAATTGTTTTTTTTTTAATTTTTAAAAGGCTCAATACTTATCAACTGCCGAGAGTTTGTGTGTATGTGTTAATTTCTGGGTTCAGGGTATCTACTAGTCGGGCGGTCCCGACTAGAGCAATCTCAATTGTTAATCTTATCTACGTCTTTTCCCCTTTTATTATACTTGTTTTTTATGCCCTTTTCGTTTAAATGATAGAACTTGATAAAAATACTTATGCTCATTAAAATACATATTAAAATGATAAGGATTGTACTGATTATTACTGATGTTTTATTGGCAAATCCAG
Organism: Drosophila paramelanica; assembly: GCA_035043915.1. Taxonomy (NCBI): domain Eukaryota; kingdom Metazoa; phylum Arthropoda; class Insecta; order Diptera; family Drosophilidae; genus Drosophila; species Drosophila paramelanica. Next base: position 192,270 of record JAWNMO010000668.1, on the reverse strand, counting down.
TTCGAAATGGTGATTGGTTTTTTTTTCGTACTTTTTATATGAAATGGGTAAAAATGGTATAATGGTTAGTTAAAATGTATGTTACAGGCAGAAGGAGGCATCTCGGACCCCATAAAGAATATTCTTGATCAGTACGACGAGCTGAGTTTATATAGCCATGTCCGTCTGTCTGTCTATCTGTTTGTCGGTCTGTCTGTCTGTCCGTCTATCTCTCTGTATGAACGCAGCGATCTTGGAAACTACTAAAACTAGAAAGCTGATTTTGGTCTTATTCAGTTAATATATGTATATCATACTCAGAAAAAGCCTATCATTTTTTTTCGATAACTTGCTCCATTTCATTAATATCGATAAAAATCGATAAAAAGCCTTTTGTTTTTTTACAATATCTCGAAAACTAATAAAGCTAGAGGCAACAAATTTTGACTAGACGCAGATTTTGTAACCTCTGGATTTTTGATACCTCCCCCCAATCGCTCCCAATATTTTCAAAACCATTAAAACCCCAAATCAAATACGACAGACCTGAAAATTGGATTGTACATGTATTTAAATTCTGCTTTAATGGTGAAAGTTTCATAACGATCATACATTTAGTTTAACAGAAAATAAAGATTTCGTTTTTATAGTGGAGCACGCGCAGCAACCGAGTAAAGTGCGAGCGGCGTGCATTTGTGTGTGTGTATGTGTAAATTTGTGTATGTATGCATGAATGCAAACTTTCTCGTGGCTCTCATCACGGTCGCCATGTATCGAATAGTGCAATGCAGAACAGGGATTAACACCACTGGCAAAACATTTAAAGAGTTGTTAGCCTATAAACAGAATTGAATTGCTTATGTATAACGCTTAATCAGCTTATGTAGATGTATTTGTGTTTGGCCATTTGCTCGCCGGCTGCAGCGCCTGAGAGAGAGTTGTAAGTGCTCATAATGTTTTATTCAAGTGCGCGTTAGCTAATGCCTAATGTGCTGACACTGCGGTTCCCACTTATGGTTTGGTAAGAGAAGGTAGAGGATATTCTTACTCGCTCCTAAGCATTGTTGCGCTTATTTTGTGACTTCTGCCAAATACAGTAAACTGCTATTAAATGTTTGTGCTCTCATTATATGCGCATATTAAAAAATCAAGACCAATCTATATCTAACTAAAGATATTTAGATGACTTAGATATAGTCCTTGATATTGCAAAAAGCTTGCGTGATTTTTCCAGTGATCTAGGCAAATTCGGATCTTGGGAAAAGAGTGAAGAATACAGAGAAGTTATTCGGTCTTCTGCATACCGTTCGAAAAAAATCGCAGGCTATGAAAACATCTCATTGATATTGAAGATATATTGTTTGGAGCTATCAACTTATGAGTAAAATATACAGAGATAGAGCATTTGATACATTTATTAAAGGTATTCGTGGAGATTTATCACGCCTACTTGATATAAAAGAACTAACCACCCTCTGCATTACACTTGTGTTTGAAATTAGAGAATCAAGCATATCGTTTAAACTACGAATCGTCTAAGACACAGCAGCCCATCATTAGAAATCATCAAATTCAGAAATCTTTACTAGTATCACGCCAGATACCTAACAATGGAAATTTTTTAAAAGCACCAACTTTCCAACTTTCACAACTTTTTTCTATATACCAACTGGTAATACATTCGGGCAAATGCAACAACAAATAACATTTTTTCCAACTCAATTAAGATAAATCAATTCCAATGGAAATTACATTCAATGAAAACTGATGCCGAAACCATTGTTAAATCAGGATCCATTCCATGCTGTCTCAGTAAGCGCAATCATGTACAAATCACCCATTATAAAATTGTTAATTTGTTTAATGACCCAGAGTCAATTGTACAACTTTACTTGCTGCCAACATTAAGAACATTTTACGCAATATTAGAGAACGATGATCTAAAAGTATTAGGTGCAGTATTAACACAAACAATAAGAAATTATATGTTAAAAACAGAAAAAATGGGAAATATAATGGGTCAAGTTCAAAAAATATATCGAAACATTTTGATTCTTTTTTTACATATCTTAGTAACCCACAGGAAATGCCTAGGAAAACAAAGTGCATTTATCCAAAACATATTATTTACCGAAAATGTAACAATGTCAGCTTTAACCAAACTCTGCAATGTTTGCAAAGAAAGAAAATACGATAGGCATCCACCGAGCCCAGAAATAAGAAAAGCTCTAATTCCTGAGTTCCCAGGATATACAATTCATATCGACATATGTATATTCAACTGAAAAGAAATTGGATTGCTAAATTTTTAAAGCTTGTTCAATAAAAGATATAAAATAACGTCTGCACGGCATTTTGTTTTATTATGACGTAGCTAAGTATCTTGTAATAAATAACATCTTGTAATAAAAAATCGTTTAATTCAGCCACTATTACCTTTGTGATGAAATACCAGTAGGGCATTGCAATTTTTATATTAACTTCTTACAAAAATTCCCCGCTGAAATTATGAAATGTCTAAAGACAACACAAGAACATTACACATTCGAAGAATTCCTAGATAAAGCTATCCATGAATTCATACACTCAGTCACCCGAAAATGCTCACTAGAGGTATATTTCGGTAGAAATGTAATCACTGACCCAGAAGACAAAAATATTTGTTAAGTTAAATGCTAGATCAGGTTCTAAGCCATAGCTACAGTTACATAGTTACTGAACCAGGAAGAGTTCATAAGAGAAACATAAACAAGTAAGAGTCAGTCAGGCGTTAACGACTGCATTATACTCGTTCATGGTCTTAACTATTATTGTTATTTTTGAAAATTTGGGATATTTAATAGATATGACCAGTAATCTACAGATCTAAAACTATTGAATATATAGGCGTTTGCGATTCGTGGGGGGCGTTCTATTAAGGTCGCAATATTTTGGGAATGTCGAATGTCAGGGTTGGTGACTTTAGCTTTATAATTGTGGACTTTATCTATTATCGATTTAAGGTGTTATCGGTTTGCCAACCCAGGTTGACTCGAGTATATATCCAAAATTTCAAGTCGCTAGCTTCAATAGAGGCGCAAAAAATTGAGTTCATGTGGACAGACAAACAGCCGGACGGACGGCAAAACGGACATTGCACAAAACTAATTTGCTCTTTTCTTGTCGTGAAGGATTTACTAACAAAATCAACGTAGAATTTACGAAACTTCTTATTCATAACTAGAATGTCAAAATGGCAAAAAAAACATAAAAATTTCAAACAATAAACCAGATGTCGTCCGACTGCCGGCTTCATTCGATTATGAAGGAATTACTTACCTGTCTAATCACTTTGCTTGAATTCATTGCAGGACTTTCCAACTTTTCAAAAGACTGCGCTGACATTGGCAACCACGAATATTAAAAATTTCCCCGACGCACACACGATAAATTTACAAAGAGACAGGGAAAATAAAAACTTTAGTAACTAATGTCATTCATATAAATCTCAACGTAAAAATATAAGTCAACCATTACCTGTCAACCTTCCAGTTTCCGGCTTGCCTGCATCCAGCAGTAGCATATCAAAAAACTAATTGAAATTTCTGAACATTTTTGAATTTCCTACAAAAATGCCGGAGGCAAAATATTTAAACCTTAAAACCTTTTTATGAGGATTTTTTTTTTATTTAGACAATATTGCTATTTCAGAAGCTTGTCTAAATTGTACCATATCTGACTGCGAAGTGTTTGCAAGTAGCTTTACGGATTTTACAAAAGACCGACAAACTCGTCAGCTCATTAGTTACCGTTAAAGCCTTACTTCAATTTGCCACGCCTTCTGGGACAGAGATTATCTCTGTAAAAATAACTCTCACATCTAGCCCTGTATTGTAAAGTAGTTCCTAGGCAGGGGTATGAATCTCAGTCTGACCAAGGTTGTTTACAAGAAAAACAAGAAAAGTCACTGGGACGCTATGTTTTAGGGGGACAACACAAACTCTGTCTTGGCAAATTCGAAGGCCCGCCTTCCAAATGCCCCAAACTAATATACCCCAAACTCAAGATACCCCGTCCCTACGGACGAAGAAGCTCGAACTAGCCTCTCGGCTCCCTCGTGTCGTCCCCAGTCGTGTTCGCGTTCGAGTGTAAACCACGACTGCGGCCACGTCTCCTACTTCGGCTCGGGTCCGGACGACATCGTGACCACACCCCCCGCTAGGTTAGGGAGGCCCGTAACCGCTAATACTACACGTGTTCGGGTACCCCGAGAACCGCTACACTAAGAAGGTCAGGGAGTCCCCTTGACCAAGCTACCTATCTGGGTCAGGCTCCGCGCCTTGACCACGTGTCCGCCCACGCCAGGTTCTCCCCTATCCAACTAGCACCAGCAGGTGTAAACCATGTCAGCGACTCCCGCCCAGACCAGGACAATGCCAAGGCCACGCTGCCAAAATCCTACACCTGTTTAAGGGCGACTAATGAGATCCCCAAAGGTACCTCAACTCCAATCATAGCACACTGTAACCTGATCACTTCCTATCGAGAGATTTTCACTAACATTCAGTAATCTTACTAAGGCAAATAGCGAGACCACAAAGGCATCCCAGTTACAATATCACTATATTCGGTTCTTACAATATCATTTATTACTGAACGAAACTTATTAATTCCTATCCGTGTCATTATTGTTAACGTAAAACTCTGCTACAATTTTGTTAAATGAAACAACATAATTAAAGAGGCGCGGCTTCTTTTCTAACTTTTGACTCGCGACTGACACGCGACCGATCGGTTGAAGAGCTCGACACTAATTAATTTGTCGGCTCTCGTCGCTCATGGCAGCAGCCCAATTTCTTGAAAGCTTTCGCTTTTCGCCGCAAAGCCGCTATCTCGCCTGTGCCTTCGGCAGCTGATCACCTAATTTTTATTATTTTTGTGGGCGGTTGGGTCTCTAACCCGCTTAATCTTCAAAAGCGCCGGAAAAAGTTTTACTTGTTTTACTATTTTTACTTTGTGAATGTGTATATAAATTAAATCTATATTATTAATATATTTTGTTATAAGATGTTAGACATGTTGGCAAATATTTAAAAGGTACGGGTTCTTGCCATTCTTGCAATGAGATGGACAAGTCTGTGTAGACCATCTATGTTCATATATGTGAATTTGCTTACTACGAATTCTTTTTATTACAAAACAGCTCTTCATTTCTTATTCGAATAGAGCTTAACACTACTTAACGTTGCCGCCCTTTTTAATTTCGACTATCCTCCATCGGTCCTCGATGACCACCGCTCCTCGCTGTCCACTGCTCTTCTCAGTAACAATAGTAACAGATTGTAGCAGTGTTTATTGGTGTTTCTATACCCGCCTAGGCAGGGTGGGCGTGGCGTGGGCTTTAACTTTGGTGGGATATATAGATGTTGGGCCAATGATATTGATTGGCCTCAACAATTACCATTTAGTGACGACTACTAAAAGTATTGTTTTAATGACAATTTGGTAGCTACTAAATCAGCATTGGGCTGGTATATTTATGGCGCAATGCAAGGGCCATAGCAAAATGCACCATTCCTATCAGTCATGCTACACAATGGTGATGATGACAGACAGAAAGGTTTGGCGTTAAAGTAGATGCAAAGCATAACTAGAGCAAGAAGAATTCTAAAGAACACAACAAAAACATTTGAAGGGTCATATGAAAAAGGGCTACTTGCACGTGCCCGAATGTTAAAACATGGCTGTCAAGAGGTTACATGCAGTGGAAAATAAGATGCGTAGCAACGTTACAATGGACGGGTGTTATCAAGCAGTAATGGATTTCGTAAGGAAAGATGTCTAAGGAAGAGGCCTCTGTGGTTAGCCCTAAAATATGCTATCTGCCGCATTTTGGGGTAGACAACATAAAAAAACTCAAAAGATGCACTTGGTGTTCGATGCAGCAGCCGCGATAGAGGGTGAATCCTTAAATACAAAGTTGTTAACGGGAAAAGATGAAAATCCGCCATTTACACAAATCCTATTCCAATTTCTCCAAATAAAGTAAGCGGTATGTGCTGACATAAAAGTACGAATTAGTAGAGGGCATTATAATCCGGATGCACCCGTACCAATAAAGAAAATGAACGTGATGATATTCAGATCTGCTTGTTGCCCCAACTGTGCACAACACATCAAAAATGTAAATGTACGAAACGCCTCAAAATATAGGGAGAAAGTTATAGTTGCTATTGAGTCGAAACATTATGTGAATGATTTCGTTGTAAGCTTCGATGCTGAAAAGGAGGCGTATGAAATAAGTAATGACGTCAAAAGGGTTCATAAGATGGCTAATTTCGAATTAAGAGGATTCGTATCAAACTAAAGAATAGTAAGAGAAAATCTAAACAGTACTAAGGACGAGAAATTAATAGGAACACTCAAATTGAACAGTGATAAAGTTGATAAACGTCCTTGGTATGCATTGGGATTACGAACATGACGTATTTATATTCGGGGTAAAATTAAATCGAGTAGACAAAGACATTGTGAAAAGCATTAGGAAAAAGTCCACTTCTAATTTTGGTCATGTCAGTATATGATCCCTTTGGAATGTTGGCAGATTATACATGGTACAAGATGGAAAATTAAAGCAGTTTATGTTAGATAGATGCTATTCGCCAGGTACATTTTATCCAAACGTAAAAATTGAGTTACATGTTTTTGTCGATACTAGTCTGAGTCGACCTTTGCTGCCGTAGCCTATTGGAGAATAGATTAAAATGGTCTCATTGAAGTCAAGTTCATTGCAGGAAAGACTAAATGTGCATCCCTAAAAATTTGGTCTGTGCCACGACTTGAGCTTCAGGCAGATGTGCTTGGCACTCGTCTAAAAAATACAATTTTAGCATGTCATAATATAACGCTACAAAGCTTTACATTGTTGTCTGATTCTTACACTGTTATTACATGAAAACGTTGCAGCAATTCGTTGCTCACCGGATCAGCAAAATTTTGAAAACTACGGAAGAAAACGACTGGCGCTGGGTACCAACTGATTTAAACGCAGCAGACAAGGCTACAAAGGCACACAAAAGTATTAGGTATGTGGCGGGAGACGTTTGGACAACTGGACCAGAATTTTTATTAAATGATAAGCAGGTTTGGCTATTAACAGATTTCACAGAAGATTGCGACATAACTACGAGAAACAAAAGAGTGGTGGCCGTGATGTTAGAAAAAAATAATTGAAATCAAACGCTATTCTCAGTTTCTACATTTAACAGGAACCATGGAATGGGTAGTTCGATTTGTACAACCGATTCGTCATAAAAATTCGTACATACGGTACGTATGTACGTATTCAAGTATATATCCAAAGTTTGAAGTCTCTATCTTCAATAGCACCAAAAAAAGTTGCGTTTATAATGAATTCGTCTATGAAAATAATTTTGACAAACAACGAAGATATGCATTTTGACATTGACATACAATCAAGTAGTATTGTCAAAAATTAAGTAACAAGACTATTTAACAGTTACAAGTCAGCAAATTTTAAAATACACAAACGAGCAAATTGATATAAATAGAAGTTATGAATTCGCCTATGCCGATTCGCCTATATCGCTGAGACGACAAATTCAAACAGTGGCTGCTGGATGGAATAATAGACCACTCGGCGTCAAAACGTCAGAACGAAGACAAAGCAGTTGCGAACGTTAAAGAAATACTGAAACAATGTAAAGACTTAAGGCTAACTGAAAAGAATTAAAAATTGATATTATTCCCATCGAAGCAAAGCTATAAACTGTAAATAAGTTCCCTATGCCCAATAACTGAAAACAGCTTCAAAGAATATAAGGACTAGTTGGATATTTTTGGAAACAAAATGCTTATTTCTGTTTTGACAAAAAGTAAATTGCTGACCTTAACTTGTTGAAAAAATTGGTCACAAGACGTCGAACGTGTACCCCCTGTGTATTACATGAGTAAAATAATAATTTAACAGTTACGAGCTAAAAATCCGTGCAGTAGTAGAGGCGCATGCACTTTAAGGTCATGAGCGATTGTAATGCATTAACAACACAATAAAGAAGCACGAGTGTGCTATAGTTGAACGACATCAATATCAATGCTTCAAGTTTCAACCTTCCAGGTAAAACACACGGCTGTCGCCATGCTGATGCATGAAACAGGTGCATACACAACATGCACAATAAGCTCAAATTCGACGAGTTGGAGGCGTTTATAAATATCCATAGTGAGAAGGGTTCGAATAACAACTATTCAATGATGGCGGGTCTGTTGAACAAGCTGGTCGAGACAATGATCTTAAATTGACACTCTTGAAAGAAAAAGGTAAGGCGCCATTATAACATTTCTTGATGAATTCTTCGGCGCTCTAGAGTCGGACATCAGGAGTACAAACATAGCCTTGCAGTGATTGTTTTACTATGTCTACTAAATTCTGATGGGTATATACAAGAAGAAAGACAGCTGCCAAAGAGAAATTTTCGCGACTACAAGCGTATAGTTGGAATTGTCTCTTATAGAGGCGCTTATCTAAGCTCAGACGACTTTATACAGTACTGCAACTCGGATAATATAAGGCACAAACGTTACAACGGGGCTGTCACGACCTAACATACGATGTTATCTATTAAAGATTCAAAGAACTATAAAGACCATAAACTCATCTTGGTGCAGAAGACGGTTCTCAAACGGCTGGTTGGTATTAAGATGCGGACAAGCGGAAACCTTAAGCCACCGAGATAAAAAACGCAAAAGTGCCAAACAACAAATAATAATAATTTATCTGGAAAATAAGGAGATGAATAACGCTTTCTGTATAGAAAGTTTGTTGGCGCTCTCTAATAATTGTGGAAAATACTCACCCTTTATCGGTATGCAATTTGTGGTGTTTCGATAAGTTATCCTTTTGTCTAAAGAGGAGTGTATGTCCAAAGTTTCAAGTCTCTTTCTTGAAAAGTAGTTTAAAGGGCAGGGTATGAATCTCAGTGTGACCATGGTAGCTTACAAGATAATTTGTAAATCTCTGCGACGCAGGCGTATCGGGGGCGACATAAACTTTATCTTGACGGCAAGCTTTCCAAATTTTCTCCAAAATAATCTCCAAGTAATACCAAAATAATACCCCCACTTGGTTAGGCTGTCACCGTAACCGCCTACGCTACCCGGCCCGGCTGTAACCACGACCACACCTCCTTATTGGGTCCGGATGACACCGTTACCACTCCCCCCGCTATGTCAACCTATCACCGTAACCGCCTGCGCTTTTCGGCTGTAGCGACCGTGCCTATCGACTAGGTTAGCCTGACGCTGTAACCGACTGCTCTACTAAAGTCAGGCTGTCACCTTAACTAAGATACCCATCTGGATTAGACTGTACACCTTGATCACGTGCCCGCCCGTGTCAGGTTCTCACTTCGGCAATATTCTCTAAATGGCCAGCGCCGTCAGATTTGCACCGTGACCGCGACTCCCGCTCAGGCCAGCTTAGCACCTTGACCGCGCTGACAAAATCACTTCTATCGATGGGGAAATAACGAGACTACAGTGGGTGCTCTCAGTTACAACACTACTGTGTCTGCGTTAAATGAGTGGTTTGTTACAATATATGTTAATACTACACTAGTCGTGCAAAAATGACTATAACTAATTAATATTAAAAAAATTTAATTTAATTTAAATTAACGCTTTCAGATTCTTTAGCTGACCACGCCGCCTCTCTGTAGTGGGGATCGTACCCATTGTACGTTTGTGTCTCGGGTATATTATCTCCGTTGCACTTGCGCGATAGCCGACCATTGCTCGCACTTCGCGTACTCCTGCATTCGCGTAATCGCGTCTTTTTTAAAAATTATATTTTTGTTCGCCCAACACGTGGCCGCTCAACGAGCGGCCGAGTCTCCGACACTAATTACCTCCACGTGGCTGCTCTTCTTGAGCCTCTGCCACAGACTTCATCCGCCTGTGCCTTCGCAGCTGATCGCAGAGCTGCTGTCGATAGTGCATTCAGCAGCGGACGACCACTGCTACCTGCCGCGGCTGTCTGCTATTCTTTAAAAATTTTTATTTAACTCACGTATCTTATTCTGTTCTGCTTTATTGAAATTTTCCATTAGCTTTCTCTTTTATTTATACGTTCATATACGTATCACCTAATTTTCATTATTTTTATGGGAGGTTGGGTCTCTAACCCGCTCTTCAAAAGAGCCGGAAAAAGTTTTACTTGTTTTACTATTTTTACTTTGTGAATGTGTATATAAATTAAATCTATATTATTAATATATTTTGTTATAAGATGTTAGACATGTTGGCAAATATTTAAAAGGTACGGGTTCTTGCCATTCTTGCAATGAGATGGACAAGTCTGTGTAGACCATCTATGTTCATATATGTATGTGAATTTGCTTACTACGAATTCTTTTTATTACAAAGCAGCTTTTCACTTCTTAACGTTGCCGCCCTTTTTAATTTCGACTATCCTCCATCGGTCCTCGATGATCACCGCTCCTCGCTGTCGACTGCGCTTCTCAGTAACAATAGTAACAGATTGTAGCAGTGTTTATTGGTGTTCTGTAACCGCCGGCTTTAACTTTGGTGACCTTGTATGTATCAAGATATTCATATTCACCATATTCACTTTACGTCGCAGTTGCTTCTTATTGTGATTTTAAATTCTCTGCTGTATTCTTCTGTCGCATTTGCTCTTTCTTTCCGTGTCAAAATTGTCCACCACTTCCATCTGTTTTCAGTTTTCTACCTGTTTTTTATCTTAACGCCAAACGGTTACCTTTTCGCAGATACGTGTACTCTGTAGTTAACGGCTTCCTGCACTGCACTACCCTCCGCGGTCGTTGACGATACGAGTTGGATTGCCAAATACTGTCGTCTAATCAGTAAGTTTCTTTATCACCACGTCACAGCTTGCTGTCTTCGTTGGATACTCTCATATGATTTTGAAAATATATCGGCCCAAAGTGGTCCACGTACAGCGTCAGCAGCGGTACAGCGCCTTCTTGCCTTTGCTCTGCAAGTACGTTGTCTAGAAATTGTGCTGCATTGCATGCATTGTTTTTTTAACCGTAATGTGTCCTGTATTGTGGTCATCAGTAATCACTTAATTTTGCATTAGCTTTGGAACGACGATTCAATCATTACCGCCCGATGCTTTGAATATCTGGGGCCTTAGCCCTGACCAAGTACTAATTTGCTGTATTCGCATGAATGTCGTCCATATATAGATATATTTATTGTTAATAAGATCTTGAAAAACATGACTGACATAGCTTAAAAATATTAAATTTCACACCGTAAGTAGCGTTATGTCAACAGCGGTGTCTACTCGCTCCTTAATTTCCAAGTCCACAACCATGAATTGTACACCACTCCTACAATATGCTTCTTTGACAGCCATGTTGTCATTTTCTCTGCACTGGAAGCATCCGCCTTTTAATTTTATGTTGTTCTTGCTGATGTTGGGGTTCGGCTCCCACCAGTTTTCTCCGTTTCAATTACAGTTTCCTACACCGTGTATTTGTTTGTCAATTCCTTATGCGACGTGGACTGATATAGATGTGTTTTCCGCAGTGATGCAAACGAATCTGAGACGACGTTATTATTATTACAGTAGTTTATTTAATATATTAAGGATGTATAGTTTTACAAAGTTTATACCAAAAGTGTGTGTGTAATATTTGACTTTAATGAGTCTTTCGTATTTCTGGCATCGACTGTCTTGGATCTCACCACACGCTTAACTTGCTCTCTCATTTCTATGGTGTCTTTTAATAGCGACGACCACTTCGCGTTTTTGTCTCATGTGTGTTATGTTCTTGTTCTTTACCGATTCCTACATTCGGCCCTCCTGAATTCGGATTCGACCCGAATTCCTTCATGAACTCTGCCACAGTTGATTTTTGACACGGACCTTCTCCCTCTCCTACCTTTTCGACATCATAGCGCCCATGTTTGTGAGCTTTAACTACTTTGTACGGATCAAGATATTTCCCTTTTGGTTTTAACCCCACTCCATATTGAGTACGCGTTATAGCAACTAAATCATTTACCTTATACTGTTTGTCAATCTTTCTTTTTTGATCAAAAGCTTGTTGATGTTCTTTTTGCAACTCTTTGATATTCTCCCTTGCTTCTTTACGCAATTCATTTCGTTCAGCATCCAGCTCATCAATCAAAGCCTGCTGTGTTAATTCTTTTAAATCTATGTTTTCTGAGTATCGCATAATAACACCTGTAAAAATTTTAAACGGCGCATTCTTGTTACTCCTCGGCTCTATATTATTAATCGTCTGCTGTACTCTTTCTAAATGTTTATACCAACAGCCTGGACTTTCTATACTCAATTTCGACAACATTGGTATCACAATTATGTGCATGCGTTCAACTTGCCCGTTGCCACGCGGTACACCTGTTGTGATCATTAAATGCTGTATATTTTCTTTTTCACAATAATCCTTAAAAGCATTTGCTGTAAAAGCTGCACCTCTGTCTGATACAATTCTACATGGGGTACCAAAAATTACTGCTTGCCTTTCTAAGCAGCCGATTACCTAATCGATACCTGTACTACGTGTAGGATAAAGCCATACGTACTTTGAAAATGCATCAACAATCACCAATATGTGATTATAACTCTTCTTGGTAATCTCCAATGGTCCGACGTGGTCAATGTGAAATGTTACTAACGGTTTATCGCCTTTATCTATTGGCGCTAAATACCCTTCATGTTTTCCAGCCTTCGCATTTACCAGGATACACTCTACACAGTTTGCAACCACTCGAGCTACTTTTCCTTTTAATCTTGGTATGAAGTAAGATTTCTCGACCAAATCTTGTGTTTTCTTTGCTGCAAAATGTCCCTGTTTGTGCGCAATCTGAATTATTTCCGTCTCCATCTGAGACGGCACGACTATTAGTTCTCGATCCGGGTCTTTGAAAAAAATTTGGTTCGCAATATAAAAGTCCTCATACCCCTGGATCTCAACAAGACTTCTAACTGCTTTCGTCCAGTCATCCGCCATTTGAGCTTCTTTTAGTTTGTGCATCACACTTTCTGTAAATAAAAAACAAACAACACGGCTCAAAGCGTCCACATGCCTCATTTTCGTACCTGACCGATGTTCTATCTCATACTCAAAATCTTGCAAGTACATCGCCCATCATTTTAAATTTTGTTTCCAAGACATATATTCGCCATTTAGTTAATGCTCCGATTACTGCCAACACTCAAGCTCATACGAATGATATTTTTCTTCGCAAGGCTTTGTTTTGCGACTCATATACATATGTAACATATTATCCCCTGGATCTCTCTGCAAAAGTACAGCTCCAAAACCAAATTTAGAAGCATCTGTGCGTATCTCCGTTGCTAATTTCGGATTATACAGCTTCAAAACGGGCTTACTAGTCAACGCTACCTTTAGCTGTTCGAATGCTACTTGCTGCAATTATTTAAACTCGAACCTTGAGTCTTTCCGCAGCAAGTCCGATAATGGTTTAGCAATCACTGCGTACCCATCTTGAACTTTCTGAAGTACGAAGTCAATCCCAGATAAAAAAGCTGTATTTTTATCTCGAGGAACCGGAAAATTAGCTACAGCCTTAGTTTTCTCCGCGCTAGGTCGAATTGTACCCTTCTCGATAATGTAACGTAGAAAATCTACCTTACTTTTCAGAATCTCGCATTTGTTCCAATTTATTCGCAGACCATTTTTAGCTGCAATCTCAAGGACTCTTCTTAGCTTTTCTAATCGTTCTTCTACATCGATACTTGGAATGATAATATCGTCCATGTAAGCTACTGCATCTCCACTTTTAACCAATTCGCGCATGACGGCCAAAATAAATCTACTAAACACTGCGGGCGAGTTTGATATCCGAAACGCGACAAAAAAAAACTCGTACTGCCCTTTTTGCGTAACGAATGATGTATATTTCTGCGACTGTGGCTCGACCGGTACATGAAAATAACCGTTTTTCAAGTCCAGCGTCGTAAAAATCATTGCTCCCTGTAACTTTTCAATCACACTGTCCATCTGTACCATTGGAAAATTATCTCGTACTATTTTCTCGTTTAATTTTCGATAGTCACTACAAAGACGCTTCTTTCCATTTTTCTTATCTACCAGCACGATAGGAGAAGCAAACTCTGACCTACTCGGCTTTATTATCTTTCCAATCTTCCAATCTATCCAATCCTTTATTGGCTCGTCAACTACGTTTTGCTCACTATATGCTAAACGCCGTGGATGGTGATAAATCGGTAACTCATCCTTCAACTCGATTTTCATTCTCTTTACGTAATTCTGGACAATGCTGGTTACCGTTTCGATCACAAACGCCATGTATTCATCTGCTACGACATTAAAATTCAACATCCATGTTAATGTTATCAATCTTCACAGGAATTATTACGCTACGGAATGTCACTATCTGACCAATGCCGGTTAAACATTTTGCCTGGCCTCTCAAGCTACCATTACCTATCTTCAGAAAAACATTTCTACGCATCAAATACAGATCTGCTTCTGTATCTACCAATCCTTTAAAACTGACTTTTGAACTAACAACAGTTTTCAGTTTCAGTCCGGATGAAGTAAACATGCTTTTTGGCTTTGGTAATACCTCATCTTGCACAATATTGGTTGACTTTTCTTGCTTAACTGGTACTTCGACCCTACACTCTGCTGCTGAATGTCCTGGTTTATTACATCTAAAACATTTGAAATCATTTTTTGTACAGTCCTTTTGTAAATGTGACTCATCTCCACATTTATAACATTTCCTGACCGTGACTGACGCTCATTTCATTCTTCTATGTTGCTATGTGATCCATATTTGCTTAACGGCTTCCATGGACCTCGCATCTTTCGGTATGCCTCGATCTGGATCTTTAATTGTCTCATGTTCCTAGCTTGATACAATATGGCTTTATTAACTTTTGAATCAGGAATTCCGTTACCAAGTACTCTATCAAACTCTCGTCTTCCAATTCAATGGGCTTTGCTATCTCCATTAACCCATACAAATATTCGTTCAATGTTTTCTGCTTCTTCTGCTGTCGTTTGCTAAGTCTTCGGTGAACTTCTGCTGATGACACTGTGACACTAAATTCGTCGAGCAATGCAAGTTTCAATGCACTCCAATCGCGAATATTACGCTGGCTGCGAATAAACAACTTCGCCGCACCACTAAGCAATTGTTTGGCATAAATGAATATTTGAACCTGACTCCACTCTACTGTAAGCGCACACTTTTCAAGTTCTTCTATCCACTGATTAATGTCTGCAATATTTGAACCAGAGAATTGCGATACACTACCTTCCACGTCCTTGAACTTGAACCATGACCTCGCTACCGGTACATTTTCTATGCGTCGAGTCTGACCTAATCCAGCTGTACTTTCCTCTCTGTTTGCTCCATTACTCGGCCGCACTACACCTGACATACTTCTAAGTAATACTTCATGATGTGTCATTATCACGCTCATTCGCCTCTGGCGATTGCAATCCAAAATAATCAGCCATCAGCCTTTTTTGTAACTCCGCTTTTCTTGTATATCACCTGTCAAATCAATGTTAAACTAAAACTATGTTAACTTGACTTATAACACTATGTTAGTTTTTCTGCAAGTTTGATCGGTTTTCCGTCATCGATTTCTTTTGTTTCTTTGCCTCCACCTTGTTTCGATTGCACGACAATTTTCCGCAGCTAACCAGTTCTCTCGACGCTGCACAAACTATACCCACAAGCCAAAGCTGCTTGCCTCTATTCGTCTGCACACGTACGTCTTGCCGTTCTTACATTTCTGCTACACGCCTTTTGCCTTGATCAGCTCACCACAGCAGCAACACTCTAGCCTCTGCTTCTATGTTCTCTGTGTACTATCCCAAGCGCCGCGTCATGCAACTCTCAGTAACGGTTCTTTTTCTGTCTCTCCTGCTTCTTCGTGTCGCCTTGTCGCCTTTCGTAGTCTTGTTGCTTTTAACGAATTTCACAACTTCTCGAAATTTCGTTCCGCCGCATACAGCTTTCTCTGTCGCAAGTAACTTTAGTAACTTACAACAGTTTTCCAAGTCTTCATTTGCAATTTTACTCTTTAACAACAATCTTTTTTCACTACCGCACCACTTAAACACGAAATTGTCAATACATCACACAGTATTGGTACATAGTTTATGTAAAATGTTCAGTTTTCCGCAGTGATGCAAACGAATCTGAGACGACGTTATTATTATTACAGTAGTTTATTTATTACATTAAGGATGTATAGTTTTACAAAGTTTATACTAAAAGTGTGTGTGTAATATTTGACTTTAATGAGTCTTTCGTATTTTAACATAAATGCGTGTGTAGCCTAAGAGATTCTGGCACCGACTGTCTTGGATCTCACCACACACTTAACTTGCTCTCTCATTTCTATGGTGTCTTTTAATAGCGACGACCACTTCGCGTTTTTCTCTCATGTCTGTAATGTTCTTGTTCTTTACCGATTCCTACATAGATTATACTTGAAATCTGATTTTATGTTCAACACACGCACAATGTAGCGGTTAACTGAATCAGTCTCAATAATTCCGCGTGATATGCTTCATTTGAAGTAGGTGTTCGTGGAAAATTTCCATCCTAATTTCGTCATATTCGTAAACAGCTATTGCATCCAAAACAGCTTCGCCGTGCGTGTAATTATACGCCTGCACGTATTTCTGTTTTTCATTTAGCCCATATGTCATATGCATTGGCGTTTATTTCAAATTTAGTGAACCATTGCTCCACCGGAATATTTTTACCATCAAACTCCGGTAAATTTTTGAGAAATTCTCTACCATCAATTTTCAATCCTTTTGTCAAACTCGTCTGCATGAACTTTGAGCGGTAATAATTGAATCACCTGTTGCAACATAAAATTAATTATAATTTATTGTCTTCATTAGTCGTTTATCGCAGCTTTCTGACAGCGCCATCTGTGCGTAGGCGTGTTTTCGCTTCAAATATGACCTTTTCGTTAAAACTCCGTTATTTTTCAAGAATTTCATATACATACCCACAAAACTCTCACTCTCTCTCACTATGCTTAAGGATTTTAGTAGAATACGATATTTTCCAGTGATTCTGTCTGAATTCCCAAAAACTTGCTTATCCAGTGAATCTCGCTATTACTAATGATATTTTCTGCATATGCTAACCTCGCTTATCCATCGGAATGATGACCAACAGTCATATATAATTGTTGTATCATCTTCAATTTTATTCTTTATTATTTTGAGAAGAGAGCTCTTCATCCTGCTTTCTATTGGAACCTGGAAAAGTGGCGAACCCTTTCAATATTTTACATAACTTTTTAACTGAAAGGGAAGAGGGACCGAAAGAAGACGTAGCGGAACGTGTCAACCGCACCGTATTAGCGACGATCTGATCTTACTTAGAGCAAGACCATCGGGACTGGTATGTCTATGTGCCGCAAATAGAAGTTGCAGTTCGCAATGCAGTCCATAGCGCAATTGGGCTATTACCATTTTTTGCTGTCTTTGGGCAGCACATGTACCTAAATGGAGCTAGCTATAAACTAGCGCGGAAATTGCGGTTCCTGGGCGAACAGGCGATCTCTGATTTGGGGGCACAGGAAAAAATTCGGTTGGTGCACGAACAGATAAAACAGCATCTGCACAAAGCGTTCGAGCGTAGCAAACAGCACTACGACAAAAGCGTGCGCAAATTGCACGCGGTATCAGGGCAAGAGGTATATAGGTGAAATCCCACAAGTGTCGCGTGCCGTGGGAAACAACAATTACGATGTTGAAGACGGGAGCAAAAGATCGCTGGGTGTAGTGCACGTGAAGCGTGTAGCACAAAGTGGGTGTGGCGTACGTTGGGCGTTCCGCAGAGGTGGGAAATTAGGCAAACGGAGCCTGCAAACGCGCACGACAATTAGGTCATTCAGGCCCACGCCAAAATCCAAATTGCATTGTGGTGTTGCCATCATATAAAAAAAGAGCAGAACAGTTGCCAAGGCCCTTATAACGCCAGAGGGAGCAAGAGAGAAAAACGTTGAAAGAGGCTTACCACGGCGGGAAGTCCAATGACCGCAGTGACTGGCTTGAAAAGTAGACAGCTGGGCAACAAGTGCACAAGTGCGCAAGTGCATAGGTAACTTCTAACCTTTTTTCATCTCGTTTTATTGTGTGAGCAAATGTCGGCGTGACCAACAGCAGGTCACGCCGCATCATTACCTTTCGTCCAAAAACGAAAAATGAGTGAGGTAGCGCGTGGTGTCTGCGAGTACCTGTAATTTCGAGAGCATTTAATAATAATTTTCTTTTCTTCGTCGTTCCATCTGCTGTTTTTTTCTGCAACGTCCATTTGGCAAATTTCAGTCTCCGTTTGCTTTAAAGTCGAGAATATTTGATATATAAGCGACCGTTAATTTTAAGTGCATATAGTGGCTATTGTTGTCTTATACGTAAAAGAAAAATGTTGTCAATTAAAAATCGTGTCAGAGTAAATTAATTATGTCATGTGAGAAAATGTAAGGGAGGGGGAATCGCCGTCAGCTACCAGTGCCAATTTATGGGTAATAGGCAAAAGTAAGAGCGGGAACGTCGTGGCCGATAACACCAGACCTGCCGACTTGTTCGGTCAGTTGCGTTTATATGTTTGTATGAGTGTAGGCTGTTTGTGTAGGGAATTTTGTACCGTCTAAGGGTGGGGTTGAGGTTACACCAACATTTTTGCGCTCTTGACTGCTCGTTCCTAGAGTCCGCCAAATTAGGGTGCCTAGAATGAATTGAATGAAAGTAGTACAATACGTGGATAATGCGTGTTGGGTATATCGATAATACAAGAGCTGCTTCATGTCATTAAGGTAATAGGCCGCTCCCACGAAGCTAGTTCCATTATCAAAATATATGTCCGTTGCCAGCGCTCGTCGTGCCACAGAGGTTTTTGTGGATAATTGGGAGAACATATCGAAACCGCCTTTGATACTTAACAAATGAATATGGAGAAGTAGAATTTTGTAGGCGTCTTTCCTCGTTAGCGAAGTCTGTTTAGTGAGTGATCCGGTAGATGGCTTCGCTGGTACGTGTCCAATAAATTTCGTTCCCTTCGTTCCCAAGCTAAAGCAAACGCATGCCAAGCAGGCCCGCCCGATTCGACGCGCCAAGTTTACGACGTGAGTGCGACTAAGGTTTTGGGTCTAGCATAACAATTGCGAAGATGTTGAATTGCCGAATATTTCAAATTATGCAATAAGATTCATTGAGACATTGACCCAGGCCAAAGTTGACAATGTAAAAAAATAAGTCCAAAAAACCAAATCGACGATTCTAATTCAGAAGGGTATGATTTCGGTTGGATTCAGATGGAACGAACTTTCAGTCCACAGTCCTGAGTCTCAGAGATTCGCTTTCCCACAAATGACAATTTGGGAATCTGTCCAGAAATACGCAATATATGGCTTTTCGGCAAATATCCCTTTAACTTTGTTGTATAAATGTGCCCCACATAGTTCTAATTTGTGAAGTGAAGTCCAGTGGGTAAGAGTTGTGACGCACAGCGTGGAGGTCCGGGTTCGAATCCAGCGACGGTTGAGCAATGTTGAATTCTTTTATTTTTTCGTTATTCATAATTATTATTTTTATTATTAATTATTTTTACCGTTTTAATGACAAGTGCAAAATTTTCGTTTTCCTTGACTTTTTTGCGATGGTTAAGTAATGTTATATCATATACGAATAGCGTGGTAGTGTGGTGCAGTTGGTAAGAGTCTTGCATCTTATCACGGGAGTACCGAGTTCAACTCCCGGTTGGGGAAGGTTTTTTTTTTTGGTTGGTAATTATTAATAAATTTTATTTATTATTTTTAACAGGCTCAATACTTATCAATTCTGGGTTCAGGGTATCTACTAGTCGGGCGGTCCCGACTAGAGCAATCTCACTTGTTTTTGTTGTGGCCGGTGATTTTTTATACTGATCTTTAAAATACATGGCTGTGCCGTTCTAGTAGGCGTGGCGTTATGTCTTAACTACAAAAATTTATTGCAAAAACGTTGTTTCACTTCGTGAACGACTTAGATAGCGACGAACCTTTAAAATGTGAATATGAAGCTGTGTTATTAGGGATTGTGGAATGAGATGGGCAATAGTAATTCGATTGTTGACGCATTTGTAAAATACCGACTATATTGCCAAAACAATAACTTAAAAAACACATAATACCTTAAGAAATAAACAGTCAATCAATGTTGCATACAAAGAAACCGCTAAGAAACCACCCCAATAAGTGCAGCGTACCATAGCGCCAAAAGATCTTGCACACGAAATTGCCAACCTTGTGAAGATGCTGAAATGATGTGAAAAAATCGGCGGTCTAACAGCCCATGCGTGATGCGATTGTAACCATTTGAGTTCTATAAGAGCTTGTAGATGGCTATTTGCGGGACGAAAGAGCAAGGGAAGTGAGCAGGATGTATCAATCCTTACAGCAATAGAATAGTTGCGGAGTCTAAATGGTTACAGCTCGAAATGATGAAAACAGAGGTATAAGCTGGGTCACCAATGACGAAGGCCACCAGTCGCCAACTAGACGCCAACGTCATCAAGGCAAAGAGCGAAGCAAGCTTCTCCGAGATACCGAAAATTGAACCACGATAAACCTTAGAAGGGTGTGCTCCCATTGCAGCTGTATACATAAGATATGGAATCGAAATACGCACCAAACGACGATAGATTCACCGGTTAATCCCGAATTCCGACCTAACTCAGTTTCTCACGGGCTATGACGACTATCGGAAATTCCTACACTAGTTTAGATAAGAGGAAACCCCAATATACCCTAAATGCGCACTGCACAATATGCATAGGAAGGACTTAAGCTTGGATCCCACCGGAGCAGCTTGTAAAAACATACTTTTGGCAAACAAAAACTTGAGAAAAGCCGGACAGCTCATCAGAAAATTGTCACCTCCAATGACGCTTAAATAAAGAACAACAAGAAAATAAAGTAAAAAAAATACAGCGGTCTCTTTTGTAGATTCCGAGATCGTCCATAAAAACACACGGACAGACGGATGTACTAAATCAACCCAGTTTGTTATCCTGATCTTTTTTTGCCTTTTGCTTAGATTAAAACCATGATATTCTTTTTACCCATTTTTAATTAGTTTAAGATTCCAAAGAATCGCTGAGCAGATTCAATTCTATAGATTTTTATTGTAACCTAGCTACTTAGGGGCTTTTTACAGCGGGCAAGATAATCCTCACAGAACTGAGAATTAAGAATAAAAATACGTAAATAATGAGTGGACCAATCAGTTAAATAAATAAGTTTTTTAAGCAATTAATTGTTTACTTTTGGAACACAAGTAAATCAAGTCAATAGCTCTCAACACGGGATCTTTTTGTAAATATTGGTAAATGTCGCTAATAAAAATATTTAATCTTCCTATAAAATATATAAATATCTTTAAAAAAACAAGAAAAGTGTTTTTTACCGGTTACTAAGATTGAAGCCACTTTTTATATATATTTGGTATTTACATTTTATACAACTTTATGTAAAACGAAATGACAAAGAATCTTGATACATGCACATTTAAAATTTCCATTTATCTCCAAAATATAATCATTTAATATTGGGATTGTCTTTTTTCTTGGGAAATATTTTGATCGCTTCCTCTAACTGATTACTGATTGGCTGTTGAATATTCCAGGATTGTATTTCTGCTGTACCGAAAATCTGATAAAATATATACGTTAAGACAGAAATAGTTCCTGATACTTCAAAAACTCGTCGCCATTGCTGAATAGAATCCTTTAAATAAAAAACGCAAGTAAATGCAGTTAGTTATATTAACAAATGTTTATAAAATTAATATAAAGAGTATATTGTGTTTGTGCAATATCCGTCTGCCCGTCCGCCCGCATGTCTTTATGAACGCGTTTTTTCGCCGCTATTAAAGCTAGAATCTTCAAGTATTGAATATATAATCGTGTGTATCAACGTCAGAGCAATTTAAGGATTATGGGGTGCCCCCACTGGGGGTGTGGCCAATCGATAATACTTAAAATCGCAGAAGGTGCTTTTAAAGCCAGAGTCATTAAATTTGGTACATGTATCTTTAAAATGGAGATTTATCTGTAACGCCCGACTAGAAGGTACACATCGGTTCCAAGCTGTGACAAAACAGTGCCGTAGTCGAAACAGACTCGGTTGTGGTTCATGGTGGAAACACCTTGACGAAGGTTAAAGCGAAGCTTCTGGCTTATACATGCAACAATTTTAAATATAGAGTTGCCAAATTTTGGTATATGGATATCCGATGACCTTTCCCAACGAGTGTGACCTTGACCGCGCGCTACCTGCGCAGTGCGTTTATATATATGTGTGAAATGCTGGGTTCAGGGTATTGTTCTAGTGGGCGTGACCGTGATATTACAGATACAATCTGTGGGGGAGGTCACCAGCTATTTACATACCAAATTTGGTGTCTTTATTTTTAAAATTATAAGAAATATTCACCTTTCGTTGATTTCCAAATTGATGTGTATCGTTATGTTATCGAATTGCATTCCTCCCAGTGGATGTGACACAAAAATCTGTACACTTTATCTGAAGAGGATAACTGCAAGTGTATATCCAAGCTTCAAGTGTCTACCTCAATAGCGACGAATGATTGATGATTTTTTTGCGCCTGTTTTCATACCGAACCCATTAAATAAGGGTAAAAAATGGTAATGTTTTTGTGGAAATTTACATAACTGGCACAAAGAAGGCATTTCGATATATATACATTACGGTACCTGAAATGCTTCCTATTACCTTTTACATACCTTCTCCAAGACCATTATACCTGTTTTTAACCTTATTGAAAAGGATCAGGGTATAAAAATACAACAATTATTTTCTTTCTTGTTTTTTAATAATTACTTACATACTGCGTGCGACTAAAGTCACCGTACCCCTTAAGCATTTTCACGGAACACGCTATAGCTTTGTTAAATTTGTAAAATATAAAAAACTTTTTATGCACGTTCATAAAATAATCAATTGTCTTCAATATCGCAAAACAAAAACTGTAATATCTAGAATGTAACTCTTAATTATTAACAAAAAACAAAAAAAAATTATAAGTATCGGTGAACAAAAGTCCACGTACTCTTGCTACTTTTAAAAACTAATTAACTATACAAATAATATTAGCAATGAAGACTAAAAACTTAGTATCTATTAGGATTTCAATAACTTCTCAGAGTCGATTTGGCATTGAGAACACTAATTTTTTAATAAAATCAGTTGCAAGTCCGGCCCACTACTTATGGAATAACTCTCTTAGCCGGTTTTTATTGCCTATGTGGTGCTTTTGAATTTTTTTCAAGCATATTCCACACATGCTCTATCGGGAGTCTGTGGTGGCGTCTCCAATAAATGAAGCGTTTTATAAACGAGATACTGTCGAGTGTTTATGGCCTTATGTTTAGGGTCTTTGTCTTGTTAGAAGTAGAAAATTTTACCCTATTTCCATTTTCTCAGCACTACTACTTCCTACGCCAGATGCAGCTTTACAACTCCAAACCATAAGACTACCGCCGCTGTGTTAAACAGTTCTTTTTGTATTTTTCGTGCCAAGCGCCTCTGAAGGTCTTCTCCATTTTGACTCAGCTAACCTTTAACCGAAAAGTAAACTGGCTTATTCACGTACGCTGTAGCGCACTCCAAACTTCTTCTCCTTCTTCTTCTCCTCTTGCGAGGAGTGTACGACCTAAAGTTATATGACTTGATGGCCCCTACGTACGGTTTCTGGGTGTACAGTCTTCTGAGTAATCCTACTTATCTCTGATGCAATCTGCACTGCGCTACTAAACGCATCTTTGTCCACCAAAAGCTTTAATTGGCGCTTCTCGCGATCTGCAAGTGGTCGACCAGATCTGCTATTATTTTTGATGCACCCTTCGTATTTAAACCGGCCAATGACGGTTTGTATACTTGACTTGCTTCTGGACATTGTCTATCTCTGCATATGACTTTTGCCCCCTTGTATGGAGCTGCAAGATCCGCACGTTCTTCTAGTGTCAACTCCTTGCGCGTAATTTTTACTATGAAATTTGCAAATTCCGACTGGCATAAGCAATGCACACCAATGGTGATGAATTTCGACGTTCTTGCACACATGCTTCGAAAGTCCCCGCTGCTTTTAAGATGAACGTTGGTGCCAGACAGAACGGCAAAGTACGAGTACGTAGACTTTTCTTGACGCATTTATATGAATATATTTATATTAGAATAAAAATTATTTAAGACTAAAATAAAATGTTAATATATTTTTAATGCTGCTTTGTAGATCATGAATTTTTTTTATAAACTTGCATAAAAACCTTTTTTTATACAAGTATGACAAAGTTACAGCCTGTTTCATAAAAATGCATAAGGGGTATGGTGTCTTTAGTGGCACACTGTATATACAGTTGCTCACAACTTATGTATATGAAATCCAAATAATGCTAGTTATACTATACCTCTTGAGTTACTAAGAATCCAACGGTAAGTGGTGACAGAAATGATGCTGACATATGAATTGTTTGGCAAAAAGCTAATACTGCTCCTGAGTGTCCATAATTTGGCGCTATATCTATAATATTCGCCATTGCTCCAGCATAGGATGCCGTAATGAAAATTACAGCTATAAACCAAATTGTCAAGAGAAATATGATATTATCAATGTACCCTATACATAAAATAAGGAACCCTGGAAGAACTTGCGACAGAGCCGTAAAAAGTTTCCTTACTTTAGTAAGACCCAACATATTATGTGATAACAGAATATCTGCAATATAACAAAAGAATACTGAGGAAACATATGAGCAAAGAAAAGGCATTCCCGAAAGAATTCCATTTGTCCCAAACTCAAACTTAAGTATATGACTCATAAAAGTCGGTCCATTAACAATAAAAACATAATGTACAAATATTCTTCCGAATGTTGTAATTGCTATAGCCCAAACTGGCACCGATCTAAATATGTGTCCCCAAGGAACTTTCATTGTTAATGATTGTGATACATCTTCACCAACATTTCGCTCAATGTAATTCAATTCTTCTTTGGTTATTCGGGGATGTTCCCTTGGTGTATTAAAAGCAAAATTGTACCATAGAATGCACCACCCAATTCCCAATATACCAGTTGTATAAAAAACAAACGGCCATCCAAATGTTGTAATAACAAACCCACACAGTGGATATGTTAAGCCAATACCGATACTAAATCCTTGAAAGCTTGACATAAAGCGTGAACGTTCGGTCATAGGTATCCAGCAGCTCACCATAGCGTACATGGCAGGCCAGGTTAAACCAGAAGCAAATCCCTGAATTGAGCGTAATAAAATTACGACCGTGTAATGAAATTCTGCTGCTAAAGGCATAAGTAGACTACAAAATGCAGTTGCCATCTGTGACCATCCAAAGACACACTTAGTTCCAAATGCTTGAGTAGCAATTCCACCAACTACCTGGGATAGCACATAGCACCAATAAAATGCGCTTAGTATCACAGACTTCACTTTAGATACATGATGTTCAGAGCCACCACCCTAAAACGTAGGACAGAGTTAAATGTCTCGAATGGACTTATTATTTAAAGAGCTATTACCATATTCAATGTGTAGGATTGATTCTCCCGCTGTGTGTCATTGCCATTTGAGATCATAGCAACCAAAGCAAAGTTCATGTCATTACGCATCATGAACGACACAAGAAAACCAGACCAGGAAAGAAAATATAGAACCAAGCGAGCTGGAATTTTATCTGTAATGAAATTGTTTTTATGAATATTGATGTAATAAAATAAGAAAAAGTTCTCATGTTGGGAGTGCCCGTATATATATTTATACATAAAACAGTATAATTTTAGAGTGGGATATGTTTATATTATTTTGTACATTGGCAAAAAATAGACAATATCACCCACATTCATCTTTGTTTGCTGTTTCGTCCATTTTCGACTACAAAAATATAACTGACGATAATCGTTTATTCACTTTTGCCAAAATAAATCGGATAATTTGTGAGACGCTTTCCACAAGTTCAGTGACTTTAAATCTTTATAGAAAGCATCTATATTAAATTAATGAAAATGAATATGCAAAATAGTTTGTTCCGATTTAAAATACTTTTTAGTGTCTATGGTTCGGTTTTAGCTAAGTCTGAGAAAATATTTTGAAATGGTCTACTATTTACATATTATAAATTCTCTTTCACGGAAAACTGTCTGCAATACAAATTCGTTTGGACATCAATCCTTTAATGGTTACAACATGTATTTATGATAGAATACGTCATTCCCATTTTTCTTCCATGTATAGTGATAAAAGTTGTAGACTATAATAATAATAATAATCTCATCCTTAGGCCAGCTTGCAAAACTTTTCTAATAATATTCCTTGCTTTCTGAACATTTTTTCCATTGTCCGGCTACAATTCAATTCGAAATTCTTATCGATACCCCGATTGACGAAATCCTTCAAAATGCATTACAAAATAAAATGCTAAGCAATTTTTAAAACAGTCGCGGGAGACGCCACACAAGTAAATATATCTCCTTATCTTTCTACATGACTAAAATATACTAAGCTTGTACTTATTCTGAAATAATCAACACCTGTCTTTAAAAAGTGTCTTTCAGTTTTCTGTATACAACATGGTAATTAACATATACACACATGGACAAAATAATAGGTGTGACCACTGTTATTTTGAATGTATTGATATAATATGTGTACAGAACGTTTTCTACATAAACATAATAATTTTTACATATGGTTACATTGATTTGGTGTGAATTCGGCAAATTCCCGATTTAATTTTGTTGCCAATAAAATTTACCAAGCGCTTATTTGCTGAGACACAAAATTTAGCTGGCCAATAAAATAGGTGTATGTAGAAAAACTATGCTATGAGTAGCTATGAGTTTCACAGAACTGGCCATGTCGAGCTATTTTTTTACGACACTATTGCACTGTATTATCCAACATTTTTGTCGTAGATTTGACATAATCAATTTATTGGAGTTTTGGTTATTTCATGGGACAGTTTTTAAAATTTAACTAAAAGTTCTGTTAGTGGATGTCTCTTGCAATCAAATTCAAAATGTGCTTCCTTAATGTGGTTAAATTTTCAAAGACTTTAGACTTGGTTAATCAGTCAATTTTAATTTTGAAACATTCTAACTATACCTTCTTAAAAATAAGTTGCTCTGTCATTTTTAGAAAAATTAAAGTTTAAAACTTTTGTTCCTTGGTTTGCTAGATTTAATTTGGTGGGAACATATTTCTAATCTCTTAAATCACACTAAATTTAAAGCAATATACGACTCTTCCTGAATCAGAAGTTGAAGTGTAAAATATATTTTTCTTTAGTAACACCGACCAAAGATAATTTTAATAACCAACTGTTGGAGAAATTTTTTAGGGTAGAGTAAAAGAGGGAAAGAAATCTTGTAGCATAGTATAGATTGGAGTTTATCTGTGCGCCGCAAAGACGCGCACCAAAAGAGTAACGGGAACATCAGCAGATATCGAGTGGCTCGCGCCAATCAGGCGCTCGCTAGCAGCAACAACAACCAAGCCCAAAAAAAACGGCTAGTGCATCGGCATAATCTAGCGGCGTCTAGGTAGCGAGACTGTACACGCGTCGCAACGATGTATGCAGCGTATGCAGTCAAAGTGGACAGCGAAGGAAACGCAGCAAACTCTCGGCAGTTGATGAGTATTGATTTTGTTAAAAAAAAAAACAAGTAAGAACGTTGCAGTCGGGCGTTACCGACTGCGTTATACTCGTTCACGTTCGTAAATATTGCTATTTTAAAAAATTTCGCAAATATTTTTCTGTAACTTCTGGGGAGCTTCCCACTAATATATATCCCGCATTAAGTGACTGTAGTTTAAAAACTCTGAGAGATATAGGCATTTTCGATTTTTTAGGGAGGGGGCGTATGGCGTTCTAGTGGGCGTGGACGGGATATCAAGGGCGCAATTTGTGGGGCAGGACACCAGCTATCTACATACCAAATTTGGTGGCTCTATAGCTTAAATTGTGGGATATATACACGTGTTATCGATTGGAACTGTCATATATAACGTGTTTTGCGATTACGGGGGCGGGAGAGGGAGTGGCCAAAAATTTTTTCCTGTGATGTATGGAGGAGCATTCTGGTAATATATCTCCCAAATTTGGTGACTCTAGCTTAAAAATTGTTGGGGATATAGCCATTTCCGATTTTTCAGGGCGGGGGCGCTGGTGGGCGTTCTAGTGGGCGTGGCCGGGATATCAAAGGGTCAATCTGTGGGGGAGGTCACCAGCTATATACATACCAAGTTTGGTGACTCTAACTTTAAAATTGTGCAAATATGCAACACTTATCGATTTGACCTTTCAGGTTTATCGGTTTTCGCGATTATGGGGGCGGGAGAGGGTGTGGCCAAAAAACTTTTTTTTTAATATTTGGGGGAGCATTCCTGCAATGTATATGCAAAATTTGGTGACTCTAGTTCAAAAACTGTGGGAGATATATGCATATCCGATTTTTGAGAGCGGGGGCGCTGGGGGGGCGTTATAGTGGGCGTAGCCGGGATATCAAGGTAATCTTTTGGAAGGTCACCAGCTATATACATACCAAGTTTGGTGACTCTAGCTTTAAAATTGTGGACTTTAGCAATATGCGATTTTAGGTGTTATCGGTTTGCCACGCCCCCAGTGGGCGGAGCTCAAAATCCTTAACACTTTATCTGACGCGGGTACACACGATTATATATCCAAAATTTCAAGTCTCTTACTTCAATAGCGGCGAAAATAATTGCGTTCATACGGACAGACGGACAGACGGACGGACGGACAGACGGACAGCAAGACGGACATTGCACAAAACCAATATACTATTTTCACTTTGTGATCGAGTATAAAAATTCCAACGGAAAAATAAATGTTCCACAACCGGGGTTTGAACTCGCTCGCTCCGTCTTAAGATGCACGACTCTTACCAACTGCACCACACCACCACATTATTCATGTATGAGATAACATTATTTAACCATCGCAAAAAATCAAGGAAAACGAAAATTATGCACTTGTCATTAAAACGATACAAATTAATAATAATAATAATTATGAATAACGAAAATATAAAATAATTCAACATTGCTCTACCACACCAACGCTGAATTCGAACTCGGACCTCCACGTTACGCGGCACAACTCTTTCCAACTGGACCACGCTCTTACTTCGCTTCGTTGTGTTAAAATTCAATTTAACCGTTAGAAACAAAAATTCCTAGAATAACGCAAGACATTCTGCACATGCATATGTATTCGTGCACATGTACACAGAAATTGCCAAGCAGCTGCGCTTTGCCCCCACTACTGAACATAGATTCTTGATTTGCTCGTAAACTAAATGTACGATCGTTAAGAAATTTTCAGGACTTATTCAGATCATCGAAATGTATGTACAAACCAATTTGCACGTGTGTAGTATTTGATTTGCTTTGTTTTTATGGTTTTGTCGATATTGGGGGCGATTGGGGTGAGGTATCCAAAACCTAAAATATTTAAATTCTTCGTATGTTTTACGTGAACATAAAAAAATTTAATGGCTCTAGCTTTTATACTTTAGTAGTTATGCTTAAAAAACCGAGACAAAAAAGCGATGAATATCGATAATAAGAAAACGGAAAGAGTTATCGATGTTTTGAAATAAACTTGATCTGCGTATCGTATATACAAACCGAATGAGACCAAGCTTTCTAGCTTTTGTAGTCTCTGAAATCGACGCGTTCATACAGACAGACGGACAGTCAGACGGACATGGCTTAATCGACTCGGCTGATGCTGATCAAGAATATATATACTTTATGGGGTCTGCCTGTTACATACATTTGCACAAAACCATTATACACGTTTTTACCCATTTTCAATGGGTTCAGGGTATAAAAACAATAAATTAATAATAATAATTAATAATAAAATAAATAATAACGAGTGGAGTGAACAAATTTAGTTTACGAAAAGAGCGCATTAAATGTAACAAATAATAAGCAATATACAATTACAAATTAAAGCAAAACGGCACAGGTACCAGTTTGAAACGGGACCGACACGCGCTAAGGATCTAGGGGTAGGAGCCCGGTGGATCTACAAGCGACGCAAGGATGAGCTCGGGATCGCAACGGAACTCGGATTAAGGAAGGACGGTACAGTGGAGAATATGCGGAAGCGCCTCGTGGCTTTTGTGAGGGACGAATCACATAGCACCGAAGTCTGGACCCAGCGGCGGCTACCGATTGGACGGGCGCCGGACCGGTGACTCGGCACAAGTCCGAGGGCGACCTGAGTGGAGCGTCACGAGGAGCCAGAGCTGGTGCGTTCCTGGAGGTGTCCAGAATGCAGGCGGTTCGAGCCCATGCCATTGGCCGGGATCGCTTGGAGGAGAGGCCGACGGGCGTTCACGCCGAGGTTCCGGTACCGCGACCACAACCGGAGACCAGGGGGCACTTGATAGTGCCGGAGCAGGTCCGGAAGTGGGGCTTGCGTTTCGACGGACGAACGGATCCCCTAATCTTCGTGGAATTGTTAGAGGGACGGGCCATATCATACGGCATCAGCCTGGACCGGCTGCCTCGCGCCATGGACGAAGTCCTTACGGACAAAGCCGCCCGCTGGTTTATGACCAGTCGACTTCGGGATGCGCCGTGGGCCACGTTTAGGGCTAAATTTTTGGAGTTTTTCCTGCCGCCACGATACTTGGGAACCTGGAGGACCAGATCCGAGGACGGCACCAGGCTCTCATGCATCACGCGGGATACGATGCGACCCGGGAACTCCAGCGGATATATGAAAACACCACGGCGGAATATCGACTTTATATAAGGAGGAGCGCAGATGGCCGTGGAGTACGAGAGCGTGCGGGAGCAGAGTCGGACGTATGGAGGCGCAGCTCTTCGGACACCGACCACCCCACCTCAGGCGTCGATGTGAACAGCGAGGCTGGACGGAGAACAAGGAGCCTTCTACAACCCCTTTCGAGCTACTTCTCTGCCGGATCCTGCAGTTCGATCGAATGGAGTCATCCCCCGCGCGGCCTCGGGGCGACATGAAGAGGCGACCCACGGAAGAGATATGGACGGACACATGCAACGCGGATGCAGATAAGGCTGGCGGACGGTTCGGCGTTGAAGATTAGGCAGGTGCTGAGGATAGGAATTAAACTAGCAGGGCGCGAGGTGCCCCTATTAGTAATGGACTCCATGTTGGACCTGTTGATCCTGGGCATAGATTTTCTACACGCAGTAGGCACGAAGATACAGTGCGGGCGAGCAAGCTTGAGACTGGAGGCGAGGAAGGCCACGGTGCATCCTGTTGCAAGGCGACATCGGTCGGCAACTCCCGGTGAAGGTGCAGCGACCTGCGGGGCAGGCGGACTTAAGGAGGGAGGTTGAGGCGATGGTCGGAACGGCAAGCGCGGGATCGGCGCCTGGTGTGAGGATGACCCCAGAAACGGCGGCGCGTCAAAAGGACGCGGTAAGGCTGGAGTAGAATGGCGGCAAACCACCACGTCTGGAGGGCGTGCAGGCGGAAGGCCTAGTAGGATGCGACGGGCCAGGACGCCATCCAAGAAGAGCCAGGCAACCATGGTCAAAGGACGCGGAGGGTCAGCCAGATCGAGTGGCACCGCCAGTGGCAACAGAGGCCGAGTCGGAGGCGGTGTCCAAAAGGATCCTGGGCCCAAATACCCCGATTAAGCCAGCCGCCACAGTAGTCTCGGAAGAGGAGAGCGAAGACCAGGCCACGCAGGATTTCGGAGGGTTCGAGCCGGAGATAAGGGAGTTCTTGGAAGAGGAACTAGCGTTGTTCGACGGACTCAGAGGGGTGTCTCACATCGCCGAGCACCGAACCGTCATGAAGGACTATAAGCCTCTGAAACACCGCTACTACCCCAAGAATCCGGCCATGCACAAGGTGATTGACGACCAAATCGAGGAACTCCTCCAGGCGGATGCAATCGAGCCTTCTCGCAGCCCTCATAGCGCTCCCATCTTCCTAGTCAGGAAGAAGACGGGGGAATGGCGTATGTGCGTTGACTATAGGCAGCTCAACGCTCATTCATTGCTGGACGCATACCCGGTCGTTGGACCTGAAGCAGGGATACTGGCTGATCCCGATGGCTGAGGATAGTCGGCAGTACACGGCATTCACGATGCCGGGCCGGGGACTGTTCCAGTGTCGAGTGAGTGAGTGGTCTCCATTCCGCTAGCGCTACGTTTTAAAGGGCCCTGGATACGGTTAAAGGACCTCAGATGGAGCCACACGCGTTTGCATATCTGGACGACATCATTGTCGTGGGTGCGACCAAGGGACAACACCTAGCCAACCTGCAGGAGGTATTCCGCCGACTCCGAACGGCCAACCTCAAGGTCAACCAAAAGAAGTGTGCTTTATTCAAGAGGGTGCTAGTATACTTGGGTCATGTGGTGAGCGGCGACGGTATAAAGACAGATCCGGAAAAGGTGGCGGCCATACGGAATCTAAAGGCGCCGACGAATTTAAAAGAGCTGCGTCGATGCCTGGGCTTGACATCGTGGTAACGCCACTACTACGGCCTGCGAGCCATATTGCCGCAGGTCATCGACGGCCTGGAACGGGCCTATGCTAGTCGAAAACTGTTAAAAGCAGAGATCAATTACTCGGCCACGGAGAAGGAATGTTTGGCCAAGGTATGGGCTATAAGAAAACTTTCGGTGTTCCATGGAAATTGTGCGAGAGCACGGGTCGTCGGCAGCGGGTTCTCCAGGAATGCCACGATACGCTCACGGAGGGGCACCAAGGAGTGCGGACAACAGTGGCGAGGCTGGCCCAGCGCTACTACTGGCCGGGTATGTTCAGGGACGCCGCCAGGTACATGAAGCACTACTCCAACTGTCAGAAGTTCAAGGTGCAGCAGTTCAAGCAGGCGGGACACATGCTCTCTGGTCAGGTGGTTGAGCCGTGGGCCGTGCTTTGTGCAGACTTCATCGGTCCACTCCCGAGATCAACTCATGGGAACACGATGTTATTGGTCTTCCACTATGCGAATCTTTAATCTCTTATTCGGAGTCCCGCGCAAACTAGTATGCGACAATGGTGTTCAATTCACGAGCCGAGCCTTTAAAGGCGTTTATGAAGTCACTCGGTGTGGAAATCCAGTACACGGCGCCGTATTGTCCGCAGGAAACCCCCACGGTTCGTAAACGCGCTGCTCCCAGAGATCTCGCTGGCTGTGAATTCCAGCATAGCGGATTCTCCCCAGCATTCCTCGTACAGGGCAGGGAGCCTCGTCTTCCGGCTGCGCTGTATGACGAGGTAACACCTGGATCTGGAGCCATACAACAGAAGCCACAAGAAAACAACAACGAGAAGGCAACCTACAATCCAGAAGTGCGCGAGAGTCGATAAAAGGGCGAGCAACGAGAGAATATTGCCTCCGCGACAACGGTAATAGAGAACAGTAGACGAACCCAACCAGAAACCACCATCTAAACGGGTCACGTGGTCAAGGCGCGGGACCTGACCGAGATAGGTAGCCTGCCTTATCTTATTAAATCAATAATAAACATAACGTTATATGACAATAACGAAAGTGGTTGAACAGACTCTCTTAAACGACTATTTAGTGCTTTCCCCAACCTATATCCATTTTTAAAGTTTGTAAAATTACAGATTTGATTACTATTTTGAAATTTAGCATAAAATGATATCCCGGAAAACCACTACGAAATTAACTTACCCAACTTGAAGTTGTTGCATATTTTAATAGATTTTAGCAAAACAGTAAATGTAATCGATCATTTGAACAGACTTAACCTGTGTGTGCAATAGACGAGCTAGAAAGCTCTAGCTCTTTTAGACATAACTAAATCAACTAAGCTCGTCACCTTGATCCAGAATATATATGGGGTCAGAGAAGCTTCTTTCTGCCTGTTATATACATTTGTACAAATCAATCTTCCCATCTACCATCTACCCACTTTCAATTGTTTCAGGTTGTAATTGGGAGGCTTTAAGACTGTTTATACCTTTATTTGGTGTGTCAGCCAAAAATCGTTATTTGCATATAATTTTAATTGTTTAACCACACATATCATAGGCCTTTCTCGCTCTTAAGTACTATCAAAAAAGCTTGTTGAGTTTCAACGTGTTATCGAATTAACAGCTTTCTAGTGGGCGTGCCATACAAATCTTATCACATTAGATAAGTGGATAAAAAAAAGTATTATTACAACTTGCATTATTTAAATTTGAATTTTAACCAGCAAACCAAAATTGTGTTTCAACTCTGTATCCCAGAACACATAATCAGGCTTGCCATCTAACTTTAATATTTTATGTAATATATCAATATTAACAGAAAGAATAAGATATATTTTTAGATATAATTTAATTCTGTAATACACGCGTGACAAGGAGTTTAAAGACACATATGGGTTCCGTGCCCCACTGGGATGCAGTCGAAATTACGATGGACACTGGCATTGGTCTGGGGCGCTCACGAGGCTAGCTTTACAGTTCCTGGCTATTCTAAGACTGGAAGATCGCAGGAAACGTCATCATTAATACTAATTTGATCCAGGGTGAGTCTGATATAGGTGCCACGAGGCTACAGAGTTGTATCGTAATTGGTAGACCTTATTATAATGGGCTTGGAACAAATAATGTTTACATGAATCGACATTACGGGCACTCCGAATAGCTCATACGGAGCCAATTGGAAAAGGTAGCAGAAATTGCGCACATAATAGAAAACAGCTAACGCAGCAAAACACCTGAAAAATCAAGTATTACTAATCGAATTAGTAAGAAAATTACCGATGAGAGCTAGATTGGAATAAAAAACAATCTGCAGCCACCATTTATAGGCAAATGTTAAGAATTTCTCGAATTGGATTAAGAGAATGCAAATCTGATCAGACGAGGATAGATGGAGATTGAATGGCAAATCATGTTTTGTTATGGATGTCTACGCCATGGGCATAATTTGAATACTAATATACATACAAACATAATTTGAATACTGATATAACATTACTTAACCATCGCAAAAAATATCAAGGAAAACGAAAATTTTGCACTTGTCAGTAAAACTATAAAAATTAATAATAATAATAATAATAATAATAATACTAATAATAATAAAAATAATAATAAAAATAATAATAATAATAATAATGAATAACGAGAAAAAAACCATCAACCATCGCTGGATTTGAACCCAGACCTCCACGTAATGCGGCACAACTCTTACCAACTGCACCACACTTTTACTTTCCTATGTTGTGTTAAAATTCAACTTAACCGTTCCAAAAAAAATTTCTAGAAAAACGCAAGACAAAATTCTGCATATGCATATGGTTGCGTGCACATGAACACAGAAGTTGCTTACGCTTCAGCCAAGCAGCTGCGCTTGGCCCCTACTGCTAGAAATAGATTCTTGATTTGCTCGTACGATTGTACGAAACTAAATGTACGATTGTTATGAAATTTTCAGGACTTATTAAGATTTTTTTTTTTTTTTTGTAAAAATTTGTATATTTTATTTAAACAGGTTTTTTATTACCATAATGGCAACTTAATCCAGTTTTACATTTAGGGGAAGGAACAATAGATCACAGATACGTACAATTACATATGGGGAAAGATAGATTGTTTATAGTATTTACAAAGATTATAATTACATATATATATGTTATTTGGTTTTAATATTAATTAATGAATCTGGTAGCCAGATCCAATGGATGGCACCTTTTAAGTCTTCTCTTCCTCGGCCTGGCAGTTAGTCGTCTGGCAAGCGCGTTAGGGTGACCACCAAGGCGTTGCAGGTATTTTGATGCAAGTAGTTGCAATACATCGCCCACCTTAGGGACTTTGAGATCTCGTTCGATGTCACTATTTCGGATGTACCATGGAGCATTGCTGATTCGCCTTAAGATTTTAGATTGGGCGACTCTTATTTTATTTAAATTTGTCTTTGCCGCAATGCCGTAAATAGGTAGAGCATATTTCCATATGGGGCTTAAAATCGATTTGTAGATCAAGACTTTGCTGTGCAGTGACAGCTTATTTCTCGGGGCCAGTAACCACGCCATCTTTCCAGCCTTTGCCATTACTGATTGCCGAACCATTGTTGTATGGGCTTTGCAATTAAGTTCTCTGTCCAGTACGACACCCAAATACTTGTGGGAGCTCTTGTGCGTGAGTGTAGAGCCCAGCATCGAAATTCCGCTGCACGACAGTGTCCTTGTAGTGAAGGTTACGTTTGCGCATTTGCTGCTGTTGACGCCTATATTCCATTTCACAGCCCAGTCCTCAAAGCTGCAAACATATTGTTGCAAGGCTTCCGTAGCTAGAGAAATGTTTGGACTTCTAGTCAACACAGCAGTGTCATCCGCGTAGGTTGCTATGAGAACATCGTCCTCGTCTAGGCCAGTTATAACGCTTGGCATGGGCATATCGGCTGTAAAAAGGGTGTATAGCGTAGGACCGAGGACGCTGCCTTGAGGGACACCTGCGCATATTGGGCGCTTCGAGGATTGTGTGCCATCGACAACAACTCTGAAGCTTCTGTCCTTGAGGAAGCTACTTACAAGCTGAAAAAGCTGTGGTGTTAAGATTTCCTTCAGTTTAAAGAGGAGGCCATCATGCCACACTCTGTCAAAGGCTTGTTGGATGTCCATGAACACAGCTACCGAGTATTTCTTATGCTCCATTGCCTCTAGGGCGAAGTTAACCACTCGATGAAGCTGTTCTGGCGTGCCGTGACCTTGTCTAAATCCAAACTACCACTTTGGAATTCTTTGAATCACTGGTTCAAGCTGGAGAATACGGTTGAGGATCACCCTTTCCGCCATTTTCCCTAGCGCTGATAGCAGGCTAATTGGTCTGTACCCATGACAACTCTTTTAAAGCGGCTTGTTAGCTTCCATAGGGTATAGTTAAAAGAAGCATCCGGACCAGCACTCTCTAGAATGTCATCTATCTTTCTTTGTTTGACTTTTGCCAGGACCTTTTTCAGGCGGTTTGATAATCTTCGGTAGATTTGGTGTAGACGAATATCACCCGTTCTTGCATATTCTTTCCTCACTCTCCTTTTCAGTCTTAAGAGGGCTTCGGCACTTGGAGGTAGAAAAGCTTGACGATGTTGACTTGGTGAGCAGTGATAACCTGCAGTAGCTTGAGATGCAGCCCGTACAATGTTTCTCGTAAAGATTGAGATTGCGTCTTCAATATCATCAGGACAGTTTATTTCCATGTTAAGATTGGTTATTCTGTCCATTTCAGCTTTAAAAATATCTACACGGGAGCCACGTGGGAGAATGCATTGCTTCTTGACTCTAAGCTGTGGAGCATGGTGTAGTGTTGCTATAATTGGCAGGTGGTCTGAAGAAAGCTCATACTTTGTTTCAACTGTAAGCTGATTTAATGCGATCCCATTGACAATAAAAAAGTCCAAAGCAGTGGGTGTAAGCCGAGTGTTATATGAGAAAAACGTTGACTCGCCAGTGGCAAGGATTTCGCATGTGGTGTTAGTGATGGCCTCTTGCAATCGCTTACCTCGAGAGCATGATCTGGTGTTACCCCACCATGCGTGCTTTGCGTTAAAATCACCGCCAGCGATGAATCTGTCGCCCAGACTTAGAAATAGTTGTTCAAAGTCGGATTTGCCCCAAGGTTGGCTTGGAGGTAGATATATAGACGATATTTTGGTGCATCCCCCATTAGTCGTCACACTTACGCTGGCTGCCTGTATATTCGGTCTTAAAATAGGTTCAGTCTGAGTATGATCTATAGATGATCGTATAAATACAGCAGACCCCCCCTTCGAGGTTTCACTGGGATGATTAGCGTAGTATTGTTCGTATCCTGGTAAGTATGCTCTACGTCCAGGGCGCATATGTGACTCAGTAATCAACATTACATCAATTGCGTTTGCACTAAGGAAAAGTCCGAGTTCTTCAATGTTTTTGACTAGCCCTCGTGCATTCCATAATCCGATTTTTAGTTGTAGGGAATTCATTTTGATATAAGCTTCTGCACCAGGTCACGAAAGGCTTTGTTGGCCTCCATCGTATCCTGTATGAGTTTGAACATTTGGTCCATTCTGTTATTTAAATCGCTTATAGATTTTTCCAGTATTTTGAATCGATTACTATAATGATGGTCTTCAGCATCATTAGATAACCGGGAGCTATTCTGCGTTGTGTTACTTTGTTTCTCTCCACGTGGTTTAAGTATATCGGCGTAGGAAAAGCCACTCCTAACAGTAGCATTTGAGATGACTTGTGCTTTGGTTGGGAAGTTTTTATTTTTGCTGCTGATTAGCAGTCCATTTTCCGGAAGTCTTGCAGGTGGCTTAAGTTTTTTGGTTAGCTCAATTCTTACCGGGCAACTCTTATCGCTGGATAAGTGGTCATCGCCACAGTTGGCACATATAGCTTTAGTGCTATAGATACGTTCACAAAACTTCGATCCAGTATAGTGCTCGCCTGAGCATTTGCCACAAACTGGCTTTTTAAGGCAGTAGTTTCGCGTGTGCCCGAAGTCTTGGCATCTAAAACATTGCACCAGTTCTTTGCTTGGCTTTGCCTTCATCACAGTTACCCTGTGTCTTCCAATTTGTGTAATCTTAAGGGCCTCTGCGACATTTGGTGCCTTCTTAAGGTTTACATAAAACATGTTCTGCCTTGTTTTTATGTTATTTATTTCTTCATCATCATCTTCATCTATTTCGATGTTACGCCAGTCTGGTTTTCTGGGGCAATAGATGTTCAGAACTGTGAAGCCTTTTTCAGCAAACGCGCGCTCAATTTGTTGTTTAGGTACGTTTGGATGGATATCACGTATGACTAGCCTGAACGGGGTATCCTCTCTCAACTGATGGTGCCAAAACTCGCACTTTTGTTTGGTCAGCATATCGACAACTGCTCGAAAAGCTTTGGAATCCTTTGTATATATTCGCGAGACTCCAAATCTAGATGTACGAATGTCATACTCATCAGCTGTAATTACTGAGTTTAGTGCCTCTTCAAGTTTGCCCATTTTGTTTACATGTGGCACGCAGATAGATAGATGCTCATTGCCAGCTACATTTTGTTTGCTGGCTTCTAAGTGCTCATATTGTTCTTCGTCGTCAAGTTCCATTACCAGATCAGCTTCTTCAGCTAGTGCTGCATAGCGGTTGTTTTTAAGTGCTACCGAAGAAGTGGTGGTAGGTGTGTTGCTTTGGCGGCCCTTGCTTAGGAGATTTTTGGAAGTAGCTGTGTGTGTAACTTTTTGGATTGCCTTTGAGACTTTGTCAGCTCTTTTTTGTTTTTTGCGAAGAGATACCATCGGCATCTGAAATGTGAAATCACTTAATTGAGCTGATGTTTTGCGTAAACTTGGTAGCGAACATATGCTGCCAGTCGTGGTATTTGCTGTTGTGTAAATTGATTGACAGCTTATATTTGATATTGTTATCGTGCTCGTTGTAATAGTACTTGTAGTCGAAGCGATCAAGTTACTATTGTAGTTGTGGTCACCAAATGATTTTTGCAGATCTTTGGATAAAGTGGCACGCAGTTTTGCAGAGGAACCAGCTGTTTTTTTAATCTTTTCAATCGCAGCCAGCTTATCTCTAAGCTGGGATAAGCAGATGAGTTTCCGTCCATTTTTGGGCAATTTACAAACTTGTTTATTTCAAATTTGCAATTGCCCAGCATCAAAAATTATTTGTTTATTTATTTATTTATTATTTATTATTTATTAGCACAGAACGCAGCTTTTAATTTTTTTTTTTTTGATATTAACTCAGCGCGACACGTCCGTTTTCATCGAATGCATGAGAGTTACTGACTTATTAAGATTATCGAAATGTATGTATAAACAAATTTGCCCGTGTGTTGTATTTGATTTTTTTTTTGTTTTTATGGTTTTATCAATATTGGGGGCGATTGGGGGGAGGTATAGAAAATCTGATAATATAATATAAATATTTAAATTATTCGTATGCTTTACGCGTTCATAAAGAATCCGAGTCAAAAAAGCGATTTATATCGATAATAAGAAAATAACAAATAATAAGAAAACGGAAAGAGTCATCGATGTTTTGAAATAAACTTGATCTGCGTATGGTATATGCGAACCGAATGAGTCCAAGATCAGTTTTCTAGCTTTTATAGTCTCTGAAATCGACGCGTTTATACAGATAGACGGACGGACAGTCAGACGGACATGGCTAAATCGACTCGGCTAGTGATGCTGATCAAGAATATATATACTTTATGGGGTCGGAGATGCTTCCTTCTGCCTGTTACATACATTTGCACAAAATCATTATATCCTTTTTACCCATTTTCAATGGGTTCAGGGTATAAAAAGGAAGCGAGAGTGTGGAATATTCATTATCACTTGCTGCATAAAAAAGAAGAGCAAGCCAAATGTTTTCAATACAGACGTTCTTATTCAAGGCTCTACCAGTGGATATTTTAAGACCACTGGACCAAATGGTTTGATAGTCGAGATATTCGCATTGCATCTAACAGGCAATACAGTCCCTACTGTGAAACTACTGTACAGTAGTAAGCGCAAAATATAAACGAATGAAACATCTGCCTAAAGATGACACTTTTTTATGCGGCTGCTAAGAAAGACGGGATTTCGTTAAATACTAACTTACTAAAAGGACCGTACGAAAAGCAATCATTAACTCAAATATATCAGTTCCGGCAGGGTAAAATTGCTGTTTGCGCAGACATCAAGGATTCTTACAGGTATGAGTCAGAGGGTCAGATTAGGAACAGTACAGATAAGGTCGAGACTCAAAAGGTGCAGGTTATGACCTTCGTCATTTGCTGCTGTCATTAATGGAAGTGAAATAAAGGTATCATTTGTTCTTGGCAAGTCTAAATATGATCCACTGCTATTTTGGAAACATACTTGTTACTGTTGGTAGACGGCATGAAAAGAGCTGGGTGGCCTTTTTCCCATGTTTAAAAATTAGAGTTGTTCATTTGGAGCTATCAGAAGACTTGTCCTCTGACGCATGTATCATGGCCATAACATCTAACATGGCCACAAATTTCGTTGAAGTGGATCGTTATCCACGAGATAAATAATACGAAAGTTATATTTGACAGGGAATATATAAAAGCAGAATTAGCAGGAAAAGACATTAATTTAATTGTCCACGCAATCACAGGTGGATGCTAGGATTCAAGCAAAAATGCGCAGTGTTACGAGTAACACTGAAGGAGCGGGCACCAAGAGTTAAAACTCTGAGAAGCCAAACAATAGAAGTGGAGAACATTATACACATTATAATTAGTTGACCGCTAACTTATGTGCCAGCAAGTTTCGACAATCCCAAGCTATTGACACCCCACCAATTCCTACTAGGTACAATAAATTTAACACAGACTTCTAGGGAAGGCGGTAGCGATTGCTTTTGCAAGCAGTATCGCAACGTTGACCAGACGAACCAAATGGTTTAAACCAGCTAAGCCTATCTAGGCTGGAGACGTGGTTCTAACTTGTGGCGAGAATCAATATAGAGAAAAGCTGGCATGGTTATCCAACGAGCCTTTACAAGTTGAAGACAGACATAGCACATTTCCGGGGTACAAACAGCAACGGATATTTTGAAGCAGCTTATCTTATCTTAGCTGGCTATCCCTGACGTTTTGGGTAAAACTCCAAAATCGTTTTACGGCAAGCGAAATGTTTCGACTTGCATTATATTTAAATTTAAATTTAAATTATAGCCGACAAACCAAAAGTGCTATGAACCCATGATGAAGCTTGCCATCTAATATTGAATGTTAAATCGATAGATATAAGATAAGATAAAGATATCTTTGGGTCGATAAATGGCGAAATGTAAGTTGCATTGGAAAACTGGCGGTCCCCATCCTGTTTAATAAACGCTAAGCTTCCTATTAAAAATAAGCATTTTAACGAAATCAATTTGTGGAATAGTGGGAAAGTGGGTATGTGAACGTGTAGTAAACCCAAGTGCTTACACGCAACAAGTGTATATAAAACAAGTGAGATTGCTCTAGTCGGGACCGCCCGACTAGTAGATACCCTGAACCCAGAAATGAACACATACACACAAACTCTCGGCAGTTGATGAGTATTGAGCCTTTTAAAAATTAAAAAAAAATAATTACCAATGGAAAAACAAATGTTCCACAACCGGGGCTCGAACTCGCTCTCTTCGTCTTAAATGCACGACTCTTACCAACTGCACCACACTACCACATTTTCCGCGAATGATATAACATTACTTAACTATCGCAAAAAGTCGAGGAAAACGAAAATTTTGCAGTTGTCATTAAAACGATACAAATTTATAAAAATAATAATTATAAATAAATATAAAAAAAATAAAACAATTCAACATTTACTACCATACCAACGCTGAATTCGAACCCGGGCCTCTACGTTACGCGGCCTAACTCTTACTCACTGGGCCACGCTCTTAGTTTTCTTCGTTGTGTTAAAATTCAATTGAACCGTTGCAAAAAAATTCCTAGAAGAACGCAGTACAAATTTTGCATATGCATATGTATGCGTGCACATGTACACAGAAATTGCCAAGCAGCTGCGCTTTGCCCCCACTACTGAAAATAGATTCTTGATTTGCTCGTAAACTAAATGTGCGATCGTTATGAAATTTTCAGGACTTATTCAGATCATCGATATGTATGTACAAACCAATTTGCACGTGTGTAGTATTTGATTTGTGTTTTTTTGGTTTTATCGATATTGGGAGCGATTGGGGGGAGGTATCCAAAACCTGAAGGGCTTAAATTCTTCGTATGTTTTACGCGAACATAAAAAAAAAATTTGATGGCTCTAGCTTTTATAGTTTGGGAGTTATGCTTAAAAAACTGAG
The DNA here is from genome assembly GCA_035043915.1 of Drosophila paramelanica. NCBI lineage: Eukaryota > Metazoa > Arthropoda > Insecta > Diptera > Drosophilidae > Drosophila > Drosophila paramelanica. Next base: position 149,338 of record JAWNMO010000668.1, on the reverse strand, counting down.
TCAAAAAAGCGATAAATATCGATAATAAGAAAACGGTAAGAGTTATCGATGTTTTGAAATAAACTTGATCTGCGTATGGTACATATGAACCGAATGAGACCAAGATCAGCTTTCTATCTTTTGTAGTCTCTGAAATCGACGCGTTCATACAGACGGACGGACAGACAGACAGACGGACAGACAGACGGACATGGCTAAATCGACTCGCCTAGTGATGCTGATCAAGAATATATATACTTTATGGGGTCGGAGATGCTTCCTTCTGCCTGTTACATACATTTGCACAAAACCATTATACCCTTTTTACCCATTTTCAATGGGTTCAGGGTATAAAAATTTCAAGTCTTAAGCTTTAACAGCGGTTTATAGATGTGTATATACTTGCGGTTATCCGGACAGACGGACGGAAATTCGGGTAATAAACAGTATATCTTGAATATATGTTACCAGGTATCATAGGACCATAGGTATACATTTCCTCAGATTAGTACAACCTCCCTGTAGTAATGTCAGTTTACCTTACCATTCACATTCGTCGCCGAAATTTTGTACCGCTCTTTAAAGTAGGTGACAGTTATCGTGGCTGGGAATTTTTTTACCGATCTTCAAAGGAGGTGACAAGTTATCTACCTTTCAAATTATAGTCTTAAAACTTTATGAGATATAGACATTCGCGGTTTGTGGGGGAGGGAGGGGTAGTGGCCACAAATATTGTTCTCTAACTTTTGGCATAGCTTCCCGTTCATATATATTTCAAGTGAGTTAGTGACTGGTCTTTAAAAACTGTGGGAGATATAGGCATTTTCGATTTTTTAGGGAGGGGCATTGGGGGGCGCTAGTAGGCGGGGCCGGGCTATTACCAAATTTGGTGACTCTAGCCTTACATTTGAGGACGTTATCGATTAGCGATTTTATTTATTATCGGTTTGACACGGTTTTTTACCAATTGTCAATTGAGTATAATAAAAAGCAAATTATTATCTTACCTCTTAGACTCAAATTAGATAAAAGTGATCCAGTCGTTTTCCTTGGAAAAGAATACATTATTTTAACGCAGAGTCCTTTTTATGCATATATGTTTCTAAAACAGAAATTTTGAAAAGCAATATTAATATATTATTTGAGCTGCTACAGTCAATAATCAGAGCCTGTTAATTTAATATATTGCTAAAATAAATAGCTATGTGAAAAGCCGACGTGTAGTTAACTGGGAAAATGACTACAAATATCCGCATACAGTGTGCCACTAAAGTTAGCGTACGACTTATGCATTTTCATTAAACAGGGTGTAACCAAAGACAATATAAATACTAAGATGAGTAACGCGCATACATTTGAACGTAAGCAAAAATTTCTGGTGTGGCTTTTCAAGTGGCTTTTCGCTCTTCAAACGCCACACTAGCCGAGTGGCTTTTCGAGAGCGAAAAGCCACACGATTCAATGCCGAAATCCATAGAGTAATAAAGAACAAATAGGAGGGGGGGAAGGGTAAAGGGTGTAGCGAGGCGCAGGTAGCTAGAAATTTTGCCTGCCTTGAGTAGCATAGTAAAAAGGGAATGGTCCATAATTCGGCGCATCGACGTGACGTCACATCAGCTTCTGTTCGGCAGGCCAAAAATGCACTTTTGCACAGAAACCTAAGATGTGACGTCGCGAATTGAAAAACATTGTAACCTTTAGATTTTCATGCATATTATGGGTTGCGGACACGCATACTTATACATTGGCACGACAATGTATGTATTGTTTAGGTGCACCGAGGCAAAAATACCCTTATTTATACTCTTCATATATAAAATGTTTATATAAAACATATTTAAATTAATGGTTTAATTGAAACTCAGTATATATGCAGGAAACATTTTGCTTCATCCTGATTTAGCAAATATTTTGTAGAATTTTGGAATAAAATGTTAAGAGCACTGAAAAAGTAAACATAGCCTATCCAGGGAAAGGGTGTACTCGCGGCTCGAAAATTCTGAGAGCGCAAGTGCACCGATTTCGTTTTCGTTCTCAATTTTGCAAAATATCAAGCTGCCTTGTAGAATTTCGGTGTACTGCGTTACTCATCTTAGTGTTTATATTCTCTTTGGTGTAACCAAAAGACAATATAAATACTAAGACTACTAGAGACTACTAATACTAAGAGTAACGCGCAGAGGGGTACAGGGTGTAACAAGGCGCAGGTAGCTAGAAATTTTGCCTGCCGGAGTAGCATAGTAAAAAGGGAAATGGTCCAGAATTCGGCGCATCGACGTGACGTCACATCAACTTCTGTACGGTAGGCCCAAATTGCACACTCGCACAAAAACCTAAGATGTGACGTCGCGAATTGAAAAAATGTGCAACCTTTAGATTTTCTTGCATATTATGGGTTGCCGATACGCAAACTTATGCATTGGCACGACAATGTGTGTATGGTTTTGGTGCATCTAGGTAGAAATACCCTTATTCATACACTTCCTTTATAAAATTTTTATATAAAACGTATTTAAACTAAGTGCTTAATTGAAACTCAGTATATATGCAGCAAAAATTTTGCTTCATACTGATTAGACAATTTTTTTGTGGTAGTTTTGGAATAAAATGCTAAAAGCACTAACAAACTAAGCATACCCTATTCAGGGAAAGTGTGTATTCGCGGCTCGAAAATTGAGAGAGCGCAAGTGCACCGATTTCGTTTTCGTTCTCAATTTTGCAAAATATCAAGATGCCTTGTAGCATTTCGGTGTACTGCGTTACTCATCTTAGTATTTCTATTGTTTTTGGTGTAACTTTGTCAAACTTGTATAAAAACAAGTGAGATTGCTCTAGTCGGGACCGCCCGACTAGTGGATACCCTGAACCCAGAAATTAACACAAGCACACAAACTCTCGGCAGTTGATGAGTATTGATCCTGTTAAAAATAATAAAAAAAAAAAACAATTACCAACGGAAAAAGAAATGTTCCGCAGCCGGGGCTCGAACTCGCTCTCTCCGTCTTAAGATGCACGACTCTTACCAACTGCGCCACACTACCACATTTTTGACGAATGATATAACATTAGTTAACCATCGCAAAAAGTCAACGAAAACGAAAATTTCGCACTTGTCATTAAAACGATACAAATTAATAATAATAATCATCATTATAAATAACGAAAAAATAAAATAATTCAACATTGCTCTACCATACCATCGCTGAATTCGAACCCGGACCTCCGCGTCACGCGGCACAACTTTTACCCACTGGACCACGCTCCACGGTTAAAATTCAATTTAACCGTTGCCTAAAAAAAATTCCTAGGAAAACGCAAGACTTTCTGGACGTGCATATGTATGCGTGCACATGTACACAGAAATTGCCAAGCAGCTGCGCTTTGCCCCCACTACTGAAAATAGATTCTTGATTTGCTCGTAAACTAAATGTACGATCGTTATGAAACTTTCAGGACTTATTCAGATCATCGAAATGTATGTACAAACCAATTTGCACGTGTGTAGTATTTGATTTGCTTTGTTTATGGTTGTTTCGATATTGGGAGCGATTGGGGGGAGGTATCCAAAACTTGAAGGGCTTAAATTCTTCGTATGTTTTACGGGAACATAAAAAAATTAATTTGGTGGCTCTAGCTTTTATAGTTTGGGAGTTATGCTTAAAAAACCGAGTCAAAAAAGCGATAAATATCGATAATAAGAAAACGGAAGGAGTTATCGATGTTTTGAAATAAACTTGATCTGCGTATGGAATATACGAACCGAATGAGACCAAGATCAGCTTTCTAGCTTTTGTAGTCTCTGAAATCGACGCGTTCATACAGACAGACGGACAGACGGACAGACAGACAGACGGACATGGCTAAATCGACTCGGCTAGTGATGCTGATCAAGAATATATATACTTTATGGGGTCGGAGATGCTTCCTTCTGCCTGTTACATACATTTGCACAAAACCATTATACCCTTTTTTACCCATTTTCAATGGGTTCAGGGTATAAAAATTCGAACCCGGACCTCCATTCTGTGCTGCACAACTCTTACCCACTGGACCACGCTCCTAATTGTTTTGGCTGTGGTAAAATTCAACTTAACCGTTGCAAAAAAAATTCCTAGAAAAACGCATATGCATATGCATATGTATGCGTGCACATGTACACAGAAATTGCCAAGCAGCTGCGCTTTGCCCACACTACTGAAAATAGATTCTTGATTTGCTCGTAAACTAAATGTACGATCGTTATGAAATTTTCAGGACTTATTCAGATCATCGAAATGTATCTAAAAACCAAATTGCACGTGTGTAGTATTTGATTTACTTTGTTTTTTGGTTTTATCAATATTGTGAACGATTGGGGGGAGGTATCCAAAATCTGAAACATTTAAATTCTTCGTATGTTTTACGCGAACGTAAAAAAACTAGTGGCTCTAGCTTTAATAGTTTGGGAGTTATGCTTAAAAAACCGAGTCAAAAAAGCGAGAAATATCGATAATAAGAAAACGGAAGAAGTTATCGATGTTTTGAAATAAACTTGATCTGCGTGTTGAATATACGAACCGAATGAGACCAAGATCAGCTTTCTAGCTTTTGTAGTCTCTGAAATCGATGCGTTCATACAGACAGACGGACAGACGGACATGGCTAAATCGACTCGGCTAGTGATGCTGATCAAGAATATATATACTTTATGAGGTCGGAGATGCTTCCTTCTGCCTGTTACATACATTTGCACAAAACCATTATACCCTTTTTTACCCATTTTCAATGGGTTCAGGGTATAAAAAACTTTATTTATAAAAAAATTCATGATCTACAAAACATTATGAAATGGAAATTTCATAATAAAAATGCCACGCAAGGCATCGCAGCTTCATACAACGGAACAAAAGTCATATGCAGACATAGCTAAAAAATTGTCCAGAAGCAAATCAACAACAATCAAAATACTAATGGGGACGCTTTTCAAAGTTAGCACAGTCTTACACGGGGCGTACAGATAGCTGACGATCTCCGGTCTGTAAAATCTTTACATAGATAGCGCGTATCTCTGTGCATACCGACCGACGTTCTCTTCTTCACCACTCGTGGGGCTGAAATCATGATGAACAGCTCAACAAAAAACAAAAACACTAAGGACACCGGCACTCCCAAAAAGCAGTTTGGGTTCGCAGATGCCTTACTTCCACTATTGCAAAGGCAACCCGCACGAAAGAATTCCCAGAAGTCAGTGGAAAAGGATGGAAACGACCTTTGCCATCCGCTGCTTCAAAAAGCTTAAGGCTGAGCCCTGTCCGGGCGTTAGGAGGTTAGGTATATTTAACGTACCGTGAAAATGGTAGCCCTCGACGCAAGATATTGGTAGGGCTGTATAAAGCCGCAATGGGCAATGTCGCAGAGCTATACGCAGATGTCAAACTGCTGGCGGTAGACTGACCTAACGTTAGCTCGTCAGTTATAACTTCTATAAGTTGGATGGAACATCGGAGTGGCTTCCTGGCGACAAGCCAGAAGAACAGACTGCACGTTCCAAAAGGAAAACCTAGATGACGTCTGCCGCGTCAAAAATAGCTCGGGACCTGGACACCTTGATTTATAAGCAGAAGTACAAAAGAATGAAGCTGTGATGGTTAGTGTATCTTCAGATGCCTGTAAGACTGCAGATAGATTTCTGTCAGGGGAGGAGCCGACGTAGCGCTCATCCACGAATAGTATGAGGAAAGGTTCTTGGACTAGGAACCCGGTGTACACGCTATTATTAGCTGATTCCAGCATTCTCGCAAAAAAATACCTTAGTATTTTGCTGGTGACAACACAGCAGCAAACCTGAAGCTTCAATCGGCTACAAATAGAGTGTTATTTGTCTACTTTCCCATTTTTGATAAAATCAGCAACGCATACCGGTTGGTCGTGCTTCACGTCGTACATAGGTAGTCAGTTTATGGGATCTTATTTTGGTGGACCGCCTTTTCAGAGCAATTAAAATCAAAACAATTAAATAAATAACGTAGAATAACAGAATGCATCACAGGTGCACAATGTACAACTCCAAAGGATGCGCTAGATGCCATTCTAAACATCTAACTTTTATAAGTTAACAGACATACTGTATATAGAGACTCTTTTCAAAACACGCATTCCTCGAAGAGAGGACTGGACAGAATGCACTCTAAGAAAAGCTGGGGCACTAACCTATCCTAACGGATATAAACTAAACATTCGTGTAGGAGGTGTCATATACTCTCCCAGCTAAACATAATATCAGAGCATTGTCTACCAAGTCGAAGCCCTGGTGATCAACGATAACCCCAATAGTTTAAAACAATAACCCACAAATTCAGACAACATAGTCATATAAAGCGATATGCAGGGCACGACAGATTCCCTCATTTCGGAAAAAATTGATATTTGTGTACCTTTGGATACCTTCAAGCTCCGCCTTCGAGATTTTTCCCATAACATAGCCAACAAACATGCAAAATTCGCCAATTTGAAACAAAGACTCATATAAAAAGGCCTGTTCAAATTACGTTATGTAACTTAAAACGATGCGACTGCTGTGCAGTGGTTTGAGCAATAATGGAACACTGGAAAGCCCCATATAACGACATCTGCTGCATGTTGCAGACGAAGAAAGAGAATATGTCGAATACTGTCTGCAACAGCAGACATTGCCTCCTTGGAATCCCTTTCCTCAATAATTTAACTGACCTAGCCATAATCATCCGTCAGATGGAGGCTACGCAGAAAATTATAGTATATCATAACTTCCTTGAAATTTTATGAACCTAAACATTAACACAACAAACTTGTGTGTAAACACAACGCCAGCAACATTCAAAAAGGTGTCAATTGAAGCAGAAGATTGAAATAAGTACGCAATCAAAATAATATGTGATCTGAGCACGTACCTGGTAACTGTGCCAATACGAAATAAAACTGTTGACTGTTGCGAATAGAATTTTCGAATTCTTTGTACTCAAGTAAGGTTCAATGAAAAAGTTCATTATTGACTGAGTATACAAATTCATATATAAAATATCTATGCATGTATATGAAAATAAACAATAATATAACAGTCACCAAACATAAGGCACAATATTATAAAAATATTTATTAAAAACGATAAAAAAATACAGGACATAAGTTAGCAAATAAATACCCAATATATACATAGACATAAATAATAAGTAATAATAGGAAAAAGTAGAAGTGAAGTGAAAAGTAGTAAGTGCACAAGGGCATAGGACCTTATTACGAAAGATTCGAATACAAAATGTTAAAACGATGCAGTCGCCCGTTACCGACTGCGTTTTACTCGTTCTCGGAGTAATGTGGAGTCCCTAGCTTCAAAACTGTGATATAGGTTTTGGCGATTTTTTGGGGCGAGGTGGTTTGGGGGCGGAATATTGTGCGTGATTGGGGATATCAAGGTTGCAATCTTTGGGGGAAATTACCAGCTATCTAAGTACAAAATTAGTGACTGTTACATTAAAATTCTGCAAATATCGACACTTATCGATTCGAACTTTTATGTATTTCGGTTTCGGGTGTGAGTGGGGGTGTTCTTGCATTCCTGAAATATATATGCAAAATTTGGTGACTTTGGCTCAACAACCGGGATACAAAGGTCGCAATCTTTTGAGGAGGTCATCAACTATCTACATACCAAGTTAAAATTGTGGACACAGTGGGCGCACTACAAAATTATGTAAGTCTCTAGCTTGAATAGCGGCGAAAAAATCGCGTTCATACGGACAGACGGACCTTGCACAAATCCAATAAACTCTTTTTACTTCGTGATCGAGTATATAAAGCGGGGATACAAAGTAATGTCTGCGAACTCAACGGGTTAAAGTATAAATCTAAAATAGTGAAATATTATTTAAAATGATCGTAATAGCATCTAGTGAAGAATCTGAATATATCAAGATCGTTATAAATGTTAAATTTCGACATTATATATAGAACAATACAAATATAAACATTTTAAAACATTTTACTTATCGAAACAAAACTTCAAATATAAATATTACAAGGGAGAAAGCTGTAGTCAGGGCCGCCCGACACACACAGTGTCCGATATAGCGCCGTTTTCCGTGCCCTGCAACTCGGACTTGGCTGGTGACGGGTGGATAGTTTTCCAACGTTGAATAGACGTTAGTGTGGATTTTAATAGAACTTGAAAAGAGTATACCGCAGGCATTGGGGATTTGCGCGGAGATTTTTTTCGTTGGATTTGAGAACAACTGCTTACGAAATCTCATCACGAGCTTGGAAGACTTTGAAAGTGAAACTCGTTTCGCGTAGTAACGTGGTTTTCTTATCGGAAACGGCAAAGAAGCCTATAATATAAAAATGCTTTGGGATTATTCTAGAGATTCTGTGAATGCACTGGATAACATGAAGTTTACTACAAAATATTGGGACAATAATGAGGGTGAAAGTGGTAACTGTGCGAAAGATTGGGAGTCTGGATGGTGGTTTAAAAACTGTCCTGATTGGTAAAAACTAAAAACAAATTAAAGATTTTACAGTCATTATATTTATTATTGTCAGTGATCTAAATGGACAATATATATTCCATGACCTTAGTTGAAATGGGAACAAAATGTATTGGGGTGACTGGCATCTTAAACCACTGATATATACACAAATGTTGATTAGGCCAAAGTCTACATAAGTTATAAATAATTTTAAACACATTTTGTACTTTTCTTTCATTTTTCAATGGATGTGTTTATTCGGCTGCATTCACTGGTACATTTAAGTTTAATCATAAACATTTTTAAAGCATTTAATTTGTTAACCTTAAAATTACACAAATTTAAATCAAATACGTACAAATGAATTCTTATACACATGTTGTAAATTTAAAAAATAAAAATAAATTGTTTACACGTCTCTCAATAAGCGAGACTTTAGAAGTAAATCTTTTTAGATCAAACTAATTGCATAGAAACATTACAAAAATTCGCGGGTCGTGGGATAGATAGATATATAGACAGATAGAAGGGCCGAGATATCAAAGGTGCAATCTATTAAACTTTGCTATTTGAGATGTATCGAAAAAAGTTGCAATCATCCGTACGAACAGTATGACAGACATTGCACAAACCCAATATATTAGTTTTACTTCGTGAAATGTCTACCATAAAAAATTTCTAATGTAAGTTTTGCATCTGAGTCCAAAAAATCTCGGTTTGTTACCAAACATAATATAAAATAAGCGAGATGTCATGGGCGCACGACTTGGAGATAGTCTGAACCCTGCGATCTATTGTTGCAAAGATTTCAACCGCCTTTTTTAAAATACACACACACAAATTTTAAACTAGGAGTTTCAGAACATAATAACAGCATTGAAATGTATGTACAACACAAAACGCAAGACTGTAGCATTTGATTAACAGATTTGGGCACGGTCCGTCTTGCTGTCGGACATTGCTATATCAGCCACAGTTTTTGAGATAGATTCACATATTGCAGGAATGCTCTCTTAAATATCCCCCCCTCCCGCTTACATAATCGCGAAAGCCGATATATCTTAAAGCTCAAATCCATACGTCTTGCATAAGTGCACAAATTTAATGCTAGAGTCAATAAACTTTGCGACACGCTGCTGCAATGATCCCACCCTTAAGTGGGTCACGGTGACAATGGCTGCTACGATTATTAATGAATCCGTCCGCACGGAGGGCAACAAGATCTGCCGAAGGTAATCTTTTCACGGTAGACCGTTAAAAGATATGACTCCTAATCTTAATATCTCTTTAGATTAAATACTAAAAATTGTTGACTTACCACCAAAGAGGACAATGTAATAGGAACAATGTTCATTTTTTAATCCTGAACCCATTGAAAATGGGTAAAAAGGGTATAATAGCTTTGTTAAAATGTAGGTAACATGCCGAAGAAGGCATCTCCGACCCCATTAAGTCTATATATTCTTGATCAGGACGACGAACGGAGTTGATTTAGCCATGTCTGTCTGTCCGTCTGTCCATCTGTAAAAACCGCAAATCAAATACTACTATTTTAATGCTGCTAATAAATCCTGAACGTTGCATAACGATCAGACATTTAGTTTAGCAGAAAATAAAGATTTCGTTTCAGGGTAAAAAAAGCATGGGTGATAAACATGAGTCTTGCGAAAAATCATCTCCTTACCTCAGTGACAGCCGAGGCAAGTTTGAGTATTCTTAAGGAGACAAAGAAATTTATGCAATTTGTGAAGTTTTGTGGCACCCCTTCACAATCCATAAGATATCTTAAAAAGTTTAAATTGACGCAATTTTAAGCTTTAGAAAAGTTTAAGCGTTAGTAAGCAGTAGAAAAGTGTCGAGTTTGTTTTTAAATATAGAGTTAAGATTTTTCGCTCATAGATATGGGGTATCGGTCTAAAATTGTTGTAGTCGCTTAAGTCCTTATCTCTTTTGGGAATATTTAAAATAAAAATATGTCGTTTGCAGGTCTTTTTATTGTGATGGGATCGCAACCCCATTCCCATTTGCAAAGTTAATATCTAGAACAGAACCAGACGTAGTGCAGTACCAGTCCATCATTGAGACACCTGAAGCCTACTCTGGATATTTCGGCGAGTAGAACCACGTGAGTTCCTTTGCCCTGAATTCATCTACAATGATTATGTTTTCTTCCAAATCCAATGTGACTAAAAGACCTGTCATTTCTTGTGAGAAGATGTCGTTCTGCGCTTGAGACGGTGGAAATTACTTTACAATCACACAATCGTGATATTGTTTGCTTTTTTTAAGGTTTTGGCTATTAAAATATCGTACTGAGAGAAGTTGTGGGCTACGGCTACCCTGCCGTACGCGTCGTCTCTATATTTTTCGATTAACGAAAAGTTTGCAATTTTTCTGTGGTTAAGATCGTGGTTAAGATCCTTATGAAGGAATGATTGTAGTATTCATTATTTAAAACAAATTCCATGTGTTGTTTCCCTGCTGCTTCACCAAAATGTTTGTGAATGTATAGATTTATTTTTTTGTTTTCTATCATATGTGGATTGACAGAAACTGAATTGTCGATTGTTGTTGTTGCACTTGTCTTGTTATTTTCTGTATTTTCTGTATTTTCTATTTGTTCTATTTAAGTATTGTATTTTCTGCCCGCACTGATGTCGCAGAGCGTCAGAAGATTATTTGTTGTGGTTGTGTCCAAAGTTAGGTTCGAGTCCTGTTATGATGTTATTTTTTAAGCATTTTATTATTTGAAACTTCAGGCTGCTGGCTTTTGACAGCAAAACCGGTAGTACCGAAGTTCAATCCATTCTGCACGCTGGTTTTACCAGCATGTAAATTTTTTTGTCCTACCAACAAGCGTAGAATTTACAAAGGATTCCACACCGTTCAAAGTGACGATTGCTACCGATAACATTTAATTAGACTTAAGCTTTACATAAATATACAATATATATGTAGACGATCTATTATTATTTCAACTAAATACAAAACTAAAATTTCAACTAAAATACAAAAAAGTTGACAGTTTTATATTCGCAAAAGAACGTTCAATTTAAGTAGAGTCTGAAATGGAAAAATACATTCGAACACTTAAATAGGGAATTCATAAAATCAACATGTGAACCTATCGTCTTCGTTGGAGCTCTTTTTGCAATCATCGGTGCTATTAAAGCGAATAGATTTCTGCTTGCAATCGCTTCAGTCACTCTAATAATTTATATCATATGTGTATTGCGTTAGTTTGTATAACAGCTGCCGCTGCGATCGATATCATTGTAATTCATATACGTTCATACACCATATTAAATCATTCTTTGCTGAGACTGCAACCGTTGCTACCAGAAAGATCTATCATTTCGTTTCGATTTTTTTTGCACATTTCAGCATTTCGCATTCTTTGAAAGATTACAAACCCGAGCGGGCAAGCATGACAAGAAACATTTTGCGCATTAAAACTTTGGTCGACGGACACTCTGGAGAGGATGGCAAAAGATTCCCAGCTGAGCTTCAATGCCGTTTAAGCTTTTTTAAATCAATCTTAAGTAAGCTGTACAATCCGAAATCGAGGCTTTGGATAATACTGATAATGGTCATGCAGAATTAAAACGCAGCTATGTCCATATCAAATTGGCAATTAGGAATTTACTCTGCGATGACCTAATATTGTTGCACCACTTGGCCCTGCCCTTCCCTGATGGCAATCATTCCGAACACAAAGTTTTAATTAGCTCTCTCAATCAACTCGTGGACGGAGACCAGATAACAAGCATTGAGAAATTAAACTATTTGCTCAACTGTTCAATAGGAATGCACTGGAATGCGTGAAAACATTTGATGATGATGATATTTATTATCCGATTGAGCTCTGATGCAGTCTGGACTGCGCTAGTAAATTAATCTTTGTCGACCAAATGCTTAAGTTGGCGCTTGTCGCGATTTAAAAGTGCAGGTGATCGGCCACATCTGCTATTATTTTTGATGCGCCATTAGTATTTTGATTGTTGTTAATTTGCTTCTGGACAATTTTTTAGCTATGTCTGCATATGACTTTTGCTCCGTTGTATGAAGCTGCAATGCCTTGCGTGGCATTTTTATTATGAAATTTCCATTTCTGTTTTGTAGATCATGAATTTTTGTATAAATCAAAACTCTTCTTATACAAGTTTGACAAAGTTAACCACAAACAATAGAAATACTAAGATGTGTAACGCAGTACACCGAAATGCTACAAGGCATCTTGATATTTTGCAAAATTGAGAACGAAAACGAAATCGGAGCACTTGCGCTCTCACAATTTTCGAGCCGCGAGTACACACTTTCCCTAAATAGGTTATGTTTACATTTTTAGTGCTTTTAACATTTTATTCCAAAACTGCTACAAAAAATTTGCTTAATCAGTATGAAGCAAAATTTTTGCTGCATATATACTGAGTTTCAATTAAGCACTTAGTTTAAATATGTTTTATATAAAAATTTTATAAAGGAAGTGTATGAATAAGGGTATTTCTGCCTAGATGCACCAAAACAATACACACATTGTCGTGCCAATGCATAAGTATGCGTGTCCTCAACCCATAATATGCATTATAATCTAAAGGTTGCATATTTTTTCAATTCGCGAGGTCACATCTTAGGTTTCTGTGCGAGTGTGCAATTTGGGCCTGCCGAACAGAAGTTGATGAGACGTCACGTCGATGCGCCGAATTATGAACCATATCCATTTGTACTATGCTACTCCGTCAGGCAAAATTTTTAGCTACCTGTGCCTCCTTACACCCAGTTTTCGCCGCTATTAAAGCTAGAGACTTAAAATTTTGGATATATACTCGTGTGTACCCGCGTCAGATAAAGTGTTAGGGGTTTTTGGCTGCGCCCACTGGGGGCGTGGCAAACCGATAACACCTAAAATCGCATATCTCTAAAGTCCACAATTTTAAAGCCACGCCCACTATAACGCCCCCCAGCGCCCCCGCTCTCAAAAATCTGATATGCATATATTTTTGGGCTAGATTCACCAAATTTTGCATATATATTGCAGGAATGCTCCAACAAATATAAAAAAAAGTTAGTTGGCCGCACCCCCTCCCGACCCATAATACGCGAAAGCCGATATACCTGAAAGGTCAAATCGAGAAGTGTTGCATATTTGCACAATTTTAAAGCTGGTCACCAAACTTGGTATGTATATAACTGGTGACCTCCCCCACAGATTGCGACCTTGCAATCCTGGCCACGCCCACTAGAACGCCCTTCAGCGCCCCCGCCAAAAAAAATCGGAAATGGCTATATCCCCAACAATTTGTAAGCTAGAGTCACCAAATTTGGAATATATATTACCGGAATGCTTCTCCAAACACACATGAAAAAATTTTTGGCCACAAATGGCTCATGTACACGACTCTGTCGAACACACGACTGACTTTTGAGGAACTTTGCACCATCACAGCAGAAATAGAAGCTATCCTCAACTCTCGGCTATTAGCCCCAATGTCACCCGACCCCAGGGGATAACCGTGATTTTTGAAATTTTTTAACGATATTTAAAGGGGTTCCGGGGCCGTTCTAGTAGGTGTGGTCTGGGAGGTTACCAGCTATCTACATACAAAATGTTTAATCTCTAGCTTTAAAAATTATGGATTTTTATAGATTTTCGATTTGTGGTATTATCGGTTTGCACTGTTCCTAGTGGGCGCACTCCAAAATCAACACACGGGTATATATTTAGAGTACTAACTACAATACCGGCTAAAAAAATTGCTTTCACACGGTCAGACTGACACCAAAAACGGGCCCTTCGTGACCGAGTATATAAATTCGGTACATTTTACAGATTTTGTTCAAGTCGGCTTACGTTGTTTATTGCTCAGTTGCAATGTCGAAAGTAATGCTATGTGTTGCTTTCCACGATTTCGTTTCGGAAATTCGGACGTGACAAACATACCTCAAACAGGTGGACCCCTTTACTGAAAATTAGTATGTGAATAGTCGTAACGACGCCTAATTGTTAAACGTACACCACAAAACAGCTTTAAATAATAAACAATCGTTATTCTGCTAGTTGGAACCGCCCGACTAGGAGATACAATAATCCAACCATTTAACACATACACCCAAACTCTTGGCACGTGATAAGTATTAAGGTGATTAAAACTAAAAAAAACCAAGTGAGAGAGCTCTAGTCGGGTCTGCCCGACTATGAGATACCCTGAATCCTGCGATCTGTCTTCATAAACATTTCAACCCGTTTGCATTCATACATACATACACAAATTCACACACACACAAAAACAAATGAACGCCGCACGCACTTTACTCGGTTTCTGCGCGTGCCTCCCTTTATTTTATGCTAAACTTAATGTATGATCGTTATAAAACTTTTAGGATTTATTAGCAGCATTGAAATGTATGTACAGCCAATTTTCAGATCTGTAGTATTTGATTTACGATTTTTATGATTTTGTCGATACTGGGGGCGATTGGGGGGCGCTATCCAAAATCCGGAGGTATCAAAGTGCGTCTAGCCAAAACGCACAGAACGCACTAAACTTGTTGCCGCTAGATCTTTAAGTTACCGAAATATTGTAAGAAATAAGAGGCTGTTATCGATTTTTATCGATATTAATGAAACGGAAAAAGTTATCTAAAAAATGATAATTTTGTTCTGCGTATGATATGCACTAGCTGAACGAAACCAAGATTAGTTTTCAGCTTTTGTAGTTTCCGAGATTGCTGCGATTTAAAAAACTTTAAGAAAAACGCTACACTAAATTCTTGCCATAAAAAATAATAATTATTGATAATTAATAACTAAATGATATATTTCACACTGTCCCAACGCGGATTCGAACGGCCGACCCTTCGACATCAGCTGCACAACTCTGACCGGCTGCGCCACACTTCCATCGGGTTTTGCAGTATCAAAATTCAACTTCAAGAAAAACGCAAGACAACAATTTGCAGTTGTATGTATTTGTGCACATGACCACAGAAATTGCTTGCGCTTCACCCAAGCAGCTGCGCTTGGTCCCAATTGTATATATATACAATATACAAAACAATTTGCAAGACTGTAATATTTGATTTGTGGTTTTTTTGTTTATATCAAAACTTGGGGTGATTGAGGGACGTATTCAAAATGCGAAGTACCCAAACTCTGAGTATGCTTAATGTTATACACTTTTTAACCATTTTCAATGGGTTCAAGGTATAAAAAGAAGCTGGAGTTAAAAAGAATTTGATGTATCGGTACTAGCAAGCCTCCGATCAAATAGAATAAAATTGAGCCATTTCGTAAACACACACACACACACATATATGGCAAGAATGATTACCGAAATATCGTAGAAAAAAAATAGTTTTTAAGTAGGGAAGAGAGTTTGGTAAGATTTCATAATCAAGATATACCTATTTAGATATATATCAAATTAATAAATACATCTATATTTAAAATACGAAATGGATTGCAGAAAGCGTAATTAATTGTGTGAGTAGGTAAAACTAAATGAAACTAATTACAAGTTATTTTACAAGAAACAGAAAAGTTAAGAATTTCTAATATGAATGAGAAATCTGTTTAACTGAAAATGTTATTATGCTAAGGTTTATCTTTTGGTTTGTTTACGAAAAATATATTAAATAAAAAACACTATAGAAAACCCTAAACAAAGATTAATAATTTTCAGACCAATTAACAGAATAATCTGGATTATTTAATTTTTGAAAATATTCTTCCATCGTATTTTTATTTGAATTTTTTTATTGAAAATTTAAGATTACAAGCAAACCTCTAGTCGGCAGCGCGCGATAAGCTGATAACCTGAACCGTAATACTGTTATAGTCATAGTATAGTTGCACACTTTACCACACATTTGCTATAATACCTTGTGTGTTGATAAATAATCATAATGTGGGGTCGGAAATGCCCCTTTCTGTCTGTTACATGCATTTGCACAAAACAATTATAACTTTTTACCCAGATTCAATGTTCAGTATACAAATTTGTAGAGCTGGATGGAAGTGGTTTTAATTTTTTCAAAGTATTTTTCTTAAATATAAATTTTTTACAATGGAATTTTTTTTCCAATTTACAGTACAAGCTTGGAACCGTATATTTTGAACGCATCAACCACTTTCTTGCAATTAAAAAAAAAAAAACAGCTGACCACGCAACGCTTGATTAATCTGCCGAACAAGAACATTGGGCATTACATTGATATCACACTCGAAGCAAACATACATGTTTTGTCGAAAACAGCCAATAATTTAAAATATAAAATAATTAAAAAATATAAATTTAAAAATTTATTTATTTATACTATGTTTGTGTTATAATTCAAATATTAAGAATGCCGCCTATCGAAATAAATAGATTTCCGTTTTATTTTACTCTTAAATAATGAATGCACAATATTACATTTAAATTTTTATTTTCGCCAAAAAAACATTCAAGATACAGCTGTTTTTCTAAAAATTGTGCGGGTGTACCTTCATTTTAGTGGTAGACTGTATATAAAATAAATATATATGTTACTATATTTATTTTGTTTACCTATTTTTACATTTTTGCTTCTGTTTGAGTAAAATTTCTTGTTGGATAAAGCCTTTTTACTTAAGGCTAGTCCTTCTTAGTTGCGGCAAGGGCTGGACTCAACAATCAGGTCACAGCTATTAGCACTTAACTTAAGGCTTAAAATTATGAAGTGAGTTTCTTAACCGCAAAAGAGTCCACTCCTCCTGATCTATCGCTGCCTTCAGCCTCCGAATACGAGTCAGTAGAGTACTACTCTGGGCTTTCACCGTTTGCTACTCCTGTAGCTTTGTTGTCTAATGTCGACTTAGGTCCGTTTTAACATCTTACCGACAAATTAAAAGGGTAGATAAAGTTTACGAAAAAAGAGCTTTAATATTCACAACATATATATAGTTTAATGTAGGTGATAGGGCATATCATCCACGGTATGTTGAGCTTAACACCGAGTTGGCAAATATGGCAATCTTTTGCAGTATGGCGAAACACAAATGCCAAATTTTTAGACAAACATTCGGGGCTCCGTTATGTTAAGTTATGTTAAAATCAAGATGTGGGAACGAAAAAGTAAAAGTCTGTTCTTAGTGTTTATAATGCACTATAGCTACAGACGGCTTTATAGTCAATATATGAAAATGGGGCTATATTTTGTATAAAAAAATAGGCAGGTTAATCCATAGTGGAACGTACTAGTTTTAACTAATGGATTGTATTAAGCTAAGCCAAAATGCAGTTAGCCAGCAGGTACCAAATGCATGAAGCTCACGAAAGAAACTAACTTGGTCGCTTTTTGCTAAAGCGCCACTCAATAAAAATTGGTTTCTTCGCAAAGCAAAGTTATATGTATTTATTATAGTTTGATTAATTATTTCTCAGCTCTTTACACTTCTACCGGAAAACTTAATTCTAAAACTATAAAAAGCCAAAAACACAATTGAGAACGTTCGAGTCTGGACCGCCTAACTAGGATAGATACCCTGATACCCTGACAGGAAAATTATTATTTATTTATTTATTAATGTATTTACATAGACAGTCGACAGAATGATTGTCAACAAAGATGCATAGTTTGAAGACAAGCTAAATACACATAAATATATTTTTAAATGCTAAAGCCTAACGGAATTATAAACATAGATAATAACATCACCAACACGATGGAGTTATTTTTATTTATCTCTCCGGCCGGCTATGCCCCTGGTCACAGCGACATGTTGTCAATGATGTTATTAAATTCTTCATCTAGATAGGAAGGCGTTGGTAGTAAAAATACATATATCGATAAATGTAAATGTACTTAAATTATAAACAACATATTCGAGAAAACTGAAAAAACAATCTTAACAATAATTAGTATTTGAAAAGATAGAGACAGATATGGAAAATCACTAACCCGATGGGCGAAATTTTTTAAGCCCGTCCGGCAAGATATGCCTGCTCATAGCTGTGGGTGGACAGTGATTTCCCGGAGGTATGCTGACAGCAATGATTTTTTTTAGGGGAGGAGAAAGAGTTCTGAGGAGAACACGTGGTACAATCTTTTATATTGTAGGCATAAAACACGAAAACAATTGTGCAAAGCGATGTCGGTTGGTAAAAGGAACGAGGAACGAGACAACACCAAGGATTGTCCTACGGTTAGTTAGCGACTATAGATTAAGAAGTAGGAGTCCGCTGCAGTACGATGGAAGACAACAATTCCGATCCCAGTTTAAACTACGTAAGAAAAATATTAGAAATTGCTTCTGAACAGATTCAATTCTGTCTTGGTAGATTTTATACTGCAGACACCATATACATTAGCAGTATTCTAGGATTTGGCGTACAAGTGAGATATACAAAAGTTTTGTAGTGAGCGGTTCGTTGAATTCCTTCGACCAACGTTTAAGTACACCTTTACCCTAGTTTATAATGGTGGAAATGAGCATTGTGTATTGAAGCTCAGATTTGAGAGAGCTCCAAGGTCCTACTGTAACTAAACGTTGCAATGGTAAACTGTCAATTGTATAGCTAACAGAATGTGGTAAAAGTAAGACATTATCTGCATACATAGGTATGCTAGCATGTGATATTATAGAGGGCAGGTCATTAATAAAAAAAATGAGGAGTAGAGGTCGTATGTCTACCCTGGGGTACACCTGAAGTGACATTAACCTGCTTAAAGTTATTAAATCTCAGTAGAAGTCTTTGAGTACCGTTCAAATACGCAGAGATCCAAGATACTAGAGAGGCAGGGAAACCAATAAAATCATGGTGTACAGAGCTTTGCTGAAGTCAGTTTAAATGACATCAGTTTTCTTCGTTAGAAAAGCAACATGTAACAGCAAGGTAAATTCAAGGAAGTTGGTCGAAGTTGACCGACTCTTAACAAAACCATGCTGCGAAGAGGAAATAATTGATTTGCAGTGATGCTGCAAAGTCGAAATAAAAATGTATTTTCATGATGAGGTTTAGGCTGCCTTTGCTTCCTGCCAAGGGGGAAGTCACAACCAAACAATGAAGTCTTCTTAACAGGTGATCACGTAACACTACTACTTTTATACTTTTCAAAGTATAACAAGTGAAATTACTCAAGTCGGGATCGCCCGACTAGGGGATACCCTGAACCCAAACATATTATACACACACAAACTCTCGGCAATTTATAAGTATATATAATCAATAATATTCAACGAGAAAATAAATATTCCACACCGGCACTCGAACCGCATACGCTGCACAGCTCTTATCCACACTTAACCATAAAATTAGCATTAATTATTGATAGTTAAAGAAAAGAAAAGATAAATTCCACATTGTCCCAACTTTTATTCATACCGACAACTTCAGCTGCACAACTTTTACCGATTGTGCCACACTACCATTTGGTTTTATTGTGATAAAATTTAACTTGACTATTGCAAAAAAAAAACCAAGAAGAACGCCAATCAGCTGCTTGGCCTCCACTACGGAAAAAGATTTTTGATTTGCTCGTAAACTAATTGTGTGATCTTTATGGAATTTTCAGAACTTAATAAGGACATCAAAATGTATGCTTAAAAAATAAGAAAACGGAAAGTCTTGGCTCTTTTGAAATAAACTTGATATGCGCATGGTGCATACAAATTGCGTGAGTCAAGATTTCCAGCTTTCAACTTTCTAGCTTTTGTAGTCTCTGAAATCGACGCGTTTATACCGTTAGACAGACAAACAGGCAGGTGGAAATGGCCAAATCGACTTGGCTAGTGATTCTGATCAAGAATTTGTATACTTTATGAGTTAGGAGATGTTTCATCCTGCCTGTTACATATATTTGCATAAAACCATTGTACCCCTTATTTACCCATTTTGTATGGATTCAGGGTATACAAATTATCCTCGCTGTTGTCGGTATAAATTTTCCTATAATATATATAATATAAACGAAAGTTCAGTATCCCTTCTACAGTATCGTTTAAAAAGTAAATGTGAACACAGACAAAGGCATCCGCGATCCGATTGCATAATATTTTTAATTACTTCTTCCATATCTTCTATGAATAATCAGCCGTCAAACTTAATTATCAATACGGAAAGTTTGCGATTAAACCAGTGTCTTCACCTGGTCCTAATGGTATATGGTAGTGTTAGGCACTATGCATAAATAAATTGCAAACCCATATTTTTTAGTTTTTTAAGTTATCTAAGTTATTTATTGACACCTTATATTTAGCTGCTTTATCATTTGACATTCATCGAAATATGACCACTAACCTTCTAGAGATCTGTAATTGATGGGTGCATACAACAGCAGCACTAAAAGTTGATTTTGTAAGAAAATATTTTGCAGCTAAGCGCATCACATCGATAGTTATTTTCCATTTACATTACACATTTTACATTTTCTATGAATATCATAAAAGTTATCTGCGCAATTTGTGAATTAATTTTCTATGTTAAGAGTTTCTTTATACTCAGTGACAATATCAATAGTTACAAATTTTTTGCGCTGCGCATCACCGTCTTTTGTTTTCGCCGGTGCCTTTGCTTTTATCTATTGCATAATATATTATTATTTATAAAATTATGGATCTTTATGTAACTGCATTGCAAATTAAATCTGTACGTAACATAAAAACAATATTGACAGAAAATGCATGTACACGCGACAATGCAATCACTTTTGCCAAGCGACAGCAGCTTTAACATAATTTGTTTGTTATTATCATTATAAGTTAGTCTTAATAAGCACGATTTTTTTAATGGAATTGACAGATTAAGCACGCACACTCGCCCATGCAATCACGGCCCAAATTCATGCACTTTTGGCAGTGTACCGTGGTAGCGCATTTTACCAAACAGCCCAGTCGTGGGAGCGCACCATGGAAGAGGACACATTAGCCAATCTAGAACAGAAGCGACGACAACACGGTCAACACCGGCAATAGCGACAACAGCGGAGAGGCAGCAATGAAAGCGACAGCAGCAACAGCGGAGTTTTAACTTTAATACGATTCTCCTAAATTGTTATGAGTTAGTCTTAATATAGCCCGAAGTTTTTTAAAAATGTTTTTAAGAAGAAATGAGGAAGAAGGACCGGGATAACAACAGGACATAGCAAACAAGTGATATCACAAAAGTAAATACACAGAAAAGAATAAACAGAATAAAACAAAATATATATTTCAATGTGAATCGCAAATTTTTCAATACTTTGTTCTTAAGAATAAAACAGAAATATTGTAATGATGAGTGATGATTGCGATGCCCGTCATTAAAAGAAGCATCTCTATCAGAGATGATTTCGCACTGTCCGTCGGTCTATCCGTCCGTGCGTCTTTTTGTCTATCTGTGCGTCTGTATGAACGCGTCGATTTTGAAAACTTCAAACTACTACATTGCACTCATTCAGATCGTATATACCATACGCAGACCAAGTTTATTTCAAATGATCGATAATCCTTTCCTAGTTCTTCTTATGTTTCTCGTTTTTTACTTTTTTTTTTTTTTTTGTATATTTCGCTTTTTTTAAGTACCACGAAATTGTTCAATACATTGCCGTATAACATTCGCATATTTTAAATATGTTGTGTTTTGGATACCCCGCCCCATTTGCTCCAAATAGCAATGAAACAAAAAATAAAAACGCAAGCCAAATAATACAGAATTGCGAATTGCATGTTATTTACATCGACACGAAGATAATTTTACGACGTGACTAACGTTGAAGTTAGCCATTAATTGAACCTACAAACAACGTATAATTATTACATTTAACATAACAAAATCTTTTACATTTTAGCTGTTTTTACAGTACATACCCTACATATCAATACTTCTCTTTTTCAATTCAATTCAAAAAGTAAAAATGTTCTGTTGCTCAGATATTATATTAACAAGACAGACGGATAGACCGACGGACATGGCTAAATCGACTCGGCTAGTGATGCTGATCAAGAATATATATACTTTATGGAGTCGGACATGCTTCCTTCTGCCTGTTACATACATTTGCATAAAACCATTATACCCTTTTTCACACATTTTTAATGACTTCAGGATATAACAAGTGAGATTGCTCTAGTCGGGACCGCCCGACTAGTCGATACCCTGAACCCAGAAATGAACACAAGCACACAAACTCTCGGCAGTTGATGAGTATTTAGCCTGTTGAAAGTAAAAAATAAAATTTACTAATAATTACAAATGGAAAAATAAAAACTCCACAACCGGGAGTCGAACTCAGTCCACCCGTGTTAAGAGGCACAACTCTTACCAACTGCACCACACTACCACGCTATCCGCGTATGACATAACATTACTTAACCATCGCAAAAAGTCAAGGAAAACGAAAATTTTGCACTTGTCATTACAACGGTACAAATTAATAATAATAAAAATAATAATTATGAATAACAAAAAAATATAAGAATTCAACATTGCTCAACCGTCGCTGGACGGTTGTGCTGTGTGTGCAACTCTTACCCACTGGACCACGCTCCTAATTATTTTGGCTGTGCTAAAATTCAACTTAAACTTTGCAAAAAAAATTCCTAGAAAAACGCAAAACAAAATTCTACATATGCATATGTATGCGTGCACAAGTACACAGAAATTGCCAAGCAGCTGCGCTTTGCCCCCACTACTGAAAATAGATTCTTGATTTGCTCGTAAACTAAATGTACGATCGTTATGAAATTTTCAGGACTTATTCAGATCATCGAAATGTATCTACAAACCAATTTGCACGTGTGTAGTATTTGATTTACTTTGTTTTTTTGGTTTTATCAATATTGTGGGCGATGGGGGGAGGTATCCAAAATCTGAAACATTCAAATTCTTCGTATGTTATACGCGAACATAAAAAAATTAATTTGGTGGCTCTAGCTTTTATAGTTTGGGAGTTATGCATAAAAAACCGAGTCAAAAAAGCGATAAATATCGATAATAAAAAAACGGAAAAAGTTATCGATGTTTTGAAATAAACTTGATCTGCGTATGGAATATACGAACCGAATGAGACCAAGATCAGCTTTCTAGCTTTTGTAGTCTCTGAAATCGACGCGTTCATACAGACAGACGGACAGACAGACAGACAGACAGACAGACAGACGGACAGACAGACGGACATGGCTAAATCGACTCGGCTAGTGATGCTGATCAAGAATATATATACTTTATGGGGTCGGAGATGCTTCCTTCTGCCTGTTACATACATTTGCACAAAACCATTATACCCTTCTTTACCCATTTTCAATGGGTTCAGGGTATAAAAATGGCGTTAAAACCAATGTCGTGAAAGTGAAATTCATTAAGGCCTTTCCAGTATTCAAGCCCCTAGGGATTTTTTAATCTTAACTGATTCTATCAACCTATTATCATAGTTCCATACGTGACTACGCTGAAATATCAAAACCCCTAACTATCCCTTCTCAGAGAATACTGAGGATCATTAAAGAATATCTCGGTTAGAGAAAAAAGATTTATGAATAATGAAGCGTTAGATTCGTTCCACAAAATAAAACGAACGCTAGACTCTTAAGACTTGATATTGGCATGTGCTGATTTTAACAAGGAATTTGAATTTGCATCTAGCTAAACGGTAAACCGATTACTTTAATATTACCTACCCTTTCGAAAGCCAACGAAAATTATGCCGCAAACAAAAGAAAGATTATGACGGTATACGGATATACACTACCGCTAAGGTATTTACATAAATAGCCTTTAGTAATAATAACCATAAAAGCAAAGTCAAGACGTGGCAAAGTTACCTCCAAGGGTTCAATCAGATGTGTTGTCCAGATATCCCATCGACCATAAAATAAGTTGCAGTTCTAATTAATGTGTTAAAGTCAACTTTCTTTTAACCCCAGACAAGAGAAGAGGTCACACGAATTTAGCATACATTTTCCAAATTAGCAAAGACCAATATGGTATAATTATTATAATCAAATTCAACTTGACAATTCTAAACATAAAATCAAACAAAAGCACTATGCAAAAGTGTGCATTTGTATTTATGTGTGCGAATGAAAACAGAAATTGATGCGATTCAGACAAGCAGCTGCGTTTGTAACTTAGTTGTCGACTTGTCCTACACTAAAAGTATGATCGTTATAAAATTTTGATGATTTTATAAGAACATTAAAATTAAAGTAAAAACCAATTTGCAAGTCTTTAATTTTGATTTGTGCTTTTTTCGTTTTATTGACACGTGGGGCAATTGTAGAGAGGTATCGATAACTCGAAATATTTAATATCTACGTATGTATGTATGTTGAAACAAACTTGGATGCTCTTATAATTTTGAAGTTATGTTAAATAAACCGGATAAAAACCGTTAAATATCAATAATAAAAAAAGGGTTAGCATTATCGATCATTTGAAATAAACTCAATCTGCGTATTGTATATACTAAGAATATAATTCCAAGCTTTCTAAATTTTTGTAGTCTCTGAAATCAACGCGATCATACATCATACGTATTAAAAAGCTAATAGTTTTAAGCAACGACTCTCGTATACCTTCACTTTTCAACAGCCAATTTCCAAAAATTTAGGACACTCAACAGCCATAACGTACCGCTCTACGACACGCACTATATGACGGAAAATATTACTTATAGGAACATTCCTAATTCTGTTCCAAAACTCGACAGCGACCATCAAAGATTATGTTTACGAATCAATATAAATAATCTTCGCATAAGCAATCGTATTCAAAATAATTGCATTAAAAAACAGAGTTAAAGTACTCTTACTGCAAATGCTTAAGGCGGGTAACGTCAAAAATACGTTAAAACCCCAATTTCTGAGGTACTACAACAACAATTAAATTCACACTATCTAGAATATTGGTGATGGTCGGGATTGTTGGATACTCAATAAGATAATCAGCATCTCTATAAACGTTGTGCTTTCAAACCAAAAAACGCTTTAAAAAAGCGTCCTTGCGAGTTAAAAATGAAAGCACACCAGCCCATGTAATCACGGCCCCAATGCGTGTGTTAGCGCATTTTACCAAAAGCGCCAACAGCGACGAAGCGAAATTTGTCTAAAATAAGCAGGACAAATAAAATATTTTAAAATAATTCTACAAAAAATAAAGAAAATCGAAAAATATTAACAATTTTTTTTATTTATTTAAACAAATTATGCTTAATTGCTTTACTATACTACAACGTTGCAGAGTTGCAGCAAATTCTTCTTTTGCTACTTTTACTTAGTATTTATCTTATGCCTAAAATTATCTTAAAGAGATAATACAAAAAAACTTACAATAAAACAAATGAGGTTGCTCTAGTCGAGATCGCCCGACTAGTAGATCGCTGAGCAATTAACATGCCTACAAACTCTTAGTACTTGATGATTATTGAGCTGGTTAATTATTACAACAAAAAAAACAACTCCTACCGACTGCGCCACACTTCAAATTGGTTTTGTTATGTTCAATTTCAACTTAACCATTGCAAATAAAATCCAAGAAAAACGCAGGACAAAATTCGGAATTTGTATGTATGTGTGCAGATGTACACAGAAATTGATCCTCCTATTGTAACTTGATTCTTGATTCGCTCGTAAACTAAACTTATGATCGTTGTGAAATTTTCAGGACATAATAAAATAAAATGTAGCTACAAACCAATTTTAAGCATAGTAGTATATTATATCGATAATTTATGCTTTACTCGAACATATTGAAATTATGTTTTAGGAGTTATGATTAAAACAGAAAGTCAAAAATCGATATATATCGACAATTAGAAAACTGAAAAGGTTATCGATCTTTTGAAATAAACTTGATCTAATAATAGTATATACAAGCCGAATTAATCCAAGATCGGCTTTCTAGCTTTTGCAGTCTCTGAAATCGACGCGGACAGCTAGGCGGAGATGACCAATTCGACTTAGCTAGGGATGCTGATCGAGAGTATATGTACTTTATGGGCTCGGAGATGCTTTCTTCTGACTTTTACATACATTCGCACAAAACTATTATACCCTTTTTACCCCTTTTAAATGCGTACAGGGTATAATTAATTACTGACGGCATTATACTCGTTCACGGGTTTAAATATTATTATTATTTTGGAAATTTCCGGTTATTAGAAATTTGCAATTTTTTGATATTTAAAGGAGATGACCAGTAATCTTCTTGACAAATTTGGGATCTGAAGCTCAAAAACTGTAGAATATATGAGCTTTCGCGATTCGTGAGGGCGAGGTGGCGTGACCGGAATTTAAAGGTCGCAATCTTTTTCTGAAATATTTTGGGTAGCATTAACGCAATTTACATGCAAAATTTAGTGACTAGCTGAAAACCTGTGAGAGATATAGCTTATCCGATTTTTTTGGGCGGAGGTGATGGGGCGTTACAGTGCGCGTGGCCGCGATACCCAGATCTCAATCTTTTGGGCTATCTACAGCTATTTACATACCAAGTTATTTGACTCTAGCTTTAAAATTGTGGATTAGCGATTGTAGGTTTCACTACGTGAACGAGTATAAACAAGTAAGAATGTTGCAGTCGGGCTTTACCGAGTGCATTATACTGGGGGCATTATTGACTTATCATACCCTCAGTTGGTGCACCCCAAAATGCTAAGCACTTTATTTAACGCGCGTATTCAAGTCTCTAGTTTTAAAAGCGTGGAAAAAAATTACGTTCATCCGTTCACAGACAGATACAAATTCCACTAACCCAATATACTAGTTTAACATCGAGCGAGCGAACGAGTATATCAAAATTGGAGCTTATATCAACCAGGTAACAAATGATACCTTAAAATTAACTTTATAAAAAATAATTTTTTAATTTTGGTATGACAGCGCTTCAGATTTTCAACTAATTTAAGCCACTAGCCACTGTCACGGATTCAACTAGATTTTAAGTATCTTCCTGCGTAATTTTAGCCTATTCATCAAGCAATGCTGTTTTTAATTCTGATTTGTTAGATATCTATCTATATATTTTTCTGCAAGAACTACTCACCAAATCATAGTAAATTAACCTGAACTTATTGGGAATGTAATGACCATATGAAAAGAAACAACCGTTGCATTGCTGCGAAAAAAATTTAACGATATAAGCTGCGACATTGACAAATTGTCATTCTTAAGGAAACTCAGAAGTGATTTCTTTGAGCAAAAACTAACGTCAATGGACTACACTGTCGATGCAAACTACTCGCTATGGAAATGCACAAAACCATTTAAACGACAACTCTTTAAACAAATTCCAGTCCGATGTCCAGGTGGTAAACTTGCGTAAAACGAAAGGGTCTTTTCACTTCTCAGACATTTTTTACGATTTAGCAGACTAGACAGACCCATCAGAATCTTCAGAATCCACTGCAGATGTCTATGCTTATATAGCCTATAACGATTGCAGAAATAACTGAAGCGATCCAACTATTGCTGAAAAATAAAGCTCCGGGTATCGTTATGATTTGTAATGCTACGTTGAAGGCTTTACATTCAAGAGCGCTCCTCCGGGAAGTATTCATTTTTAATGCTTTTATCAGGCTCTAAGGGCTCCATTATCAATGAATATTTGTAGCGATTCTGATGATTCACAAGCCAGGAAAACCTGAAGTCCTATCGCCCAATAAGGATCAAGGTAAGGGAGTGCCACAGGGTAGTGTCCTTGGCCCGTTTCTCTTTCCTTTGTATAATTCCAGTATACCCAGCCCTACCTCTCAAAATATGGAGTCTTCGTCTAAGGCTATTATTGCGACATATGCAGTCGACATCGCAGTCATTTATAATTCCAAATGTCGCGTAGAAGCAAGTAGTGGACAGGGGTACCTTGATTTCTCGCAACCTGATGCAAACGGTGGAATTTAAGGGTTAACCCGCTCAAAACAATAGACCCATGTGTCGCCCTCAATAGGCTGACGCATATCTCCAACTAGAGGGAGGCTTCACAAGCTAAATGTCTTGGCATCACCTCAGGCAGAAGCCTTACTTTTGATTAAGACAACGAGTTGAGTTGATATAGACATGTCCGTATATCTGTGTGTCCGTCTGTATGAACGCAGCGATCTCAGAAACTACAGAAGCTAGAAAGCTGATCTTTATCTTATTCAGTGTGTATATATCATACGCACGCAAGCTTATTATTTATGTTTTTCCTTCGTTTCATTAATATCGATAAAAATCGATAACCATATTGTTTTTTTTACTATATCTCGGAGACTATAGGAGCTAGAAGTGAAAAATTAAATCCGGTTTGTTTGTGTAAACCAGGCGCAGATTTTGATACCTCCGAATGAATAATAATAAAAAGTCCTGTAATTTTCATAACGATCATACCTTTCGTTTAGAAGAAAACAAGGGTTAGGTTTTGATAGTGGGGCAAGCGCAGCAACCGAGTAAATTGCGTGCGGCGTGCATTTGTGTGCGTGCGGCGTGCATTTGTGTGCGTGCGGCGTGCATTTGTGTGCGTGCAGCGTGCATTTGTGTGTGTTTGTGAATTTGTGTATGTACTTATGAGTATAAACACTGATCACAGGGTTCAGGGTATCTCCTAGTCGGGAGACACTTGTTTTTCTTCGCACTACATTTAATGCAATATGCATAATAAATTCAACTCTGTTAAAGTTTGTATTCTGCACCGCATACTTTCAGCTGTGAGCCATGCTAAGTATTTGCTATCGGATAGTAGGCGGGCTTCTGCAAATACAGTCGACGGCATAAATATTTTGACAAAACCATGCGCTATGCTTTTCCTCTTTTTTGAGAGATTTGTAAAATGTAACGGTTTCGTTGTCTACTGAAAATTAAAGTACATTTATGCAAAAAGGAGCATGCAAAATATTTTTGTCATTTCTTTATGCGTTTTCTTAATATACACATTCTTATCTTTAGCAAGCTATTAGCAGGTGGACAAAAGTATTTTGACATTGGCTCTCTTCAGTCTGTTCTAAGCTACTGTCGATCTTAAAGCTACGCTTCGCATCAGTAAAAATTGACGACTGATTCAAAGTGCTAACGAGATCAATTTTGATTCATAGATTTGCTTAGCTATGGGTACAACAAATGAATTAAGCGAGTTTGTTAAAAATTCAACTGGTGGTGAAGTATACCTCTGGTATTTCAATAGAAAATATTAGTAAATTATACAAAGTTCTCCGCCAAACTGTGTATTATCAAATTAATAAAAATAAAAAAAACACACCACACAAAACTTGTCACGTTGTGGCAGACCGCGTAATACAACAGAGCGGACCGATCGTTTGATTTTAAGAAAATTTAGTAATAATCCTTTAGAAAATCCTAAAACTGTTGCGAAGGAGCTTTCTAATTATAGTAACATTAACGTTAGTGACAGGGCAATTCGCAGACGATTAAAGTAAGCTGATTGGGGCACATACATTGCCAGAGTTATTCCTCGAATAACCATGAAAAATAAAATCAAACGCCTTGAATTTGCCAAAAAATATATAGACAAGCCTCCATCCTATTGGCATAGTGTTTTTTGGAGTGACGAAATTTTTGTTAACTATCACTACTCAAAAAAAAAATTTTGTGTGAGAATGCCAAGAAAAAAAAAGAGTTCCCATTTGTAAGAGAGTAAGCCATGAAAGTGGAACCGTAATGTTTTGGGTATGTATTGCCTATAATAGGATAGGAAACTTGGTTCCCATCGATGCAACAATGAACAAAAATAAATATTTACATATTTTGAATGATTACGCTTTCCCTTCTGGAGACACTTTGATCGGAGTACACTTTATTTACCAACAAGCTAACGAGCCTTGCCACAAGTCGAAATAAATTACGGAATTTTTAAGTGAAGTTGGTGTTAACACGCTTGAATGGCCACCACAAAGCATCGACTTAAATATTATAGAAATTATATGGGCTTATACTGAGCAAAAACGATGTCCAAATATGTCAAGGACGAGTGAGGAAACAATATCCGATGTAAAAACTCTCTGGAAGGATATTTTACTGGACTATATGCGAACTATGGTTGATTCTGTTCCCCGAAGACTGCAAAAAGTTATAAGTGCTAAGGGAGGACATATTTTTTATTATTAATAAGTAAAATTATCTGAAAACATGATGCTCTTTCATAACTTTTTTTTATCTAAGGCAATATGTAAAAATACTTATGCCACCTTTCATTTCTGAAAAATTATTTTTATTTTTGTTAATAAAATACTAAAATAATATTTTTTATATATTTTGAAATTAAATTCAAATATTTTTACACCATATTTATTTTAAATTTTTCGAATGCTCATTTAAAAAATTATAAACAGAAACACATGGTAATTTCTTTGTCAAAATATTTATGCCATCGACTGTATATCATTCTGAAGGTACAAAATTATTTTTCTTCAGCAACACTTTATCGACTTCCTTGGGCATTTTAATGTATTTAGAAAAAAATTTCTGGTCACATTAAACAGATTGAACGAAAATCTAATCCACCTAGCGTTGTGCAAAAGAAAATTATAAACCACAGAAAATGCATAGAAAATATTAGTTCTAAGGTGGTCAAATAAGTTTTTTTGGCATGTGTTTTGCAACGAATACTTTTGTGATTTAGTGTATGTGTATAATACATACCACATACAAAACCACTGAATTATATTCAAAGCTGACTTTACTTTTTTCGCACAAAAACATACAGAATTCCGACCCATACTTGAGTTCAGTTGAGAACATGTGCGGAAACCATAGTCTTCTAATTGCATATGCACATGTAGAGATAACAAAAAGTATTTCCGTAATGTGCACGTATGTAAGTATGAAGATGTGAGCATTTTTTCATCACTTCCCCTTATCCTTACGCGGATTGTGTTCCTACGAAGCTTTCCTTTCACTTCCTTGATCATGAGCATGTAGTGTTAGATTGAATTGATGCAATGTCAATTGTTTATTGCTTTATATACATATCCCGATCTACTAATAAAGCACACTAATGTCCATGGTTATAGTAACTGCTTGCAATCACAGTTTGCTAACCCAATATTAAGAGTGCCAGACCACGCATTCTTTAGAATAGCAAATCAATTGTCACGCGTAACTTAAACAATATGAATATATAAAAACTACGGACTATAAGATTCACGGACAGATTATTTCAGTTCAGTCCCCAGAACCTAGCGGATTATTGCATTTGATTAAAATGCAGTATAAAAATATGTCCGAAAAATAATATTATGCTTCATTAATTGCCGTGTCAATATTTAATATACTTATAACTCAATTATACTACAAGTTTTCTTCAAATAATTGTATACGTATGTAAAAAGTTTAAAATATTTTGCCTGTATATTTTCCCACAAGGGCGGAACACTACGTGGAAATTTTCATTTGTACGTGACTGTATAATTAAATGTATTAAAATCGACATCCAATTTGTATATTTTTGGATATATGTATTTAATTGAAAGCAAAGTGCTGTGCATTGAAGTCTTTTATCTGAAAGTAGCATTGAATCATACATTTTTATATGTACGATGTTAAGTTCAATTAATTTTTTAAATTTGGGTTATACGTGTAAAGTGTGATACAACTGTTTAGACTGTTAGAAACAAAGTCACCATCTCTACAAGGGCATTAAAAGAGCCCTATATCATTCGCAAAAATTCTTGTGTGCACAGTCATCAGCATAACTATCTCACATTACCAAAACGGAGAAAGTGCCAATTTTGCTACTCATATGTTACCCGCAGCGGAACATGCTAATGGAACCCAAAATATAAATTTTTTACACGTAGAAAATTAATCGCACAATATTTTTCAGTCACAGGTATTCGGGTATCGATGAGCTTTAACTCATGAGCTCCATCACTATGTCAAAACATTATTTTTTTCAAGATGTTTTCGGAGTTGGTTGCAACAATATTTGTTGCATTGGCATTGCGATCTATTATTTCCATGAATTCTTACTCTGGATTTAACGCAGCGCCGATGTTTGGTGATTATGAAGCTCAGCGCCATTGGCAAGAAGTGACAGTAAATTTAGATGTAAAGCAGTGGTATATCAATGGCACACATAATAATTTGCTATATTGGGGCTTAGATTATCCGCCTCTTACAGCATATCACAGTTACCTAATGGGTCGAGTAGCTAAAGTCATAAATTACAGCTATGTTGAATTAAACACCAGTAAAGGTATTGAAACAAAAGAACACAAGAGTTTTATGCGCCTTACAGTTTTAGCAGCGGATGCGTTAGTTTATTTGCCTGCGATATTGGTTATGTCTGCTTGTATGGAACGCACCTTTCAGAAAAATAGAAAGGGACAATTGTTTGTTCTTTCTGCGATTTATCCCGGGCAAGTTCTTGTCGACAATGGACACTTTCAGTACAATAACATATCGCTTGGATTGGCATATCTTGCTATAGCTGCAGTTTTGTGTAATAAAAATTATGTTGCCGCTTTCACCTTTACTTTGGCCTTAAATTACAAACAAATGGAATTATACCACGCTTTACCTTTCTTTACATACCTTCTACGTGCATCCTTATCGAAAAAAGGTATAACATAAATATAATACATATTTAATACGGTACACTCATTAAAAATGGGTAAAAAAAGGTAATGGTTTTGTGCAATAGTGTGTAACAGGAACCAGGTCATACAGATATATAAAATTTGTCAGAAATGAGTTAACACATTGAGGAAAATTTAATTTTTTCAATTTATAGCGAAAATAACTTTGTAATCTGTAAAGTTCACTATTTTAAAGAGAATATTAAATACCGGCAATTTAATTTCACTAAAATCAAAAATACTGTGCAAGTGTCAAGAAACTACACAAAAATAAACATAAAAACTTGAGTGATAGTATAGACGAATTGATTGATATTTATTGAATTAACTTTTTTATGTCATATGTTGAATATGTAGAAATTGCCACTCTTCCAAAAAAAAGCTCCTTTTGATGTTGGCTGCCTCACCTACTTTTTCTTCAGAAACAACCATAAATTTTCCTGCGATTGCAATTCTCAAATAAAATAAGCGCCTTCGCCAGACTCTTGCTGGGCAAATTTCAAGGTTTGTCTCTAAAATACCTTCGGTTTATTGCATTTTGAATTGTCTTCCGTATAACAGAATACTTCTCTCCCAGCTTCTGACCGCTTCTGGATATTGACGTACGTCAGCTGGACCACTTTCAACTCAAACAAGTAAAAATGTTGCAGTCGGGCGTTACCGACTGTGTTATACTCAATATATTTAAAGGATGTGGCCAGTTCCAAATTTGGTAACTCTAGGAGATATAAACATTTCTGGCGAGGGGGCGGTCTAGTGGGCGTACTTGACGATAGCTCGAATCGATAAGTGTCGCATATTTGCACAATTTTAAGGTCAGAATCAAATAAAAAAAGATTTTGTTTCTATAGTGAGGCACGCGAAGCAACCGAGTAAAGTGCGTGCGGTGTGCATTTGTGTGTCTGTATGTGTAAATTTAAATGTTTATGCAGACAGATCGGTGGTCGTCGGCAAAACCAGTTATCTACCCACCAAATGTGGTAACTCTAGCTAAAAAAAACTTTGGGAGATATAGGCATTTCCGGCGGAGCGGGGCGTGGGTGGGATATCAAGCGTGCAATTTTTGTGGGAGGACACCAGCTATCTACATACCAAATTTGGTGGCTCTATCTATGTTATCGATTGGAGCTGTCAAGTATAACGGGTTTTGCGATTACAGGGGCGGGAGGGGTCGTGGCCAATATTTTTCCCTGTGATGTTTTGAGGAGCATTCCGGTAATATATATCCCAATTTTGGTCACTTTAGCATAAAAATTGTTGGGAATATAGCAATTTCCGATTTTTAAGGGCGGGGGCGCTGGAGGGCGTTCTAGTGGGCGTGGCCGAGATATCAAAGGTGCAATTTGTGGGGGAGGTGACTATGGGGGATGTTTGGGGGAACATTCCTGCAATATATATGCAAAATTTGGTGAATCTAGCTCAAAAACTGTGGGAGATATATGCATATCAGATATTTGAGAGCGGGTGCGGTGGGGGGCGTTATAGTGGGCGTGGCTGGGATATCAAGGTCGCAATCTTTTTGGGAGGTCACCAGCTATACACATACCAAGTTTGATGACTCTAGCGTTAAAATTGGACTTTAGCGATATGCGATTTTAGGTGTTATCGGTTTGCCACGCCCCCAGTGGGCGCAGCCCATAATCCATAACACTGTCTGACGCGGTTACACATGAATATATATTCAAAATTTCAATATATTCAAATTCCCCTAGCTTCAATAGCTGCGAAAATAATTGCGTTCATACAGACAGAAGGACGGACCGACAGCAATACGTTGCACAAACCCAAAATATACTCTTTTCACTTAGTGAACGAGTGTATTATAAGCATGCGGACTGAACTCATTCATGCTACGAGTGTAAAAGTTTCTGTGTAGCTCATGATTGCTTGTCCACAGCCTTTTGCGCTTTACGTCTCTCGACAGACCCACCTGCATTTCGTTTTGTGCGCTGAAGCAATTTCCTGCACAAAACGCTGCAAAACCCTGCTTCTTGGCATCATTGGCTTGATAAGATGCATGATCTTCCAGTTTTTCATGGTTTGGATTTCCAGTTTTATTGTTTTCGATGTTTTCATGCTGCCTACTTTCATTAAATTTGTTGATTAACTTTCATTTCTCAACTGCCCTGTAGCTTTTTGATGTATTCTCGTACCCTACAAAAATAAAATCCTTACTTTTTAGTTAGAATTGACCTCTTCACTTTTCCGAATGTTTGTAAATATTTATAGAATGGCCTTTTCCCACAACTTTAGTTTATTGAAAACTTTAGTTTTTTGTTGAAAAAAAACTTTTTTGACTGATCATATCGATAGATATTATAGAGTCTCACCTAAGCTTGCCATCACTCATGTGGTTTTTGAGTAAACCTTTCCCCGTTCTCTGTGCTTTTTGCTGATTTTTCTAATCTAAGAAATCTTAATGGAGTGTTTAACAAAACATTCAAATCAAAACAGAAACCAAATCGCAAGTCTGCAGTGCTTGAATGCCCGTTTTTTTTTGATTTTTTGAAATTAACTTGATTTCCGCACGAACTTTAAGACAGACAGGCGGATATGGTTAAATCGAATTCGCTAGTGATGCTGAGCAAGAACATATATAACCTGTAACATAGATTTGCACAACACCGTCTTTACCCATTTTTCAACAGGTTTAGGGTATACTAGATTTTAAACACTAATCTAATGATCTTTCAACAGTTTCAGATCGTTTGCAGCTGAGCTTACAATAATAGCGACAATTGTGTTGACAGTGTTCGCTCTTCTATGGTACCCTTGGTTGAGTTCAATTGATTCGACTTTACAAGTTCTATACCGTCTATTTCCTCTCGGACGAGGTGTATTTGAAGACAAAGTTGCAAATTTTTGGTGCAGTATTAACGTCATTTTAAAACTGAAGTGCGCTTAAGTATTTATATTGAATTCGTTTGCAAATAACTCACTTTTTATGTACTTTTTCAGAAAACACACTTTAAATCATGAAATGGCATTAATTTGTTTAATAACTACGTTAATAGCAGCGCTTCCAACTAATCTACAACTGTTTTTGCGACGAAGCAAATTTATATTCCTTTTAACGATTTTCAATACAGCCGCCGCATTTTTCCTGTTTTCATTTC
The DNA here is from genome assembly GCA_035043915.1 of Drosophila paramelanica. Taxonomy (NCBI): domain Eukaryota; kingdom Metazoa; phylum Arthropoda; class Insecta; order Diptera; family Drosophilidae; genus Drosophila; species Drosophila paramelanica. The sequence continues at coordinate 113,256 of JAWNMO010000668.1, read as the reverse complement.
AAGTATATATTTTTTTTGCTTATGGTCCTGATCTGAAATTTCCTAAATATTAAACCCTTTTTTCAGGTTCACGAGAAGTCCATTTTATTAGTTGCATTGCCATCGATTTGCCTATTCAACTGGTGGCAGACGGAAATGGTTTGGCTTCTTCTTGTCTCAGTTTTTAGTATGATACCTCTTTTAAGAAAAGATGGTTTGTTAGTTCCAACCATAGCGTCAATGATTATTTTTTATTTAACTTTTAAGTGTAGATATTTTAAATCGAACAGGAAAACCATTCCCTTCTTAGGCTTTGTTATAAAAGTTTCAGAAATAACAATGATAATAACTTTATTAGCTTTTTTAATTATGAAACCTTTTCTTAGATTTCCAGACTTTTGGCCATTAATAATTTCTATAATTAGTTGTGCTCATATTTTTATGTTTCTGCTATGGGGATATTTTCAACAGTTTACAAATCGCATTTATTAATAAATTGTAAATATCACCATACCTTAGTTTTATTTCCAAATAAGTCCGTATTATTCCCTGAGTCCATTTAAAATAAGTAAAAAGGGTTTAATGATTTTGTGAAAATGTATGTAACAGGCAGAAGGAATCATCTCCGACCCCATAAAGTATATATATTTTTGATCAGCATCACTAGACGAATCAATTTAGCCACCTTACGCAGATCAAGTTTATTTCTAAACATCGATAACTCATTCCGTTTTCTTATCGATACTTATAGCTTTTTTGACTTAATTTTTTAAGCATAACTCCTAAACAATAAAAGCTGGAGCCGCCAAATTTGTTTCAATATTTTCGCGTAATGAATACGAAGATTTTAAATATTTCAGATTTTTGATACCTCCCCCCAATCGTCGCCAATATCGACAAAAACATAAAAACCGTAGATCAAATACTACACACTACAAATTGGTTTGTACATACAATTCTATGTTTTTAATAAGTCCTGAAAATTTCATAACGATCGTACATTTAGTTTACAAGCGAATTAAGAATCTATTTTCGGTAGTGGGAGCCAAGCGCAGCTGCTTGGCTGAAGCGCAAGCAACTTTTTTCAAGTGCACGCATACATACAAATACAGAATTTTGTCTTGCGTTTTTGTATGATTTTTTTTGCAACGGTCAAGTAGAATTTGAACACAACATAGCTATGTAAAAGAGTGGTGTAGTCGGCAAGAGTTGTGCCGCATTATGGTGATAATGTAATGTCTGAATCCATCTATTTTTTTCGACTCCCGGTGTGGAGTATTTCTTTTTCGTTTGTAATTATTAGAACATTTTTTTTTTTACATTTTTAACAGCCTCAATACTTATCATGTGCCGAGAGCTTGTGTGTATGTGTTAAATGCTGGGTTTAGGGTATCTACTATTCGGGTGCTCCCGACTAAAGCAATCTCACTTATTTTTCATGTTTTTATTTTATCCTTTGTTAATATTGGATACATACTATGTATGTATGTATATATGTACTTGAAAGAAAAAACATTAATAATTAAGAGGGTTTCCTGGTTTATCTTTATATTGGCAATGAAAATTCCATATATGTAGGTAGCAGAACGAGTCAGTATTTTATATGCAGGAGTATTTGGCGCACAAAGCTATTTTATATTAAACATTTTTGTAAGCTCGTATTTTGATAAACGCCAGAACAAGACTGGCTTTGGTAAGTATATATCTATACTTAAACCTGACTTCAGTATCTTTACATATGATCAAAATTACAAACATTTCTTTAGATTAGCGCAACCTCATTATAGTTAGTAGATGGAAGAGTATGGCTTGAGTAATGTAGGCTACTCTTAAGCGATCTTCCTAGGAGCACAAAGAAAAACAAAAAGAAAGACAATAAGACAATAAAGACGTCGAACCAAACTAAGTTCGCGGGCATGATCGCATGTAAGTGGCCTGGTTAACCTATTACTTTTATGACCGAGCTTATTAATGCTATATAAAGCAGATTTTGCTCTTTAAAAAGTTGAATTAATTAGGCGTCGTTTAAGATAATAGCTTCTGAAATTTATGGAGAGACGACGATAGCAAAACATTTTAAAGGTAGACATCTTTTTGCCGATTTGGTTGGGTTTTTTGCAACATTTTCTACGATCTTCCAACTTTAAATTAATTAATTTGTTGACTGTTGGACATTATAAGATCAAAGCCAGTCGCTGCGAATCTTGTGAGCTACACACACATTTACGTTAAAAGACGAAAGACTCATTAAAGTCACATATTACATACACACATTGAGAATGAATAAACATTGTAAAACTAAACATCCTTAATATAATAAACTACTGTAACAATAATAAACGTCATCGCAGCATCGTTTGCATCACTGAGGAATACCTGGGCCACATACATGTATGCGAATGTATTTTAATTATTGGTAAAATCGGTTTAAAAAGTTTGTAGTGACTTCTCAGAATGAGTTCCAATGCTAGTTTGTTCAAATGCGCAAAAGTAACCTCAAACATAAAATCAGTATTTTCCATATCATAGATCTTAATATTAAAAAAAAGTGAAAAGTGAGATCTGTTAATTTCATACTATGTAATGTAGTACAGTAAAGTTTGCTTAAAAAGTCAGCTATCTTAACAAAAATTAGTTTTAAAGTAAATTTATTGAATTATCGATTCTTAAAATTTTGTGTTTTCTTGATTATTACTTCTAAATTGTAAGAACTAAAGCTACAAATGTTCAATGTAAAGATTTTCGGTTTTGAATACCTCTTTGCAATCGCCCCAAGTCACGATAAAACCAAAAAAAAAAACAAAAAAAAAAAAAATACAAAAAGGTAACAAAAACTTGTAAACTAGTTTGTACATATATTTTTATATTTTTATTAGGTCTTAAAAATGTCATAACGATCATACTTTTAGTTAAGGAGCAAATCAAGAATTAAGTTACTTGCAGGTACTTGGATGAAGCGCGAGCAATTTCTGTGCACACCATACAAATGCAGAATTTTGACTAGCGTTTTTTTTGAAATTTTTTTCAAGTTGGTAAAGTTGACTTTTTATACAACACAACCAAATGACAGTGTGGCGCAGCTTGCAAGAGTTATGCAGAAATGGCTGAAGGGTAGGCGGCTCGAGGATGCGTTGGGGGTCGGTGTGAAATTTATCTTTTTTTTTCGTTTTCGATAATTATCTTTAATATTTCTTGTTTTTATGACAAATGCAGAATTTGAGTAGCATTTTCCTTAAAACAACTTTTGCGATTCTTAAGTTATGTTTTATCGTAAGTAAATAATAGTGTGTTACAGTCGGTAAGTGTTGTGCAGCTGAAATTGGAGAGTCGGTGGTTCAAGCGGAATCTTTTTTCGTTGAGATTAGTTAATTTATTTTTTTTTTTAATATTTATACTCTTCAAGTGCTGAAACTTCGTGTGTATGTATTTAATGCTGCGTTCGGGGCAATCTTACTTGTTTTTTTTTTAGTATTAATAAATTGCGTGTAAAGAATTTTGTGTATTTATTGTGAACAAGTGAAATCGATGTCTCGTCAGTTACACCCTGTCTACTTATGGGTCGGCCGTGCTCAGGGAAAGTTTCGTGAGATTTGACAATGGCTTTGACAGTGGCTGTGACAAATGCGATACGATAATAAAATCGTAGGCAGGAAAAGAAAAGGATATGATCGGGCAGACAAACTAGTAGAACTATAACGGTCCACAAGCTACAGTGGATAACGTTAATATTTCAGCGTTCAACGCAAATAAGATGTATAAAACTAAATGCGAAAAAATGTTAAGCTTCTCGAATTACCTTTTCATAGAGATACATACATTAGGAATTTATATTAAATTAAAGAAGAAGAAAAACATTAAAAAAACAGCCAAATTTGCATTATTATATTATATTATATTATCATATAAAACTCTTTGGTAACTCCAAATAGCCACAAATGGCACAAAAATAAATTTTCCCAACTAACAAATAAATATTCCCAACCAAACATTCTACAAAATTGAATTCTCACACCTAAATTTGAAATGGGCCGTAAAGCAAATAACTCCTCGTTAGAGCAGTAAAAACTTTTGCTCCAGTTGGCATACAGTGAAACTGCCCACATCCTGGAGATAACCAAAAATTTATTGAAAAAAGTTCAACATTTTTGGCAATGACGGGAAGACTAGCAGTGTTATTTCATAATGATTTTTTTATGATTTATATTTTCACAAAAGGAGTGGATGTAATGTGCGACGCCGGTCAAAGTCGCAATCTTATGGGGTGGGCATTAGCTATCTACAGACCAAAATTCGTGCCTCTAACTTTAAAATTGTGCAAATATGCAACACTTATCAATTTGAGTTTTCAGGTATATCGCTTTTTGCGATTATAGAGGCGCTCCCACGCTCCCTGGCCAACCAATTTTTTCTCGGATGTTTAGTTCAAAAACTGTCGCAGATATATTTATATTTTATTGCGGGCACGCTGTGCGTTATAGTGGGCTGGGATAGCAAAATCGCAATATTTCAATTTATTTATTTCAGGTTTTCGATATATACCCCCGGCAGGTGGTCATTACTAAAAAAAATGGGATTCGGTTGTCCAGGCTGCTTCTGCTACGATATCGGCTGTGCAAAAATTCAGATCAATGAGAGTTAATATATTATGTTTGCTCAGGTTTGTTGGGCTGTCATTATTAAGGATAATTTAATTTGACTGCGTTACGGATTTCTTCCTGTCTTTACTAGGAGATCATCATCTCCTGTGCCAGTTAAGGTCGCTAGGGCTTAAAGTCGGTAGAATATTGGAAATATTGAGAACAGAATTGTTACTCAAGCAAAAATTCGCTGGTTGGATGAATGTGGAAAACAATTTAAAGTTTATCTTTGAAAAAATTTTAACGGATTTGGCATCGAAAACAATTCGATAAATATTAATTCTTTTTTTTATTTGTAACCATCTCAATACTCAGTGAAAAGTTCCGAGAGTTTTTGTGTATGTGTTAAATGCTGGGTTCAGGATATCTCCTATTCGGGCTGTCCCGATTAAAGCAATAGCACTTTTTATTTTAATTTTTTACTTAATATTTGGAAAAATGTCAAACAATTTTTTTTATCTTCTAAGAAAATACGTAGTTTCATAAAATCAGCGTCGTTTAAGCTATTATTCATTAAAACAGATGGAAAGATAGGTGAGATATTACCATTTTTTGCCTTATGTTGCATTTTTAAGCTCAGTATTAAAATTCATAAATTGAGCTTTCCACTTACATGCGATGCTGCTGAGCGAAGTTATTACCCTTTCATCTACTATATAGCCGCTCGGAAAATTGAAAATTAAGTACAGGGATGATATATCAAATTGATCATAGGTGATTATAGAAGTTACCGATATGTTGACGCTCTTTGTCCAAGGTGGTATCGATTTTTATGCTCGTTTACGCAGTGAAACTAGTATATTGGGTTTGTGCGTCATGCTGTCCGTCTGTCCGCCCGGATGAACGCAACTTTTTTCGGCGCTATTGAAGATAGAGACTTGAAACTTGTAGTTATCTTCTTCAGACAAAGTGTTAAGATTTTTGTGCCACGCCCACTGGGAGGCGATAACATGTCGATACACCTCAAATCGCAAATCGATAAAAAGTGAATATTTCCCACAATTTTAAAGATAGAGCCACCAAATTTGGTATGTAGATAGCTGGTGACCTCCCCTAAAGATTGCCCTTCATAACCTGGATACGCCCACTAGAACGCCCCCCAGCTCTCCCACCCTAAAAAATTGGAAATGCCTATATCTCCCACAGTTTCTAAGCTAGGTTCACCAAATTTGAGATTTATATTACTGAAATGTTCCCCCAATCATCACAGAAAAAATTTTTGGCCACGCCCCTTCCCGCCCTCATAATCACAAAAACCGTTTTATCTGAAACACAAATCGATCAAACGTGTATATATCCCTCAATTTTTAGGATAGAGCCACCAAATTTGGTTTGTAGATAGCTGGTGACCTTCCCCAAAGATTGCACCCTTGATATCCTGGCCACGCCCACTAGAACGCCCCCCAGCACCCCCACCCTGAAAAATTGGAAATGCCTATATCTCCCACAGTTAATGAGCTAGAGTCACTAAATTTGGGATATATATTAGTGGGAAGCTCCCCCAGAAGTTACAGAAAAATATTTTCGTCCAGTACACCCACTCCCCCACGCGCCCGCACAAACCGCGAATATCTACATCTCAAACAGTTTTACAGTTATAATCACCAAATTTGGAAAGTAGATAACTGGTCAGCTGCATTGAAGATCGGTGAAAAAAATTCCCAGCCCACGCAAACCGCGAAAATCTACTGTATTAAAGCCAGAGGCCAAAACAAATTTAATATGTAGTTAGCTGCTGACCTCCCCCAAAGATTGCACACTTGACATCCCGGCCACGCCCACTATAACATCCAAAACGCCCCCGCTCCACCGGAAATGCTTATATCTCCCACAGTTTTTAGGCTAAAGTTACCACATTTGCTGGGTACATAACTGGTCACCTCCTTTCAAGAGCGGAATAAAATTTGACCAACGACCACCTCCCACCCGCACCACCCATTCTCCCCCACCCCCAGCACCACACAAATTTCAAAATACCGAAATTTTTTCAAAATAAGAATATTTAACGTGAACCAGTAGTACGCAGTCGGTAACGCCCGACGGTAACGTTCTTACTTGTTTGAATTTAAAATTTGTGCGAAATTTAATCTAAAACTAATAAAAATTTAAATAAAATGAACAACTATTCTGCGCTTCTGTGTTTAAATTGTTTCGGAGGCAAGGTAAAGCGACTGCTTCAACAAAGACGCGTGGAACTGGACCTTCAAAAACCCGATGAAGACAAGGAAGACCAAAAACGCTACCAAGAGCGCATTGATGACCTGAACCGAAGTTGTTGCCAGAAAAAACGAGCGAAGTAACACAAAACGACTGCACAAATGCAACAGACTTAAGAGCAAACCCTTAAAAGAAGTTCTCTCTATCTAGTTAAAGCACCCTTAAAGTGCAACTTGAAACAAGTGAGATTGCTCTAGTCGGGACCGCCCGACTAGAAGATACCCTGAACCCAGAAATGAACACATACACACAAACTCTCGGCAGTTGATGAGTATTGAGCCTGTTAAAAATAAAAAATAAAATTTACTAATAATTACCAACACAAAAATAAATACTCCAACAAGCGGGAGTTGAACTCGGTACCTCCGTGATAAATTGCACAACTCTTACCATCTGCACCACAATACCGCATTTTTCACGAATGATATAACAATACTTAAAGTCGCAAAAAGTCAAGGAAAACGAAAATTTTGCACTTGTCATTAAAACGATACATATTAATAATAATTATGTTTATGAATAACGAAAAAATAAAAGAATTCAACATTACTCTACCATACCAGCGCTGAATTCGAACCCAGTCCTCCGCGTTATGAGGCACAACTCTTACCCACTGGACCACGCTCTTACTTCACTTCGTTGTGCTAAAACTCAATTTAACCGTTGCAAAAAAAAATTCCTAGAAAAACGCGAGACAAAATTTGCATATGCATATGTATGCGTGCACATGTACACAGAAATTGCCAAGCAGCTGCGCTTTGCCCCCACTACTGAAAATAGATTCTTGATTTGCTCGTAAACTAAATGTACGATCGTTATGAAATTTTCAGGACTTATTCAGATCATCGAAATCTATCTACAAACCAATTTGCACGTGTGTAGTATTTGATTTACTTTGTTTTTTGGTTTTATCAATATTGTGGGCGATTGGGGGGAGGAATCCAAATTAATTTGGTGGCTCTAGCTTTTATAGTTTGGGAGTTATGCTTAAAAAACCGAGTCAAAAAAGCGATAAATATCGATAATAAGAAAGCGGAAGGAGTTATCGATGTTTTGAAATAAACTTGATCTGCGTATGGTATATACGAACCGAATGAGACCAAGATCAGCTTTCTAGCTTTTGTAGTCTCTGAAATCGACGCGTTCATACAGACAGACGGACAGACGGACAGACAGACAGACGGACATGGCTAAATCGACTCGGCTAGTGATGCTGATCAAGAATATATATACTTTATGGGGTCGGAGATGCTTCCTTCTGCCTGTTACATACATTTGCACAAAACTATTATACCCTTTTTTACCCACTTTCAATGGGTTCAGGGTATAAAAATTGTGAGCCAATCATATGCATTTTAAAAACTTAAGTCTGTGAAGCTAGGTAATTCACCCAGCAGCAATAAATTAAAGATTTTTAAAAAAAATTGTTCAACTTTGTTTTTCGTAAGAAAACAAAAATTTCAAAAAAAAAAAAAACAAAGAACTTTTTTGTGACACCACAAAACATTTTTTGTAAACAAAATAATTTTTTTTATGTAATATTACAAAATGGGTTGGTTCGGTGATGCCTCTAGCCAAGCCAAAGACAAAAATAGTCGATCTCACAGATGACATTTAAGCATGTTGTCATTTTCAATTGACCGTTTATGGGAAACAACCTCGAATTAATATAAATGTTCATAATTGCAAGCAACTTCAACCGATACTTTCCTAGTCAGAAATATATACACACATATATAGGTAGATACGATAGACAAAAAGAGGTAGACAAAAAATTAGATCTATTGAGATATTTTATATTATAAAGTTATGGAATGAAATGTAATAGCGCGACAAATAGTTGAATTTCGAAGTATATTTGCATTAGCAAAATTGCAAATATAAAAATCGAAACGCTATTACACCACATAACCATTATTGGAACTGATACTGATGACATACTAGAAATAGTCAACAAATATGATAAAAAATGATAAATTAAACACAATAATAATAATAATAAGATACTATACGACACTTTAATATAAAAGTGACTGAAAATTAAGAACAGTTGGCAAATTTAAATGCCAGCCAACTGGAAAATTTAGAAGAGTCAAAAGCATATAGCGGCTTAGAAATGGACACAGACATAGAAACATTGAATGAATCAATCAAGAAAAAGGAAATCATTGGTTCAAGTCCAACCATGGCGCAGACAATTGTGGAGTTATTAAAGCTAGCCAGAATTTGACGAAAAGACTGAAAATCTACAAAGTTCCTTGGATGCATTGAATCTAATTGATTAAAAGGGATCAATGAATTTGCTGCTGTAAGCATATTAAAAGCTAGGAGGCCATGCAAAAAATCTGATAAGCAATGAACTGATAATTACGGCTATAATCAATAAACTATCAAAGTCTGTAAAAGGACAATATGTACAAGTAATATCTACAAATCTTCTTAACCTGCATCAGAAAAGCAAAACGTCTCGGTTTAAATCCAGTTGAATTCTTTTCGTTTTCGTTATTCATAATTATTATTATTAATAATTTTTATCGTTTTAATGACAAGTGCAAAATTTTCGTTTTCCTTGATTTTTTTACGTTGGTTAAGTAATGTTATATCATTTAGGATGGTAGTGTGGTGCAGTTGATAAGAGTTGTGCATCTTAAGACGGAGGGAGCGTGTTCGATTCCTGGCTGTGGAGTATTTCTTTGTCCGTTGGTAATTATTAGTAAATGTTTTTTTTTATTTTTAAGTTTGAAGTTTACTATTCCATCATCTTTTTTTATACATCTCATGATCTCAGTCAATGTTAAGTAAAATCTTTCAACATGCCCGTTACTAGTTGCGCTATACGGCGGCGTCGTGTAGACGGTTGCCCTTAGGTGATGTTGCAGCAGAAATTTTATAGATGCCGAGCTTTGAGCTTTTCCCTTATGCATGACTATAGATTTTGGTATACCAAAACTTCATGTAATGGGTTTCGCAGATCTTCGGTTGCTTTCGATTTACAAACTTTAATTTAATTTAATTTTAAATTTATCTATTGCCGTAACGGCTAGGTTTTTGCGTTATGAAATGGTCAATAATTATTATTTGACTGCGATAAGAAGGAATTGGTGTGGTTTAGATTTGTCCACATGGTGGTTTTCTATTGTATTTAGTTTCCTTACATGTTGCACATGTTTTGATTATAACCTGAAATTTTTTTTGTTATATTCGGAAAGAAAAATCTACTTAATATTTGAATTTTGTTCTCTATGGGGTTTCTATGGACTCTACTACGTTATTTCGCTAAGATATTATTTTTTTCAGTTTTTCCGGTCACATCTCCTACTTGTTTTTGTGTGTAACGGACATTACAAGAACTGAAGTGTAACGGAAATTTTTTGTATTTTTCCCATGATTGCTTTATATGTGAATAGTCCGATCACGATTTTTGGGCTTAGACTTACAAATCTCATAGAATCCTTTTTTGATCAGTCGGGCTTCTTGACTACATGTCAGTGGTACGAAATGAAAGGCAAACTGAACACATATGCATTCTCGTCTGCAGTAAGCAAGTAAAGTTCATTTTTGAAAACATTAATGGGGACCTTTATAACGGATATTAGTTTGTGTGAGAAGCTCTCGTCCGCTACGACATGAGGTATTCCCAGCATATATTTGAGCTCGTGGTTGAACTCATCAAGGTAACTTTTCACCTCTTAAGCTTACCGTTATGATTATTAATACTAAAAGCAAATGACAACGGTTGATGGTTTGTGTAAATAACCATTTTTGCCTTAACGTCGTAGGCTTTGGAGAGCCCAAACTATAGCATTTCTTTTTCATTTGCTGCATAATTTCCTTTGGCCTTCGAAAGCCTAGGAAACCCACCTCCGTTTTAAAAAGCTCGCATATCTCGATTTGTATTTGATCAAAGTTTCTGACTTGTCCAGCTACGTTTTGTATTGGCCAGGGACTTTGGTGTCTTGTTACTTGTCAGAGAGAGATCTCAGCTTGAATGTGAGTGACGTACTTTTACTTGTGCTCCAAAACTTTAATTTTTCTTCGCGAAATTAAATTGCCTTTTTTAAATATTTTAATACTTTTCTGTGCTTTTTTTAAAAAGCTTCAATTTGCTATGCAAGGCGCTTTCTGTTGTGCATCGTAAGTCGGCTTATTTATTATTTTTTATTTAACGCGGCATCAGTCCTGTGTTGTTGTTAGTGCCCGTTTTGCTTATCTGCATTTGGCGCTTCAATTCGCATTGTTTGTGTGCTCTTGTTCATCACGCTCACGCAAACCGTTGTTGTTGCTTTTTGTTTTTACACAAGAATTGTTTGTGTAAAACTTTTTTCGATTAAGCATTTGCTTGTTCTATTTTCGTGCGCTGTTTGTTTTTCTGTTTTGCGCTCTCATATTGTATTATACTAGGTTTGACCCCTGTAGTCAATATGTCGTGCTGCAAAAAATCATGCACTTTCAAGCAGGCTGATAATTCTGCACCACCGCAATTTGTTAATTGTTGGTTGTGCGAGAATATGATGCATGCTAAATGTGCAGGCCTCACTGGGCGTGAATGCGACAAAATATCCGCGGCAGTTAAAAATGACTGTGGCGGACTGTGTTGGTCATGCCCAGTTTGCATTGAGACTCAAATTGATTTCTCTAGAATGTACAATTCTGTGAGAAATCAATTTTTGAAACTCAACAATGTTGCTAAGCAGCTTTCGAGTGACTTTGACACGAACATTATATTGCTTAGCAATTATAAATTTGAGTCTCCTCCTAATCGCCGGGTAGAGTCTCGATTTTTAAACGTTCCCTCTCCCCTGCCCCCTAAATCTACCCAACCACTCTCGACAGTTTCGGATACGTCTCAAATTTCAGACGTATCCCCAATGCTGTCTTTATCTCCATCGCCAAGCGATTTTCCGAATCTTACCCCTCTGGCTCCTTCTGAGGTGCTGTCTATAGACCCAATTGTTGATTCGCCTGTTATCAACAACCTCTACTGCACGTGCAGCTCCTGGTCGCAAAGGTAGATCCTCGCGCAACTCAGTCCAGGCGTTAAGCAGCAATCCTGTTGTGCTTTCTTCTCCTCCAGCTCCAACTTTAACTGTTGTTCCGCCTCCAAAACAAGTCTTTGTGTCTAGGCTTTCCTCAGACACTACCTGTGATTCTTTGGCAGCTTATATTGCGAGCAAATCTTTTGCATCCGTAACTATTAGCAAACTTAATTTCTCCACCCCTCGTGAAATCTGATCCTTCAAAATTAATGTCCCTCATGACGCATTTAAAAGTATTTGCGATCCCAAATTCTGGTCACCTCACATGATTGTTCATGAGTTTAAGCCCAAAAATAGAAGTCAACTTTTGCCTGTCAGCCTTCCAATTTCCACCTTGCCTACATCCAGCAGTAGTTTATCAAAAAACTAATTGCTAAAACTTTTCTATTTCCTACCAGAATGTCAGAGGCATAATATCTAAGCTTAAAGGGCTTTTTATAAGTAGCTCCTTTTTTCACTCGGATATTATTGCTTTTTCTGAGTTATGAGTGGGTTATATATTTAGCACCTTACTTGCATTAAGGAGGTTTCTTCCCATGTGCGCGATAATGACATATTTGTTGTGTTAGGTGACTTTAATATACCGAACATCTCTTGGTCATTTGCACATCATCAAAGTATCTTGTGCCTTCAGCCCATCATGAATTTTTAGATGGTATGCTTGACCTTTCTTTATTTCAGATCAGTTCTATTAAGAATCAATTGGATAGAACACTTGATCTTATCTTTATTAATGATCATTTTATTGCTGATGTATCTAGATCATCCCCTCTATCTGTCCCTGAGGATATTTATCATCCTACTCTTGAGGTTACGCTATTCGTCTGTAAATCTCAACACTTACATTCGACAAGGCCTAATATGCCCCGACCTTGCTTTCGTAAAGGAAACTTTACATTGCTTAATAATCTTATTCTTTCAACCGATTGGTCTTTTTTATATAACGCGGTTGATATAGATAAGGCTATTAATTTCTTTTATACAACATTAGACTCACTTTGTGATTTGTGTATTCCTAAATACATCCCTTTCCCTGATTCTTTTAAGCCTGGTATAATCGTAGACTAGCAAACTTAAAAAACATTAAATCTAAGTGTTTTAAAAAGTTTAAAAAGTCTGGTTCGATTGTTGACTTGTCAAAATATTCCATAGCCAAGTCAAACTTTTTTATTTACAATTCACAGTGCTATGATAATTATCTAGCACGGTGCAAAAGGCAATTATATAACGCGGTTGATATAGATAAGGCTATTAATTTCTTTTATACAACATTAGACTCACTTTGTGATTTGTGTATTCCTAAATACATCCCTTTCCCTGATTCTTTTAAGCCTGGTATAATCGTAGACTAGCAAACTTAAAAAACATTAAATCTAAGTGTTTTAAAAAGTTTAAAAAGTCTGGTTCGATTGTTGACTTGTCAAAATATTCCATAGCCAAGTCAAACTTTTTTATTTACAATTCACAGTGCTATGATAATTATCTAGCACGGTGCAAAAGGCAATTCGCTCGTAATCCTAAACTTTTTTAAAGTTTTGTGAACTCGAAGCATAAATCTTCTGCTCTGCCTTCCTCATTTTTTCTTGGGATAGAAAAAGCATGTGATGATTCTGTGGCTTCCGATCTTTTTGCTAAGTTCTTCCAGTCAACTTATTCTCTGTCTCCCCTTCTAATATATCTTATCCTTATAACCTTGTTTCTTCTAATTCTATCTTTGCGCCTATCATTTCTCATACCTCTCTTCTTGCTGCTATTAATTCTCTAAAAAATTCCTACTCTCCTGGGCCGGACAACGTCCCTAGTTGTCTGATCAAAGAGTGTAGTGCTTCCCTTCTTCGCCCATTGCTGAAGCCTTTTAATCTATCCCTTGAATCTGCTGTTTTTCCGTCCCTTTGGAAAGAATCGTTTATCATTCCTCTCCACAAAAAAGGTGGGAGGTCTGATATATCAAATTATAGGGGCATTGCTAAACTGTCTGCAATCCCTAAATTATTTGAAAAAATAATTACTTCGATTTTGCAGCATCTCTGCAAATCAATCATTTCCCCTCAACTTCGACCAACTTGCTTGAATTTACCTCGCTGGTACATGATGCTTTTCAAAGGAAAAAGCAAACTGATGTCATTTACACTGACTTCATTAAAGCATTTGACTCTGTACACCATGATCTTTTACTGCATAAACTAGATCGTACTGGTTTCCCCCCCTCTCTAGTGTGTTGGATCTCTTCGTATTTGAAGGGTAGAACTCAAAGAGTTCTACTTAGATCAAATACCTCTAAGCAGGTTTATGTCACTTCTGGTGTACCCCAGGGTAGTCACCTAGGACCTCTACTCTTTACTCTTTTTATTAATGACCTGCCCTCTATAATATCACATGCTAGCATACTTATGTATGCAGATGATGTGAAACTTTTATATACCTACAGCAATTCCCTGCTTCAGACTCGTTTACAAGATGATTTGAACTCTATGCAACTTTGGTGTTCGACCAATCAGCTGCACCTAAACTGTTCAAAGTGTATGTTTATGACTTTCAGTCGTTATAGGCCACATTCTGTTAGCTATACAATTGACAATTTCCCATTGCAACGTATAGTTACAGTAAGGGACCTTGGAGTTCTCTTTGACTTAAAGCTGAGCTTCAACATGCACATTTCCACCATTATAAACGAGGCTAAGGGTGTACTTGGGTTTATCAAACGTTGGTCGAAGGAATTCAACGATCCCTTCACTACAAAACTTTTGTATATTTCACTTGTACGCCCAATCCTGGAATACTGCTCATGTGTCTGGTGTCCGCAATACAAAATCCACCAAGATAGAATTGAGTCCATTCAGAAGCAATTTTTGCTTTTTGCCCTACGTGGCTTAAACTGGGATCCCAATCTTCGTCTCCCATCGTACTCCAGCAGACTCTTACTTATTAATCTTCCGTCGCTAACCAACCGTAGGACAATCCTTGGGGTTGTATTCCTACATAAGTTGATTAATGGCGATATTGATTCCTCGTTTCTTTTAGTTCGAATAAACTTCTCTGTGCCCTTTAGACCTACTAGAAACTATTACCCGTTACTCTTGCCTACATGCACAACCGACTACGCTTTGCACAATTAATTTCGTGTCTTATGCCTACAATACAACAGAATGTATCACGTGTTCTCCTCAGAACTCTCTCTCCCCCTAATAAAATCATTGCTTTCAGGATATCTCCGGGAAATCACTGTCCGCCCTCAGCTATGAGCAGGGGCATAGCTTGCCGGACGGGCTAAAAATCCCCCATCGGGCCAGTGATTTTCCATCTTTGTCTCTTTCTTTACTCTTATCTATCAAATACTAATTTTTGTTATTATTAAGACTGTTCTTTCACTTTTCCCAAAAATTTTGTTTATATTCTAAAGTATATTTAAATTTATAAATATAGTTTTACTATTAACGCCTTCCTATCTAGATGTAGGATTTAATAACATCACTAATAACATATAGCTGTGACCAGGGGCATAGCTGGCCGGACAGGCAAATAAAATTCCCCCATCGTGTTGGTGATGTTATTATCAATGTTTATAATCCGGTTAGGCTTTTAGCATTTTATAATTTTATGTATGTGTGTACCTTTGTTGACACTCGTTTTGTCGACTTTCTTTATAAAATAAAAAATAAAATAAAAATAATGGGCCCTGGGATTGTCAAGGTGGCAAAGGTGGGGCTTGCTGCCTAAACTTTGGAACAAATGCATTTCTATGCTATTGGTTTTCTACCAATCCGCATACGTAAAGTGCACGGCTTAGGTCTTTTGGTTATCTGATCGCTAGTAAGCGATGTAAATCGCCATTAAGACCGCGTAGAAAGTTGTCTAAACCTTTCGGTCAAAGCTCTTACAGTTACAGGAGACTCTTCTTGACGGTTGACGGAAAATTGTTCTTAAATTATAAAATTAATTTATTTTGATTGTTTTGATTTAATTATAGTTTTTTTTTTAATTTGGTTTGTTTCTTCTCCTTTTTTGTACAACACTAATCTTACATTAATAAAAGCATCTCGGCGAATCTCCCGTGATGATCATTTCGATGTGTTCACTGTGGCGACAGCAGACTTCTAAGGATCCTTAGCGACACTTCCTTCACGGTATTCTACGGACGGACACAACAGGATTATCGGACCAGACACTTTTTTGAAACGCGGTGCCCTATTCCACTGGGCTTTATTGTTCACACTTGCGTGCCTACTGAGGCACTTGCGCGGTTTTATCGGGTACTTTTAATACGACACGTTATTTTTTAAGGGCGCCAATTAAATAATTATTAAATGGTTTTATTCAAGAACTTACGAAGCTTAAGAAAACTTATGGCAACAAAATCAAATTATTCCAAAATTCTACGCTGCTGTCGTTGTTGTAGCCGCTGCTGTCGCTCTTGCTGCTGCAGGTGTTGTTGTTGCTGTCGCATCCATTGTAGCTTAGCTAACGTGTCCTATTTCATGGTGGCGCTGTCGCAGCGCACGTGGCAAAAATTCCGTGCACTGGGGCCGTGATTGCATGGGCTCATGTGCACACATTTTTTGTGAAAAGTTAACTTGGTCTCTAACTTATATTTTGACTATGGGAAAAATGTACATTTTCAACTTCTCTTATAAAAAGGACAATTTGTTAAATTGTAAAAATTTTAAAAATGTATAAAGAAACGACAAAACAAGTGTCAACAAAATACAGAAATAGAAGACCATCTATATACACATAAATATAATTATTAAATGCTTAAAGCCTTACGGAATTATAAACATTAATAATAACATCACAAACACGATGGGGGTATTTTATTTGTCTGTCTATGTTATTAAATTATACATCTAGATAGGAATGTGTTAGTAGTACAAATATAATAAATATAATAAATGTAAATCTACTTAAAAAATTAAATAACCTTTGTGGGAAAAGTGAAAGAGTAATCTTAATAATAACAACCATTAGTATTTGATAGATAAGAATATAGAAAGAGGCAGAGATGGGAAATCACTAACCGGATGGGGGGAGTTTTTTAGCCCGTCTTGCAAGCTATGCTCTGGTATCCTGAAGCAATGATTTTATTAGGCAATGGAAGCGTTTTGAGCACGTGATACAATTTATTATATTGCAGACATAGACGCTCAATAAAAAAGAATTGTGCAAAGCGTAGCCGGTTGTGTATGTAGGCAAGAATAATGGGTAGTAGTTTCTAGAAGGTCTAAAGAGCACAGAAGTTCATTCGCCATTAATCAACTTATATAAGAACACAAGACCAAGGATTGTCCTGCGGTTGGTTAGCGACGGACGATTAAGAATAGGAGTCTGCTGGAGTACGATGGGAGACGAAGATTTCGATCCCAGCTTAAACTACGTAAGGCAAATATCAGAAATTTGCTTCTGAACAGACTAAATTTTGTCTTGGTGGATTTTATACTGCGGACACTAGATACACAGATACGTAGGGGAAATAATTGATTTGCAGAGATGCTGCACAGTCGAAGTAATTATTTTTGTACCCTGAACACATTGAAAATGGGTAAAATGGTTTTGTTAAAATGTGTGGAACAGGCAGAAGGAGGCATCTCCGACCCCATAAAGTGTATATATTCTTTATCAGGACGACAAGCCGAGTTGATTTAGCCATATCCGTCTGTCCGTCTGTATGAACGCAGCGATCTCGGAAACTACAAAGCTATAAAGCTAATATTGGACTCATTCAGTTCGTACATATCATACGCAGAACATAATTTTTTTAGATAACTGCTCCGTTTCAATAATATCGATATAGATCGATAACAACCTTTTGTTTTTTTTACAATATGTCAGTAACTAAAAGAGCTAGAGGCAACAATTTTAGTACGTTATGTGCGTTTTGAGTATACTTAAATTTTGATATCTCCAGGCTTTTTGATACCTCCCCCCAATCGCCCCAAGTATTGACAAAACCAAAAAAAAAAATGAAATTTGGTTTGTACCTGTATTTCAATGCTGCTAATAAATCCTGAAAGTTTCATAACGATCATAGTTCAGCAGACAATAAAGAATTCGTTTCTATAGTGGGGCACGCGCAGCAACCGAGTAAAATGCGTGCGGCGTACGGCGTGCATTTGTGTGTGTGTGTATGCGTGTGCGAATATGTGCCTGTATGTATGAATGTATGAATGCAAACGGGTTAAAATGCTTATGAAGACAGATTGCAGTGTTCAGGGTATATCATAGTCGGGCGGCCCCGACTAGATCCCTCACACTTGTTTCAAATAATTTAGGGATTGCAGATAGTTTAGCAATGGCCCTATTGTGTGCTATATCAGACCTCTCACCTTTTTTGTGTTGAGGAATGATAATCGGTTCTATTCAAAGGGACGGAAAAGCAGATTCGAGGAATATATTACTACAGCAATGGGCGAACAATGCAAGCCCTACACTCATTAATCAGACAACAAGGGATGTTGTCCGTCCCAGGAGATTAGGTATTTTGTAATGAATTTATAGCTGCAAGTGGAGAGGTATGGAAAGATAGAATTAAAGGAAACAAAGTTATAAGGATAAGACATATTAACAGGGGAGTCAGAAGAATAAGTTGACTGGAAGAAATCAGCAAAGAGATCAGAAGCCACAGAATCACTACTTGCTTTTTCTATCACAAAATGAGGACGGCAGAGAAGAAGATTTGCGCTTCGAGTTTACAAAACTGTGAAACAGTTTGGGATTTTGAGCGATTTTGCCTTTTGCAGCGAGCTAGATAATTATCATAGCACTGCGAATTGTAAATAAAAAAGTTTAACTTTTGACAAGTCAACAATCGAACCCTTTTAAACTTTTTGAAACATTAAGATTTACTGTTTCTTAAGTTTGCTAGTCTACAACAAAACCACGGAGTTTAAGAAAATTAGGGAAAGGGATGTAATAAAGGATACACACATCGTAAAATGAGCCCAAGGTCTTATAAAATTTAAAAGTCTTCTATATCAACCGCAATATATACAAAACCCCAATCGGTTGAAAAAATAAGGCTATTAAGCAATGTAAAGTTAACCTTACGAAAGCAACGTAAGTAAGCAAGTAAGTGTTAAGATTAACAGACGAATGGCGCAACCTCAAGAGTATGATGATAAATATCCTCAGGGACAGCAATAACAAAGACAAGATAAAAGATCAAGATTCTATCCAATTGCTTCGTAATGGAATTGACCTGAAATGACGAAAAGTCGTGCATACCATCTAAAAATTTATGATGAGCTGATGGTACAAGATACTTTGATGTTATGAATAATTACCAAGCATGAGTTATGAGGAACATTAATTTTGAAGGAAGATATTTCACGAAGAATGGAGACATTAAATTTGATAGTTGTAACGGATGCAGAAGATTTGCTCGCAATATAAGATGCCAAAGAATTACATGTGGTGTCTGAAGAAAGTCTACACACAAAGCCTTATTTTCGAGGCAGAACTACAGTTAAAGTTGGGCAGATTTCGAGGGAAGGGGAGAGGGCACATTTAAAAATTGAGACTCCATCCGGCGATTTGGAGGAGACTTAAATTTATAATTGCCAAGCAATTGGATGCTCGAGTCAAAGTCGAAATTTTCTAAGCGACATTGTAAACTCTTAAGTCTCAATGCAAGCTGGGTACGACTAACGCAGCTCTCCAGTCCTTTTTAACTGCAGCGGATATTTTATCGCAATCGTTCCCAGTGAGGCCTAAAACCTAAAAGCAACATTAACGGTTTGCGTGAGCGTGATGCACAAGAACACACAAACAATGTAAATTGAAGCGCCAAATGAACATAAACAACCCTGACACTAAGAACAAAACAGGACTGTTGCTGCGTTAAATAATTATAATAATTGAACCAACCTACGATGCACAACAGGTAGCGATTTGCACAGCAATTTGAAACTTTTTCACTAAGCCTCAGTAGTTAGATATTAAAAAAGGCAGTTTATTTCCGCAAAAACTAAAATAAGTTATTGGAGCACAAGTAAAGCACGTTAATCACTCATAAGCTTACATCACTCTCTTATGAACTTTGGGAGATATTTTTTTTGTCGACACGACAATAAACAATATTTTGAACCGGGTGAAAAGGAACGGTAGACTTAGGTCGGGGGCCGACCTGAAAAATTGTCAGACAGACAATTTCATCATGGTGTGGGGCTGCATACCAACCAAGGGCGTTGGAGACTTAGCATTTATTGAAGGTCCTATGGATGCTGAACAATATTTGGATATGCAGTCATATTTGTTAAGCAGTGCATAAAAATTTTGTTTTTATGATGGCAACACTTTTATCAGGACAATGACCCAAAACATAAAGTGGCAATGTGGCTGCTTTTTAATTGCGGAAAAGTATTGGACACCCCTTCCCAAAGTTCAGACCTGAACCCAATAGACATTTGTGGGCATTAAAAAAAATGTGGCAAGGTCTCTAGAAGATTTAAAAACTGCCATTCCCGAAGAATGGATGAAAATTCCTGAAACTTTTGATATTAAAAACCTAATGCATTCAATGGTACAACGATTAAAGGTTGATAATGTAAGAACATTGTTATGTTAAGGTTAGCAGCAACTTGAATGTATAACAGCTGATTTATTACACTATGTTATTAGTTCGTAAGCAAAGCGCACTTCACTGTATTAAAGTCACTCCATACGATAAGACGTCGGTCTCGCTTATTCTCTTTATCGGGCTGTCTGATTCTCTGGCATCACGTTGGTATTCTACCATATAACCTCCCCCAACAAAGGTTATGGGCCCAGAAGCCGGAACCCAGCCAGGACCCAGAATATCGTAAATATCGTATTTATTCAGTGGGATTAAGCTCGAGTGTACTTTGGAAAGGTACCCAATCTCGCGGTAGTGAAATTCTTCGTATGTAGAAAAGAGCACGCACAGTTGCTAGTAAAGGGCTTGTACAGTCATTTCTCATCGGGTATATTCATCGGAAATAATGTCCAACGGAATAATGAATATCAAGAAATTAGGGGATGACAACTACGAAAGTTGGTCACTTCAGATGAAAAGCTTGTTGATCACATCAGAATACTGGAAGTATGTGGAAATATAACCGGATTCAATAACAGGCACAACCGAACGAGCGGTGTGGATAAAGTATGATCAAAAGGCATTGGCCACTATAATTATGTGCGTAAAGCCAAGTGAGTTAATTCATATAAGAAGATGTACGAGTGCTTATGACGCATGGAATAGGCTACATGAGATTTACTTTGCAAAGGGACCAGCTAGAAAAGTTAGTTTGTTCAAAAGATTGATAAAGTTCCAGATAAGAAGTGGTGAAAAGATTGCCTCTCAAGTTAATAACTTTTGCAGTATTGCGGAAAATTTGAATGAAATAGACGTCAAAGTTCCAGATGATTTACTTTCAATTTTATTGCTATGCAGTTTGCCCGACGAAATGGATAACTTTGTTGTAGCAATGGAATGTAGAGATCAGTTGCCCACTCTAAGTCAATTGAAGGTCAAAATATTGGAAGAGGAACACAGGAGAGACGATAAAGGGCAAGGGAACACAAATGGAGAGCAAATTTTATCAGCAAAGGGAACCAACAGATTTCGTAAAAGGCATGAAGGTATGCATAAAGAAGAAAATGACAATGAGCGGAGACGCGATATAAGATGTTTTGCATGCGGGAAGCGTGGGCACACCAAATCGCAATGTAAGGGCGTAAAGCACGAAATAAACACAGCGATGAGCGCACACAGTCGAAAAGAAGGTATAAGAAAGGTATCAATGGATTATGGATAGCGGTGCTTCTTCTCACATGTGTAGAGAGAAAGTGTTTTCGAAAAATTGAAAGAGAACAACGAATGTATTATGTTAGCATCAGGTGACAAAGTTAAAGCACAAGGCATTTCTGCAGTGACATTTTGCTACGCAGCGTATTATATGTACCAGAATTGAACAATAATTTTTTATCAGTTGGAAAAATTATAAGTTATGGACATTCGGTAAAACTTACAAACAATAAAGCAAGTGTATTTAACAAAGATAATCGGAAATTATTTGAAGCTAATTTGGAGGACGGTATATTTATGACAAATGTGTCGAATAAATATAATCAAACAATAAACAGCTTACAAAACGCAAAGAGTGTTAAATGCGAACTATGGCATAGTAGATTCGGACATTTAAATTTGCGAGATTTGCGTGAACTCTCTAATAAATTCTTAGTACGAGGTATGAATATGTGCGATAACAAAGACATCGAGTGTATGACGTGCGCAACTTGTAAAATTACAAGAAAGCCATTCGAACAGTATGAAAGTATAAACACCACAAAGAAATTAGAATTGATACATACGGATATATGTGGACCTATGCGTGTAGCATCAGTATCAGGAGCGAAATATATAATAACATTTATTGACGATTATACGCGATATATTTGGATATATTTTCTGCAGAAAAAATCGGACGCTTTGATGAAGTTTAAAGACTTTATGGCTAAAGCAGAAAAACAAACGGGATGTAAAATAAAATGTTTACGAAGCGATAACGGACGCTAATATATTAACGCAGAATTTGAAAGTTTATTACAGGATCACTCATCAAAGGACAGTAAGCTATACACCTCAGCAAAATGGCATAGCTGAGAGGACCAACCGAACATTAGTTGAGATGGCTAGATGCATGTTAGATGAGGCAAGTCTACGACAATACTTATGGGCAGAGGCTATAAATACTGCAACATATTTGCGAAACAGAGCGATCACTAAGAAGAGACGTAACAAGACTCCATATGAATGTTGGTTTGATCGAAAACCGAGCGTCGGACATTTAAAAATTTTTGGATGTGACAGTATATGTCTAAATAAACAACCAGGTAAATCAAAGCTTTTACCTAAAGGCCAGAAATTTATTTTCGTAGGATACTCAAACCAAACTAAAGGATACAGGTTGTACGATATTAACAAAAGAAACATTATACTATCCAGAGACGTAATTTTCTTCGAAAAATCATTTAGCATTGGTCGAGATGTCGGCGATAAAACGAATGTTATGGATGCAACCCAGCTATATTTTTTCGATATAGAGGATCATCCGGTAAACACAAATGATGAACCAATTGGAGGTTTGCAATGCGGATCCAAAAACAGTAAAAGAAGCAATGCAGGGTAAAAACAAAGAAAATTGGGAAAATGCAATGAACTTAGAATATGCAACAATCATAAAAAATAAAACATGGGAGCTTGTAGACGATGACAAGCAGCATAATGTAATAGGCAGTAAATGCATATTTACAACAAAACGGAATGCAGACGGGAACATTTAAAAAATTCAAAGCGCGACTAGTGGCACAAGGCTGTACACAAAGATATAACGTAGATTACATGGAAACTTACGCACCTGAAGTACGATATACGAGGATGATACTAGGTCTGGCGGCGCAATACAAATTATTGGTAAATCACATTGATATCGTGGCGGCGTTTCTAAATGGAATCGTGAAGGAAGATGTATACATGAGACAGCCGGAGATGTTTGTTGACGAAAACAGGCCGAATGCTGTATGTAAACTTAAAAAATCAATCTATGGCTTAAAGCAAGCAGGTCACGATTGGAATATAAAGATATCTGAAGTTCTAGCGAAAATTGGGTTCACGCAGTGCTTGACGGATAGCTGTGTATACATCGATCGCAATACAGATGGCGATATCAATATAATAGCATTGTATGTGGATGACATGTTAGTAGCATGTTCAAAGCAGACAAAAATGACGGCTATCATCAAGACTTTGAACGAACATGTTGAAGTGGTGGATAGAGGACCAGTAAAGTACTATTTAGGACTGGAGATCGAGAGAGATGACATGAGAGGTGACATAGTAATTCATCAACGTCGGTACACGCAAAACTTGTGGACAGCTTGGCGCATGGAGGACTGTAAACCAGCATTTACACCATTCTCCATTGGCACTGTATTGCAGAAATGCACGGATAACAGTTGTTGCAGAGAATATGACGTCATGAAGTGTCAGTCGCTAATTGGTGCATTAAACTATTTAGCCATGGTGTCGAGGCCAGATATAGCGCACACTGTATCCAGGTTGTCCCAGTACAACAATCATCCTCACAAGGAGCACTTCATAGCGGCGAAACATGTGTTGCGATATTTAAAAGGCGCAACAAAAGGTATAACTAAATTTGGTACTAAGTATGAAAATTTTGTTTGTTATACAGATGCTGACTGGGGATCAGAATCGTCTGATCGGAAATCCTACAGCGGGTACATAATCATGTTTGGCGGAGCACCTGGGGCATGGGAGGCCAAGAAACAAAACGTGGTGGCCTTAAGCTCTATGGAAGCCGAATACATTGCCATGTGTCAAGGAGCAAAAGAGATTGCTTACCAACGCAGTCTACTTTCCGAAATGGGATTTTGGAAGTATGTCGAATCGGCAAGTACAATACGATCTGACAATCAGGCAGCACTTGCGATAGTCAGAAACCCAATGGTACATAAACGAAGTAAACATATCGACATACGATTTCACTATGTTCGAGATAAGCATAAGAGATCAGGATTGAGTACGTTTCAACGGCGGACAACATCGCTGACATCTTTACTAAGGCTTTATCCAAGGAGAAACATAGACACTGCTGTAAATTAATGAATATTAAATTTCTTGAAATGTAATTGAATTTATACATCCGAGTTGAGCCGGAGTTTGTAAGAACATTGTTATGTTAAGGTTAGCAGCAACTTGAATGTATAACAGCTGATTTATTACACTATGTTCGTAAGCAAAGCGCACTTCACTGTATTAAAGTCACTCCATACGATAAGACGTCGGTCTCGCTTATTCTCTTTATCGGGCTGTCTGATTCTCTGGCATCACGTTACCATATAACCTCCCCCAACAGATAACACAGCCTAGTATGGCCATGCAAAATATAAAATTTTGTTCGCTTTACTTCTCCGAGTTTGATTGGGCGAAAAATATTTGTGAAAACACTTTCTTGACAGTAAAATGAATGTAATTTTTTTGTTTTCTTATTTTAAGAACTCTTAAAAAATTAATTTTGTAATTTTTTTTTTATACTAATTCTAAGAGAAAATGAACAATCCAAATAATCCCGTCACGCCCTTATATATGTGTGTATATGAATGTATTTGTTATTTAGCATAGCAATTTAATATGAAATATGTATATGAATATATAACTGTAGGATAGTTTGCAGTCGGGGCAAAAAAAAACAACAAAATTCAATTTCGGCAGCCAAATCCAAATGCAAAAACACTCTGAAAAATTTGGTGACTAACAGTAAAACAGTGGGAATGAGTAGATATAGGAATTTGCAATGGCGGAAGCGGGAGTGACCGAAAAAAGTTTTACCGATCTTTTAAGGAGGTGGCCTTTTATATCTACCTTTAAAATTTGGTCTCTAGCTCTTAAACTGTGGGAGATATAAGCTAACCCCCAGATTTATTTTTTATCTGAAGAGGTACTACTAGTATATATTCAAAGATTCAAGTCTCTATCCTTAATTGCGCTACAAAAAAATTAATGTCATCTGGACGGACAGACGGACAGAAAGACAGCATAACAGACATTGCACAAGCCCAATAGAGTTGTATTACTTCGGTAGCGACTATAAAAATAGGAAATACTGACGGGGCAACTTTTAAACCAGGTGACCTTTCAAATTTGGTGACAATCTTTTTAGTAGGTGACCAGTAATAATCTTTAAAATTTTGCGTCTCGCTCTGTAGGCTTTCGCGATTCGTGGGCCGTATCTGGGTATCAAGGTCACAATCTTTGGGACGGTCACCAGCTATCTATATACCAAACATACCTTTCAAACTGTATAGTAAAATATATGTGAGATATGACTGGAGGCGTGACCGGAATATTAATGTTGCAATCATTGTCACTAGCATACAAAGTTTAAAATTGTGGGAAATATTTACCGTTTATAGATATGCGATTTGGGGTGTATCGACAAGTTATTAATAGCCTGTCAGGTGAAGCTGATATATTTAAAGCTCCAAGTCCACACTTTTGTGAATTTTAATCGTTGAACGTCTTCAGTTCCACCGCACATACCCTACAATAATATTACTCACGATAATGATTTTTGTATAACAGACATTTTTGCCACATTTTATAAAGATTTATATTCTTGCAATCAGCAAAAACCGCTATATTCCTTTAATATTGACATCTCATCCTCCATCCTTTTATCTCCTATCCGTTCTCTGATTTCCATAATGAGCACCCGGTCCGGATGGTATTCCTAAATGCATTCTCAAAAACTCAGCCGACTCAGGGTATTTTTCAGTCAATTTTCTAATTAATTATTGTGAATAAGTAAGTGGCATTGGGTGCATCTCCGATCACATAAAGTGTATAAATTAGTGATCAGGACGACGAGCTGAGTTGATTTAGCCATGTCCCTCTGTTGGTCCGTCCGTATAAACGCTGCGATCTCGAGCCGCCCCGACTAGAGATTTTGATTTAAATAACTTTCCTCAAGACATAACATATGCCAAGGTACTTATGTATCCAACGTCCTTATGTATGTGTTTCACATAATGAACCATAATTTTAATCACTTTCTTCGGATTGATATAAAATCTATTAGTAAATGGTCCACAGCCAATGATCTCATCCTTAACCACACTACTTGTTTTGTTTTGCCTTATTATCGTATATTAATATGGCCATTATTATGACGATTGGGAGTTTTGGGTTTTTTAATATTTGAAAGTTTAAATATCATCCCCCTGTGGGAGGTCAAGTGGGTGTATTCTTAGGAGACGTCTCGTTGTAGCACTGTTGTCAAGAAGGTTATGTCCAGGTTGTAGCGCAACCACGTAACTCTAGTTGGCGTGGCATATGCGCGCGTTTGATATGACCAAAGCATCACCGGAATCATCGGAGATAAGATCGAGTTTTCCTATAAGGCCGGCAAAGACAACACAGTCCGGCACGAGAGAGCGTTCAGAATAGTAGTAAAAGGAATCCATCACTCCACCGAAAAAGATGACATAAAGAAGCAATAGAAGCAAGGGCATAAAGTGCGAGACATAAACAATGCCATTAGCCACAAAACTAAATTACCGCTATCAATGTTCTTCGTCGATCTGGAAAAATCAACCGTTTATGCATGTTCGCGGCGACCGTGAAGCCCCCTTACTCCCCACTAAATAACGCAGATGCTTGCCACGGTCGTAATCAAACTATGCAAATAAATCTGCACATAGTTCTATAGAATGCCGTTTGCCTATGCAAAATATATAAAACCGTCCTGTAAATTATGCACTTTCTTATCCACATTATGTACTTTGTTTTATAATTAATTGTTTGTAAAGTCCTTTTCGTATTGTATCGTCCTTTTTCTTAGCTGTGATTTGGACCATAGCTTTACAAAAATGTCCTAATTAGGTTTCTTATCCTATTAATAGTTAATGTTTTAAATAAAATAAATATAAAATACACAATGCATATCAAAAATTAGTTTAAAAATGTTTATTTAGCAAAATAACATTTTTTACACAATGTTCGTTGGTGTTAAAAAATTTAAGCTTGGGCTGCAACGTCTAGTGCAAAACGCAGATCATTTATCAAATCGTCTGAGTCTTCAAGACCGACTGACAAACGAATTAGAGCATCAGTTATTCCCAACAATTTTCGATCTTCAATGGGAACAGAGGCATGAGTCATGATTGACCTTAAACAAAAAACAAAGAAACAAATAAAAATTATAAACTCCTGATGATAAATGCCGCTCAGACACGTAAAATTTTTTAGATATTATATTGCTGGTACAAACCAATTTGCAGGCTTGTTGTATTTGATTTGCGGTTTTAAAGTTTTATCGATATTGGGGGTGATTGGGGTAACGTATTCAAAATCCGAAGGTGTAAATATGTAAATATGCGTCTCGCATACACAAAGATAACGCACTAAATTTATTGACTCTAGCTCTATATGGTAAAAACAAGTAAAGGGTTCTAGACGGGGCCACCCGACTAGGAGATACCCTGAAGCGTGCGATCTGTCTTACTAAGCGTTTCAACCCGTTTGCATAATTACACACATAAATAAATTTACACCAACACACACAAACGGTTGCTGCGCGTGACATGTACGAACTAAATGAGACCAAGATCAGCATTCTAGCTTATGTAGCTTCCGAGATCGCTGTGTTCATACAGACGGACGGACGGACATGGCTAAATCAACTCAGCTCGTCGTCCTGATCAAGAATATATATACTTTATGGGGTCGGAGATGCCTCGTTCTGCCTGTTCATACATTTCAACAAAACCATGATACCTTTCTTACCCATTTTCAATGGGTTCAGGGTATAAAAAACCGAAGTTTGAACGCGATTTTGATCGATATTAAGGTAACGGAGAAAGTTATCGAAAAAGAAAGATAAACTTGTTCTGCGTATGATATATACGAACTGAATGACACCAATATCAGCTTTCTAGCTTTTTTAGTTCCCGAGATTGCTTTGTTTATACAGACGGACATACAGACGGGTATGGCCATATAATTTTAGCTCGTTGTCCCTCTGCCTGTTACATATATTTTCATAAAACCAATTTACCCTTTTTACCCGTTTTCTATGGAATCAGGGTATAACCAAAGACAATACAAATACTAGTATTTATATTGTCTTTGGTATAACAGTGGCGGCCTAGCTAATGCCCCTCCGTGTTTTCGTAGCATACATATGTATATGTGCTATTTATGTATCTTAGTTATGTAAGTTTGTTGATAACTTTCAACGTTTTTCTTAAACCGATAAAAATCTACAATATGACATTTTATATGCTTTTTTCTTATTGTCCTTAAAGCTAGAGACCCCAGAATGGATTCATAAGTGTATTTATTTATAATATAGCACTCAAAGAACCGTTTCCAAAAGTGAGTTCAAGATACACAAAGTATATTCAATAAAATGTTAGTTTGATTTTTAAGTTCGTTCAGAACATACGACGATTAATCAAACTTGATACTAATGTTAGCCGCCACAGTTTTTAATTTTGTTTATCGATATTTATCGGTTTTTATACTCGTTCACGAAGTGAAGAGTATATTGGTTTTGCGCAATCCGTGTCTGTCCGTCTGTCCATATGAACGAAATTATTTTCGCCGCTATTGAAGCTAGAGACTTAAATATATATATATACTCGTGTGTACCCGCGTCAGATAAAGTGTTAAAGATTTTGGGCTGCGCCCACATATCCGCCCGCATATCGGTAAAGTTCACAATTTTAAAGCTAGAGTCACCAAATTAGGTATGTATATAGCTGGTGACCTCCCAAAAAGATTTCGACCGGCCACGTCCACTATAACGGCCCCCAGCGCCCCTGCTCTCAAAAATTGGTTATGCATATATCCACACAGTTTTTGAGCTAGAGTCACCAAATTTTGCATATATATTGCAGGAATGCTCCCCCAAATATCAAAAGAAAGTTTTTTGGGACATATATTACCGGAATGCTCCTCCAAACATCACAGGAAAAAATTTTTGACCACGTCCCCTCCAACCCCCGTAATCGCAAATCCCGTTATATTTGACAGCTCCAATCGATAACACGTGTATATCTCCCACAATTTTTGCGATAGAGCCACCAAATTTGGTATATAGATAGCTGGTGTCCTGCTCCACAAATTGCCCACTATAACGCCCCAAACGCCCCCGCTCCGCCGGAAATGCCTATATCTATATAGGCATATCATATCCTATATCATTTGGTGGGTAGATAACTGGTCACATCCTTTAAAGACTGGAATAAAAATTTGCCGACGACCACACCCACCCGCACCTCCCACTCTTCCCCACCCCCACCCCCAACAACACACAAATTGCAAAATACCGAAATTTTTTAAAATAGCAATATTTAAGAACGTGAACGAGTAAGCCGCAGTCGGTAACGCCCGACTGCAACGTTCTTACTTGTTTATCCGTGTTTTTAGGATGTCTTAGAACGTATAGGAGCTAGGTCTACAAAATTTGGTTTAATAATTAAAACATACGCAGATCAAAAGTATTTTAGATTTTGGATAGCTCGCCCAAAATATGAAAAAATATTCAAGTTTCGAAAAATCAATATAAGCTTGTTCATCTTATGGATCTGTAGCTTTTGAGGTTTCCGTTATGGATGCATGCATACAAACGGGCGGACAGACAGAGCGACGGACATTAACTCAGCTCGAACTCCTGATTAAGATATATATACTTTATTAGGTCCCTCTACCTGTTGCAAACATTTGCAAAAATCCGTTATTCCCATGTCACCCATTTTCGGGAATTAAAATATCTAAAACGCTACTCTCTTTAGTTATAATGAAAACTTTAAAATTATTTCCAAAGTTATTACTTACGGGAGCTCAGCCAAACTTTCATATCCGCCGAGACTTTCAGCTAATGTAAACAATTTAAGAGCTTTTAAAAATGCTGAAGCATGTTTTAAAGAACCCTTTATGTAAAATGAAAACACTCCACTGTAGCCATACGTCTGCTTGAGAGCTATAGCATGATGTGGATGTGATTCCAAGGCTGGATGAAGTACTTTTTCAACAAAATCATGTGATTCAAGAAATTTTGCAACTGCAATTGCATTTTTTTGATGTTGTTGCATGCGCAATGATAAAGTTTTGAGACTGCGATTCACTTGATAACAATCAAAGGGAGAGGGAACAATACCAACCGCTGCAATATATAATATAACATTAATAAATGTAGATGTTACTTAACATGTATACCATAATTTACAAACCATTTTGTAAAAACTTTAACCTCGTATAGAGATTATCACAGTTCATTGTTATTCCACCCATAACAACATCAGTATGTCCATTCATATATTTTGTTAAGGAGTAGCAAACTAAATCAGCTCCCAACTCGAGAGGCCTTTGAAAATATGATGTTAAAAATGTATTGTCGACCGCAACAATTATGTTTCCAACTGCATGGCACAATTTCGCAATAGCTTCAATGTCCGCAACTTTTATCAATGGATTTGTCGGCGATTCTATCCATACTAGCTGAAAAAATAATAATAAACATTATTTCTCTGAAATATACGTATGTGTATCAAAGTGTACTTTTAGATTGGGGGAGGTATTCAAAATCCGTAGGTATCGAGATCTGCGTCTAGTTTACACAAACATTTATGCCTCTTGCTCTTGTTATTAATGATCCATCAATATATTTATGTGATTATAAAGTCAAACCGCTAACAATTAACATAGGAGCGGCAATTCTGAGACTATAAAGACAGTTATTCACAGAACATTTTGCAAAAAAAAAAACGAAATAGTTAAAAGTGTTTATAGTTGAGATGTGGTTTTACCGTCGTCTTGAACGGTGTCTAATTAAAGCAAGTATGTAAATATATGGGTACAAAAGAATTGAAAACTGTTTTGGACCTATCCTCCATTTTTAATGTAAAAAATTTCGACAAAATACAAAAACTCATAAGTTTCAAAAATATAAAGTTTCAAACCCATTGATAAATATTAAAAAAATGTTTATAAATGATTTGTAGAAATATTTACTAAATTTCATGAATTATAGTTTAAAAAAATTAATTTCGCGAGAAATAAGAAGCTAAAGAAAAATACAAGATTTCAAAAATTCTTTAAAAAAAACTTCTGCTATACAAAAATTTTTATTTTATTTTTTCTTCATATGAGGCTCCAAATGTATAACAAAACATTTTTTCTTGTCGGAAGCGGAAATACACTACACCCAGCATTCAACACATACAACAGTACAAGATATCAAGGTTTTTAAACAAATTTAAACTACGCGTGTCATCGACGACTCTAAAGAAAAGTTGATATTGTGATGATCACCGCGTTCATTCATACAGACGGTCGGACGGATGGAAACACAAACGGACATGGCTATAACAACTTGGCTAGTGATGCTGATAAAGAATATATATATATATTATGGGGTCTGGGAGAATCTTCCATTTGCCGTTTACTCACATTCACAAAACACACATTTAACAAAATCTAGTCTAGTCAAAACGCATATATCGCACTTTTTTAGTTACCGAGATATTGTAAAAAAAAACAAAAGGTTTTTATCAATTTTTATCGAAATTAATTAAAGGTAACTTGCACTTATCGAAAAAAAATTATAAACTCGTTCTGCGTATGATATATACGAACTGAATGAGAGCTTTCAAGCTTTTGTAGTTTCCGAGATCGCTGCGTTCATACAGACAGACAGACGGACATGACTAAATCAACTTAGCTCGTCATCCTGATCAAAAATATATATATTTTATGGGGTCGGAGTGCCTTCTTCTGCCTGTTACATACATTTTAACAAAAGCATTATACCCTTTTTACTCTTTTTCAATGCGTTCAGGGTAGAAAAAATATGTGTGTATGCATGTAAATAAAATTGCTTACGCTTGCTTGCTTGCTTGCTTTAATGCTTCAGCCAGCATTAAAATATAGGTACAAAGCATATATAAAGTCGCAGATTTTGAATATTTTGGATTTTGAATACCTCAACCGCCCCAAAATTGAGAACGAAAACAGAATTGTTTCCCTAGCGCTCTCACAACATGAAGCACGTAAAAATATAGACTGATGGCATTTACATAAGCGATTGTATATATCAATTTACGTATGTGTGTTTTAATAGTTTTATGTAAATGTTGTTAAATATATAAAATATTAAACGTGTATATTCTTGGTCAGGACGACGGCTCTGAGTTGATTTCGGTCTGTCCTTCAGTCTGTCCGTCTGTATGAACGTCACCGAAATTAACCGTAACCGATCTTTAAAGGAGGTGAACAGTAATCTATTCTCCAAATTTGGTAACTCTAGCTTAAAGACTGTGGGAGATAAGGGCATATCCTATTCCTAAGGGCGTGACCGAGATTATCAAGGTCGGAATCTTTTGGGGAGGCTATCAGCTATTTACATACCAATTTGGTGACTCTAGCTTTAAAATTGTGCAAATATGCAACGCTTATCGATTTGAACTTTCAGGTTTTTCGATTTTGTCGATTATAGGTGAGGGAGGTAGCGTCTATGATATTTGGGGGAGCATTTCTGCAATATATATGAAATTTGTAGACATTACCGATTTTCGATTTTAGGTGTTATGTGTTTGCCAGCCCCTCAGATAGGCATATATCTAAAATATCAAGTCTGTAGGTTTAATAGTAGCGACGAAAATTGTGTTCATACGGACAGACGGACAAAGTAAGACGGACATTGCACAAACCCAGAATACTCTTTTCACTTCGTGAACGAGTATAACAATGACAAAGTAAGAAGTGGTCATATTTAAACACGGACGGCAAAAAAAGGAGGCAAGGGACGAAAATTAAGTTCTTAATTTCTTCTTGGTCCACTGTATATTGGCGGTAAAGCAACGCGGCCAAATTCCAATAAGAAAAAAATATTATTTATATCGTTCTACATGTGACAGATACATTGAGGCATGAGGTCAACGCTCGCCTTTTAAAAAATTGTACTAACGATTGCACACATAAATATATGCATATCCAATACTACCATAATCTTGAAAGCACTGGTAACGCGCCAACGAGATAGGTCATAATTTATTATGTTGAAGACGTGAAGTGAGACGGGTAAAAGACGCACGGGTGAAATAATTCACGCCAGCCTTATCGTTATAGAAACGAGAAGCGGCGCGTAAAAGGGACTGCCTCTTTTTTTGTACAACTATTGTATCTTGGGTCTCTACGTTATTACAAATAATTTGTTTTCTGAACGTGGAGAAACTTAGATGTCAACTCCATTTCCGTCCGTCCTTTTATTCGATCTTCATTACACCATTTTAACCCTTCTCTACTCACAAATATAGTATATATATACTATATATACTCGTTGTGGGTCGTTTCAGTGCTTACCTCACTTGGATTTTGCATAGCCGCCATATGTTTCCTTGTTCCGAACGTTAACAACACTTTTTGTAATTGTTTATATTATATATACAAATAATAAGTGATTAGCAATCAACGCGGGGCTAGAAAGCTAAAGCTCACTATCAACTAAACTATTGAATTTCTTACTATTTCTCTCGATCACCTCCTTATTTTCACTACAATATAATTTGCAAACCCAATCACAAAGTCTACATTCCTCGTTTCTCCAACGAAAATACATTAAAACTAATTATTGCTCTTATTAATACTTATTTTAAATATCCTTCACAAGGCCACTACCAGCGTGAAGTGCCTAGACTAAAAATTTGGAGGACCTGGGTGTTTCGATATATCTGCGTTATCAATATACTGAGGAGTTGCACTACTAACTATTGCCTAGACTTAAGTACACCAACCCGATGCTCTACCAATGAAGTTTAGAAGCATTAGTGATTTCGGACAAATTCATACCTAAAAAGTAGTAAACAGCGTCCTGGGCAGATATCTTAGTACCGGAACTAAATTTATGCCCTATGTTTTGTAACTTTTGCTTTATATTTTCATTACCCCTATTAATCTCACTAACTTTTCAGGCCTTAATTTGGAAATACCTCTCTGGAACTTTTATTATTAAAGACGTAACTGCAGCAATCATCTTATGTAAATTGTGTATATATTTTTGCTCGCTGCAGTAGAAGAAGATAAGTACTATAAGTTCAAGCTTTATACGGGCAAAAGTTCGCTGTAAATATAGGATGGGCTTCTTTACACAAAGTGCATTTACATAGAACTCTTAACTAAGGTTAAATTGAACGTGGCACAAAAAGTTGTTAAAACCATAAAGAATATCTTCAATTCAATTAAATGGATACACTAATAAACCCGGTTGTTTTTTAAAGTTTCTAAGATATACATCTTTATTTTGTGTATTCTTGGCAAAACTAACCTCACGCCTACACAAATACCCATGGTTTTGATTTTGGTACTCTATAAAAATGGTGCAACATCTGGGTTACTTGTACCAGCTGTGCAAACTGAATATTAAAGGACATGGGGAATGACTTATCAGACAAGTCAAGTTTGTGGCATCTTTTAGCCAACGCAGTGTGAGCCTCGTTCCGGAAACTCTAGTCGCCAATAAAATGTATGGCCCTTTGACAACCGAAAACACCACCTTCCTTTTTCATAAACTTAAAAAGTTGCCTGAAGCGAAAATCAGAATAACTAGGATCTGCTCTAATGAGTCAGGTATTTTCATTAAAATGTAACTCTGATTTTGTTTTTTCCGAGATTTCCAAAAAATCTCAACGAAGTTGTAATTAAAACTAAGAACTCCGTCCACATTGTTTCTGCTGCTGAGAATGTTATAAAAAATGTGGGAAGACCGATATGTCACTTGAGATGCTGCTAAATTTTTCCATTTAATAAAGCTATTACACTATCTGAGCTTGTGATTATAGCTTAAAATCTTCTATCTATTGTTGCATTTACTCATATTTATATCTGTTGGCATAAAAAGGCTCCTGTCGTGCTTGATCTCGTGCACTTCGCCTAGCGCAGTATTAACTATTTGTTCTAACTGTCTAATTGAAGCATATGTTTAAAAAATATCACGCATTGCAGCATTGTGATTTTGTTCAGATATTCTAGTTACTCTTATATTATTATTTGGGATACTTCATTATTAAATCTTTCCAGACTAGCAAATTCCAAATTAAAACTACTCACCTACTGTCTAAATTGCTGTCTTTAAGACCTATTAAAGGCTGTCAATTTTTTAACCCTAGGCATATTGTATGAGTATGAGTATAATAATATGTCCAAAAATTATAAATACATTTTTTATATATATTTTTGTATTTGTTTATTAAATTTATTTATTTTTTGCATATATTTGTTTGCTTACGGTTTTAACTGTTATTGATTAATAAATTAAAAATTTTAAATTTGTCGAATTTTAAAGGACGTAATATACTTAAGAATTTGGGGTCTCCTGCTCTTAAATTGAAAGATTCGTGGGGGCCGACTGAAGGTCACCATGTACATACCAAGTTTGGTGATATTAGCTTTGAAATTGTGTATACATGCAACACTTATCATTTCGAGTTTTCAGCAATATCGGTTTTTGCGACTCAAGCTTTAAAATTGTGGTCTTTATCGATTTGCAATTTTAGGTGTTATCAGTTTGTCACGCACCCAGTGGGCGCACCACTTTATGTAACGCGGGTATATATCCAAAATTTCATGACAAATTTTTATGACAAAACTCAACTTCAACTTCGTTAAAGCAAGAAATGTTATAGAAAAAATTCTGCCATTGTGCATATGTATTTGTGTGTTTACGCCAATAAAAAAATCGCTTGCTGTCAAGTTTTTTAAAATAAATATAAAAAGACAAAAAAAAATTTGAGCGCCAGCCGGGGTTTGAACCGCCGATTTTAACTTCAGCTCCTTCTTACTGACAGCGTCACACAAAAACTTAATCAACATAACATACATTTCTTCAGATTAGCACAACATCCTTGTAGTTAGGCCAGCTAACCGACTCACTAATAGGAGATGGGAGACTACGGCTTGAGTAAAGAAGGCTGTATGCGTACGATCATCATTAGCAAGCAAAGAAAACAAAAAAAATAGCATCTATTTGCGAACATATTCTGTCAAACCAAGCCAAGATTTAAGTGTTAAAGTCCTAAAACCGAAAAAAAAGAACATTGCAGAAAGAATATTTTTCTTTATCAAAAACACAAACAAAGGTTGCAGATATATTCATTAGCTTTCAAGTATTGTAAAGCTTTTTAAATAGGTTATGCATTTCTCGAGTAGTAATCTACAACTTAGGATCGAAAAAGCTCGGCGGAAAAAGCATAAAGACAAAATATTAGATTATAATAATAAAAAAAATAATAATATACATATTTATACATAATGTAATATTCATATTTATTTTGTGGGGTTGGAGATGCTTCTTTCTGCCTGTTAAATACATTTGCATAAAACCATTATACCCGCTTTTACCAATTTTCAATGTCTTCAGAGTAAAAAAAACTAGGTTTGGTGTATGTTATGATTTGGCTGTCACCGGTTGTAATAGTAAATAACTAAGTCGTATTTTTTGTGGTACTAAAAATTAATTGGACATACCTTCGTCTCAGATTTAATAGCATTTTTAAGATTTTCCAAATTAGTAGCATCAACAAAAGTTGCAGATATTCCCAAACGTGATGCCACTTGCCTGAAATTTTAAAATAGAATTGTGTAGATTTTTATTCAGAGCTTGTATAAAATATTTGTACCTTATCAGTCTATTTGTTCCGCCATACACATCGTCTCCCATTACAATATGGTCTCCACTGTTTAGCATTGTAAGAACAGCAGTAGTTGCGCCAAGCCCAGATGAAAAAGTTAAACCATATTTTGCATTGTCTAGCGCTGCTAAGCATTTCTCTAACACATTTCGAGTAGGATTTCCGCTTCTTGAGTATTCATACCCCTATAAAGTTATACAAATTAAATATATATAAAAATGTACATTAAAATAAGTTGTATGCAACAGTATAATTAGCTTAGGTTCCTCGAGTCAAAATGTCGGCCTAGCGTGATCGCAAATTATCAATATGTTATTATGAATATCACAAAAAATATTACGAACTTCTTAGAGCTTAAGGGAGTGTGCTCTTTTAAATTACTTGTAACAAACAATTGTTTTAATGTTTAGGTACCGTGGAAAATTCTTTTCAGGATCATAAAAGATCCTGTTATATTTATTTAGAGTTATATATCGTTGGAAAAGAATTTCAATAACTAGAAGATGTACATACTATCCCACTTGTTAGCTTGCTTAATAATGAGTTGTGGTTGCTGTAAATAGCTGGGAAAAACGTTCATTACATTGGCTAGTATTCAAGTAACTATTGTAAAAAGAAACCGATGTATTATTATTACTTGTATAGGCCGTATATGAACACACGATTATAAGCACGTATAGTCGTATAGTCTCCTCGTAAGAGCAACTGGAAACAGGTTTTTGGTACGATCGTCTCTTTGTTAGTCGAGCTAAGGAAAAGACAACTCTTTCAGAAAATTACCTAAATCTCATATGAAACCACATATGCCGTAGGATTCATGACCAAGGTGATGCTCGGTTTATAGTTTTTAGACACCTGTCACCCCACTAGTTTTTTGTTGACCTCTGGCCGTAAACGGGCTATGCCGTGCAAAAATTCCATTTCCTGTTCACTCGTGGAACTCATAATTAACCAACACAAGCGAAAACAACATGCACGGTTTAGTATTTATTTGGCACTACTGTTGTAGGGCTTCAAGTCTTTACACTTCTATACGGCGAAATCGGTCACCAAGTGGAGGATACTTAATGAACACCAACGCCCTTAGATACAGAGTTGGTGTGTGCCACTTTCTCGTCGAGAAAAGGTGTGTAAACTTCAATCACTGATCACGACGAAGCATGCTGTAAGATCCGGTCTGACGGATGCATGCACAGGAAGCACGTTAATACTAAGACTCAGAGACCGACTATCATATAAGAAACCAAGAGAAGAAGATGTTCAAGGCAGCTATCGCCCGTTCTGAAAGCTGCAACGTCACTAACGAGAAAAGGTCGCTTAGATGAAAAATCTCCGGAGCTTGTCTTATCGAAGAAACCGACGAATACCTATTTAGAACGGACAGTGCCATTGTACAGCCGAATGACGTGCGATGTCAAGGTCAGTTTGATTACGATTGTTAGATGGCTAGGCTAAAGGCGGCGATCTTAAAATCCACCTAAACGTGTGTGACGCCAGCTGTAGCCCGAAGTTCGACGATTTTGTTCTGAGAATTGAATGGCCCATACCAAAGAAAATATAAGAAAATAAATGTATAACGTAATACAACAAAATGTTACAAGGCAGCTTAATTTTTATACCGCGAACCCATTGAAAATGGATAAAAATCGGGTATAATAGTTTTGTGCAAATGTATGTAACAGGCAGAAGGAAGCATCTCCGACGCAATAAAGTATATAC
Organism: Drosophila paramelanica; assembly: GCA_035043915.1. NCBI lineage: Eukaryota > Metazoa > Arthropoda > Insecta > Diptera > Drosophilidae > Drosophila > Drosophila paramelanica. The sequence continues at coordinate 74,447 of JAWNMO010000668.1, read as the reverse complement.
ATTCTTGATCAGAACCACGAGCTGAGTTTATTTAGCTATGTCCGTCTCTCTGTCTGTCCGTCTGTCTGTCCATCTGTCTGTCAAAGAATACAAAAGCTCTTTTTCTCATTCGGTTCGTATATATCATACATAAATCAAGTTAATTTCAAAAAATCGATAACTATATCCGTTTTCTTACTATCGATATTTATCGTTTTTGACCCGGTTCTTTTTTAGTCATAATTCCTAAACTATAAGAGCTAGAGCCCCAATATGTTTGCGTAAAGCACACGCAATTTTCCAATCGCCCCAAGTATCGGTTAAACCAACAAAAGCACAAATCAAATACTTCAGTCTTGCAAATTGATTTGCACATACACTTATATACCCTGAACCCATTGAAAAGGGGTAAAAAGGGTATAAGGGTTTTGTGCAACAGGCAAAAGAGGAAACTCCGACCCCATAAAGTATATATATTCTTGATCAGCATCACTAGCCGAGTCGATTTAGCCATCTGTCCGTCTGTCTGTCTGTTCGTCTGTCTGTAGGAACGCGTCGATTTCAGAGACTACAAAAGCTAGAAAGCTTATCTTAAACAAAATAAAAAACAAAGTAATTCAATTTGGTTTGCATATACATTTCGATGATCTGAATAGCTCCTGAAAATTTCAGAACGATTTAGTTTACGAGCAAATCAAGAATCTATACTCAGTAGGGGTACAAAGCGCAGCTGCTTGGCAATTTCTCTGTACATGTGCACGCATACATATGCATATGCAAATTGTCTTGCGTTTTTCTAGGAATTTTTTCGCAACGGTTGGCAATGTTAAATTCTTTTTGTTTTTGTTGTTCATAATTAGTGGTAATTGGTAAAATTATTATTATTATTATTATTATTATTATTATTATTATTATTATTATTATTATTATTATTATTATTATTATTATTATTATTATTATTATTATTATTATTATTATTATTATTATTATTATTATTATTATTATTATTATTATTATTATTATTATTATTATTATTATTATTATTATTATTATTATTATTATTATTATTATTATTATTATTATTATTATTATTATTATTATTATTATTATTATTATTATTATTATTATTATTATTATTATTATTATTATTATTATTATTATTATTATTATTATTATTATTATTATTATTATTATTATTATTATTATTATTATTATTATTATTATTATTATTATTATTATTATTATTATTATTATTATTATTATTATTATTATTATTATTATTATTATTATTATTATTATTATTATTATTATTATTATTATTATTATTATTATTATTATTATTATTATTATTATTATTATTATTATTACTAATTTTTATCGTTTTAATGAAAAATGTAAAATTTTCGTTTTCCTTCCTTCATTCATTCATGAATAATGTGGTAGTGTGGTGCAGTTGGTAGGAGTTGTGCATCTTAAGACGGAGGGAGCGAGTTCGATTCCCGGTTGTGGAGTATTTCTTTTTCGTTGGTAATTATTATACGTTTTTTTTTATTTTTAACAGCCTTAGTCGGGCGGCCCGGACTAGAGCCCCCTCCCTTGTTTTAAGGTATTGTACATGCCTGTTACATACATTTGCCCAAGATCATTTGCCCATTTTCAATGGGTTCAGAGCATAAAAATGTTTGCTTAAATGATATACATTTAAAATAAAGAAAAAAAAACCTGCCACTGACGGGTACATTCACTTATCTTATTTCGTTTCTACGCCCCAAAAATGCTCTAATGACTGGTAATAACTTATTCAGTTAAAAAGTTATGTATTATATGTATTTTTGAAACAAAAAAATGTAAGAGAGCCCTACCATGTATTGGTGGGAATCGTGACTGTTTTCACCGGCAGGCACGAGGACGACGATCCTCTCTGCGTGTCGCCATTGGTCACACGTTTTCTTAGATGCAGCCGACTAACGTAGTTTCAAAGGAACTGCCAGCATCAACAATTCCAAGCTGTGGAGAGACAGTGCTGTAGTCGCAATAGGCACGGACTGCACCAAGACTCCGGAGGCTGCTTTCATGACAGCCATCTGTTTGTCTTCACAGAGTCAATGGACGGAAAGCAACAAGGATGTGATGTGCGGTCCTATTGATTCACGCTTCCCTGGCTACACTGAGGCCACTGAACCTGATATACGCCGTATGACATTAAAATCTATGATACCCACAGAGATAATCAGCTCCAAGAAAACAACAGTGTTTTCTCCCAATAGATGCACGCCATAATGCGGAGTTCTATCTCCGCTGTTATTGAACGAGTGGAAAGCGTAGCGAAAGCGAAAATTAAGGAGAAAAGCCTATCAGTTTTCTGCTTGTGCGGATGACTTCAACATAATTATAATGATGAAAGAGATACTAACATATGCCTGACTTAACTATAGCGCGGACAGGAAGGGCTTCCTTCTTTAAACAAACACCAAAGAACAACATGAAATATCTCAGAGTTGTTCTGAATAGCTATCAATTTGCAGTTAAGAACTACTCCGAGAAATTTCATGGAGCTCTATTGTCGAAGAAAAGGTGAAAAAAGCTACAGTCGCCCTCAATGCATCACAAAAGATGCTGAGCATTACATGGAGCATGTCACCACGCCTCGGCGATACTCTATCGATTAATATTGATATGCAACATAAAATATTAGAGTTAGATGGCAAGCCTGATCATGGGTTTAGGGCCGCAGAGCTGAAACGCACTTTTGGTTTGTCGGCTATAATTCAAATCTTAATTAAAACTCAATGCGGGCCGCAACATTTCGCACACCGTTAAACTATCACGGAGTTTTACCCAAAACTTGAAGGAAGGTAGCTTAGATATAGATCGCTTCAAAATGCCCGTTGCTGTTTGTACGTCGGCAATTCCTGTTTGCCCGTCCTTTGTTCGTAAAGGTTGAATAACCGCACGTTTTTGTGTCAGTAGTTCCGGCTCGTCGACAGTTCCTTGCACATGAGTTAGCGGTCTAATATTCACAATTTTCTCCGCTTCTAATATTAGACTTCTCAGAGTCTCGACCCTAAGTGCCTACTCCTTGGTTGTTTTGTTAGCCTTGTCCGCTGAATTTAGCTGTGTTGGCACACAGCGCCAGTCGTTTTTATTTGTTGATTCCAAATTCGCGCTTTTACGGTATGTTACAAACTATTTGTGTTGTCGTTGGTCAGAACAAATCCATGAGAGTACTGTTCGCGAGTCAGACCATATAACTGACCGCTTTACTCTTATATCGTGACTTTGCAATATTGATTTCGTTCAACGAGTGCCTAGAACAGCTGCTTGCAGTTCTCTTTTTCTGCACCGACAACAGCTTCAGTGGGGCACTAGTCCCATTAATGGTTCGCCAATACGCAACAGCCGCAAATGCTTGCTCGCTTGCGTCGACGAAAAGGTGGAGCTCAATGTTTATTTCAGGCAACAAAAAACTTGATGCGTAATATCGCGCCAGCTGTCTTAGCCACTATCGCTCAAATAGCTTGTCTGGAAATGGATCGTTTCAACATATACCTGTACTGCCGTATAGCGCCATGTCATTATTCTGCCGCATGTCATTACGTCAGAAAGCATGCCAAACGGATTATAGACAGACATTATCAGATTGAGTAATTGCCTTTTAGTTGACAGTTTCACTTTGTCCATTGCTTTGCTATCCAACTGTACTCTAGCTAGTATATCGGCGCTCTCCTATTCAATAAGAAACAAAGCCTCTTAATTGAAAATGAGCCAGTCCGTGCACACGCGACCAAGATCAGCTTTCCAGCTTTTGTAGTCTCTGAAATCGACGCGTTCATACAGACAGACGGACAGAAAAACGGAGAGACAGACGGACATGGCTAAATCGACTCGGCTAGTGATGCTGATCACGAATATATACACTCGGAGGTGCTTCCTTCTGCATGTTACATACATTTGCACAAAACCATTATACTTCTTTTTACCCATTTTCAATGGGTTCAGGGTATAAAAACTATGTGCAAGACATAGGATCACAAGTAAGAACGTTGCAGTCGGGCGTTACCGACTGCGTAATACTCGTTCACGTTAAATATTGTTATTTTGAAAAAATTTCAGTATTTTGCAATTTGTGTGGTGCTGGAGGTGGCAGAGAGTGGAGGGTGCGGGTGGAGGTGGTCGTCGGCAAAATTTTATTCCGATCTTTAAAGGAGGTGACCAGTTATCTACTCACCAAATGTGGTAACTCTAGCCTAAAAACTGTGGGAGATATGGGCATTTCCGGTGGAGCGAGGAGTCATAGTGGGCGTAGCCGGGTTGTCAACTGTGCAATCTTTGGGGGAGGTCAGCAGCTATCTACATATTAAATTTAGTGCCTCTGGCTTTAAAACTGTACGAGATATAGATTTTCGCGGTTTGAGGGGGCGGAATGAGGCGTGGCTACGAATTTATTTTTAACGATCCTCAAAGGAGCTAACCAGGTAGTTATCTACCTTCCAATTTTGGTGACTATAGCTTTAAAACTGTTTGGGATATAGATATTCGCGGTTTGTGGGGGCGGGTGGGGGAGTGGGGGGTACTGGACGAAAATATTTTTCTGTAACTTCTGGGGGAGCTTTCCACTAATATATATCCCAAATTTAGTGACTCTAGCTCATTAACTGTGGGAGATATAGGCATTTAAAATTTTTTAGGGCGGAGGCGCTGGGGGCGTTCTAGTGGGCGTGGCCAGGATATCAAGCGTGCAATCTTTGGGGAAGGTCACCAGCTATCTACTTACCAAATATGGTGGCTCTGTCTTTAAAATTGTGGGAAATATTCACCTATTATCGATGCGCGATTTGAGGTGTATCGAAATTTTATCGTATTGCCAGTCTCCCTGTGGGCGTGGCACAAAAATCTTAACACTTTGTCTGAAGATAACTACAAGTATATATCGAAAGTTTGAAGTCTCTATCTTCAATAGTGCCGAAAAAAGTTGCGTTCATCCGGACAGACGGACAGCATGGCGGACATTGGACAAACCCAATATAGTTTTACTTCGTGAACGAGTATAAAAACTCACTAACTACCTAACTGACTAGCTATCTAATTTTCAAAACATAGTTTGAAAACATTGGGTGATATTTATTTTTAATTACGGATGACGTCATCTACCTTCGAAAAATTTCCGGTCCCGCCCCCTCTCTCATCCTCCCATCCACGTAAACTACAAAAATTGATATCTCGCAGAGTTTAAAAGTCACCAAATTTAGTATTTAGATAGCTGGCGATCTCCCCCATATAATGGGACCATGATCCTAACCACGCTCACTATTATACAGAATTCAGGAATAGATCGCAAAAAACACGAATTACTCAGGAAATATATTTTGTTATAGTTTTAATATTTTAACACAATGTTATAGTGAAACTGTTGATAGTGAAATTGGCTATTACACAACACAAGCTTAAACTTGAAGCTAGCTTTATACATAGAAGTAAAGACACAATATTATTTACAAATGTATACAAAAAAAATAGTATATAAAAAACTAAATTAGATTTTGCCTTAAATTAAAGGTATCCTAAGTAGATATTAAAATTAAGTACAACATTTAAAATATTTATATTATAAATAAACGCGAATTAGTGTGTAGTTTTGCATATTCTTCATTGTTAAAACATGCAATTCTTCAAACGTTAGTTCCCGAACACAGTTATTTATAAAGGTTAATACGCACAAAAATACAAATGTACATATGTATGTATTTTAACGTTCGTTAGTTACGAAAAAAAATCACATAAAATTTAATTTGTGTGAACATGTGGCACTTACACGATGCTCTCCAGGTGCATCCTGCTTAAATGTAGTGCTCAAGGATATTGGCGGTATAACACAAGCGCTTTTCCACTGCTCAGGATCCTGACCGGCATGAATAGATTTTGTGGCAAAGCCTTTCGGTTGATCCTTAAAACTCATTTTTTGGTTTGGAAATACACGCGACACACTCTTGTTAATCACTGAAAAAAATATGCTATCGCTGTTCTAATTTGAATTCAATAAACCCATTTACACTAGAATACATATCACAGGAACAAATGGAACACGTTTTATATAAAACATATATATTTTATTCGGCTTTGCTCGGCGCAAATAAATAATTTTAAATCACATCACCAAACGCACATTGATACATTTTTTAAGTTTTATATATTATTTATTTATATATATATGTATATATATAATTTTAGATACAAATAAATGTTTTATCCGAATGTAATCGGAAAATCTATTATTTGTTTCATTCATTTATGCTTGAATAGAGACGATGTGCCGTGGTTTTTCATTGTCCATATACACCACCATGTTTCACTGTGGCTTTAAGGTTTTGCTTTTGTAGCTCCGTATTAGCCTTTCGCCAGACATAATAATAATAATCGATAATTTTTTGGACTGTAGGGGACTATATTTACTAATTTAGCAATGTTCCGCTGCGAGAGACCGTTATTGAAATGGTATATGACCAATTCTCGCTGTTCCAAAGTTGTACGTGGACTCATTTTAAAAATCTTTAAACACAAATCAAATGGCATTCACACTAAGTTAAAGAAATGACATTCAAAGCATATGAACAAAAAAGTAGCGGTAAAATTCCAAGAATTTGAGCAGCGTTCACTTGCAAAGTAACTGCATAAAATAAGCTGCGATGTGGAAAAATGTAGTATTTTAATTTATATTGCATTTTGAAGAACTTAAATTAAAAATGAAATTAAAATGATTAATCTTTATTAATGTAGACATTTTTTCCTTTATTTTGGTACCACATTTGTTGCAATACGCCCAATAGTTTAAGTTTTAATAGTTAACGTTTAAAGTTAATAGCATGCACTGCATACTTTAAGCTGTGAGCCACTGTATGTATGTATCAAAACTAAACTAAAATCGACATAGTGTTTCCCAACTAATTTCTTACCTCGTGTAAAGATGTTGAAAAAAGACAATATAAATATTAAGATGAGTAACGCGTATACTTTTGAATGTTAGAAAAAATTGTAACGTGGCCTTTCAAACGGCTTTTCGCACTTTAAATGACAAACCAACCGAGTGGCTTTTCGAGACTGCCGAAGTCGTTGCGCCTTTACCAGGCTACCTTCAGCAAAAAAGGGTCGTTCGCCCAGCCAAACCCGCGAAGTTCATATGTTTGTATGCGTGATTTTTGCAGGCATATGTACGGATGACAATGACGTATACAAGTTTTATTTTATAAATTAAAATAATTATTTAAAAAAAATTAATTTTTTAAACCAAAATTACAAATATATATTTAATCGTTGGGGGACCTGCACCGCAATAAAAATTACACTTCATTGGCTTGTGTGCTGAAGATTTATTTTATTGATTTGCTTGCGCAGAAGACTAAATATATATACATGTGTATGTCAAGAAAGCGTTTTTACAGCGGAAAAAATTAACATTTTTCAACTTTAATTACAAAAAATATAATTTCCCAAGTTTTTAAGATGTAGTATATTTTTTAAATTATTTGTTTTTAAATTGGTATAAAAAACAATTGAAATTTATCTAGTTGGGAACCAAATAGATATGTATTGAAGTGATTAAAAATTTTTAAATATTTAATTAATATTAATCAATGAAAAAAGGAAGATGCCACCTTGAGACTCGAACTGTCGACCAATCAGATAACGCTGTACAACTGTTATCGACTGCACCACCTTACCATTCAATCCACACATGATGAGACATGATATAATTTCACTTTACCATCACAAAACAACACTTTAAGATAAACGCTAGACAAAATTCTGAATTTGTTATAAAAACAATAAATATTAATACTAAGTATTGATAGTTAAAAAAAGAAAATATATATTCCATACTGTCCCAACGCGCGTTCGAACCGCTGACCCTTCGACTCCTACCGGTTACGCCAAACTCCTATCTGAATTTGTTGTGATGAAATTCAAAAACGTTTGACAAAATTTTGCATATATGTAAGTGTGCACATGAATACAGGAATAATCGTTATAAAATGTATGTACGAACCAATTTGTAAGAAATATTTGATTGGTGTTTTATTTTTGGTTATATCATTTTTTGGCGCGATTGCCAATCCCGATCCAAAAACCGAACAATTCAAAATCTGTGAATGTTTTACGTGAAAATATTTGGTGGCTCTAGCTTAAATAGTTTAGGAGTAATGGTTGAAAAACCGGGCCAAAAAAGCTATAAATATCGGTAAGAAAACGGAAACAGTTATACATTTTTTGAAATATACTTGATCTGCGTATGGTATATACTAATCGCATGAGGCCAAGATCACAGCTCTAGCTATTGTAGTTTCGTAATTCGACGCGTTCATACGGACAGACAGAAATACGAAAATAGCTAAAACGGCTCGGCTAGCGATGCTGATCAAGAATATATATACCTTGTGGTTCTGCCTGTTACATACATTTGCACAAAACTATTATAACTTTTTTTTACCCATTTTCAATGGCTTCAGGGTATAAAAAAACCAAATTTATTTGATTTCGACACTTCTAAAATTGGGTTTCGGCCGAAATTTTTTAACCGATTTTTAAAGGCGATGATAAGGTATAAACCTTCCAAATTGGGAAAAATTGTGAAAGATATAGGTATACCCGATTTTTAGGACGGTGGTGTTGGGGCATCCTAGTGGGCAAGGCCGGAAGGTCACAATCTTTGGAGGAGGTTAGCAGATATATACATACCAAATTTTGTGTCTATCTTGAAAATTGTGGAATTTCATCAATATGCGATTTAAAGTGTTTCAACATGTTATCGAATTGCAAGCCTCCAATATACTGCTTTCATTTCGTGAACAAGAATAGTTAATTTCACTTCGTGAACAAGTATCTAACTTCATGACGCCTCTTGTCCCTGAATAGATTGAAGTTCTGTTTCGCGAGGACCCGTGTCTCTTTAATGACAATTTAATTAATTAAGTCAACGACAGCTCACTTTTGGCTTCTTTGGAGTGTTGACCTGATATCGCCATAGCGCGTCTTCAAATAATTATTTCTTTTACTCCGTATAAGTAGTGTAGCAAAAGTTAGTAAAAGATTTGGTCGAAATGCCACAGAGATTGAGATGATTATATACACAAGTTCGCTGATGTCGTCAACGTCAACTAAAACGGAATAAAATAATGAAGTTAGTAAAAATAAATCAAAATTGTTGAATATATAAATCTTGGATTGTGTAGATTTGTCTCTGTCCCGGATAGAACAATTATTTATTTATAAATTTATTTTGAAATCTCTTAAGCTTACGCATAAAAACATATGAACTTGCACTCCATTGACTGCACGAGCAAGCTCCTTAGCGTGCACTGGCATCGATCATTGAGACTGATTTCAAAAGCAAAGCCTGTCGCCTGGTAGTGCGTGTGAAACCCGAAAAGCCGATTCATAAATTTGCGCAGAATCGGAATCGCCCAACTGGGAGCTACAAGCTGTTGGTTTAAACATTCCAACCCAAATATTTCAATGAATTCATTCAACTAGAGAGGCACTCTCCCATATACAAACCAATACCATTCACAGAATACACGTTAAGTTAAGACCACCCAAGAGGAACAAAATCGATGCCATCAGGGTAACTAGGCTGTACATACGTTAATCTTTGAATGTCATCTAAGGGTGACTTTGAAACACATTTCAACGATGTTCAAGGCACAGGACACGGGAAGAGATTGGCTGTTACGTCTAATAAAAAATCCATCGCACAACACAAAAAATCTGCATGAGTGGACAAGGCACTGGGTGCGAAAGCGGTGGTTCAGGCGCTCATCAAGCAAAAGAGAAAGGAAATCCGAAATCTGGACAAGCTTTCGACCAAAAAAGAGATTATTGAGGCTGTCAACATAATAATGATTGTGACTTACTAACAACTGACATAATTAAACTTCACAGAGCGAAAAGAGACGGCTCCCAAAAAGCCACGCAGTAGCAAATTGACTTGAGAGGACATTGCTTCCGATACAGACAGAGTGGCCACTTAGTGAGGCAATGCCACAATATGTGATGAAATTAAACAATACAAGAACGCACAAAGTGGTAATAAAAAAATAAATGCCTCTAAAAATATTGGACAGACTGATCACACGAAGCTTATTAGAATTGTCGACTCCCCCTTAAGATGGCAAGCCAAGTGGGACAGATCATTACTGCCCGCAAATATTTTTCTGTAACTTCTGGGGGAGCTTCCCACTAATATATATCCCGAATTAAGTGACTATAGTTTAAAAACTCTGAGAGATATAGGCATTATTAATTATTTAGGGAGGGGGCGTTCTAGTGGGCGTGGGCGGGATATCAAGGGCGCAATTTGTGGGGCAGGACACCAGCTATCTACATACCAAATTTGGTGGCTCTATCGCTTAAATTGTGGGATATATACACGTGTTATCGATTGGAACTGCCATATATAACGTGTTTTGCGATTACGGGGGCGAGAGGGGGCGTGGCCAAAAATGTTTTCCTGTGATGTGTGGAGGAGCATTCTGGTAATATATCTCCCAAATTTGGTGACTCTAGCTTAAAAATTGTTGGGGATATAGCCATTTCCGATTTTTCAGGGCGAGGGCGCTGGAGGGCGATCTAGTGGGCGTGGCCGGGATATTAAAGAGTCAATCTGTGGCGGAGGTCACCAGCTATATACATACCAAGTTTGGTGACTCTAGCTTTAAAATTGTGCAAATATGCAACACTTATCGATTTGACCTTTCAGGTTTATCGGTTTTCGCGATTATGGGGGCGGGAGAGGGTGTGGCCAAAAAACTTTTTTCTAATATTTGGGGGAGCATTCCTGCAATGTATATGCAAAATTTGGTGACTCTAGCTCAAAAACTGTGGGAGATATATGCATATCCGATTTTTGAGAGCGGGGCGCTGGGGGGCGTTATAGTAGGCGTAGCCGGGATATCAAGGTCGCAATCTTTTTGGGAGGTCATACCAAGTTTGGTGACTCTAGCTTTAAAATTGTGGACTTTAGCAATATGCGATTTTAGTTGTTATCGGTTTGCCACGCCCCCAGTGGGCGCAGCCCAAAATCCTTAACACTTTATCTGACGCGGGTACACACGAGTATATATCCAAAATTTCAAGTCTCTAGCTTCAATAGCGGCGAAAATAATTGCGTTCATACGGACAGACGGACAGCAAGACGGACATTGCACAAAACCAATTCACTTTTCAAGTGCAGTCGCTTAGAAAAGTACATAGTGTGTATGTGTTCATTTCTGGGTTCAGGGTATCTACTAGTCGGGCGGTCCCGACTAGAGCAATCTCACTTGTTTAATTTGCAAAACTTTGTATTCTCAAATTTCTTTGTTTTTTTTTAATGTTAGTTTCTCAATCCTTAATTTATTGGTTAGGAAAGTTGACTGTAATTTAATTTTTTATTGGAAGGCGATCTTGCCGCCGTTCTCGCGTTCAATTGTCCCTTTCGCTTGCTTTGGCGTGACCTTGGGTGCTGTTTAAAATAGCAGCTCGCAAGTCATAGGCAATTCACTCCGCCGTTACCTGGGCGCGAGTGTGAGGTGCTTTTTAATATGGCGCTCTCCTTGGACCAGTTTTTTTCTACGCCGTTGTCTAGGCGAGAATTCGAGGTGCCGTTCAATATGGCACGCTCGAAGGACCAAGTGTTTTAAACGGCACCGCAGGTTTGGAGGACCGTGCTTGCTCGCAGTATCGGAACTGGTAAGCCGGAGTGCATCAATATAAAAACGCACGGCTTCTTTGAGTGAATAATTTCAACTCATATGTTTGAAACTGACAAGCAGTTTTGTAAGACCATGTAATTGCTAGTAGTATCGAACTAAGAAGCCGGAGTGCACAAAATAAAACGCACGCTATAATGAGTATATTTCAACTGATTTTATTTCTTAAAATCCTAAAATCTGGTACCGTTGCTCAGCTGTGGGTGCTAAACACTATTTATATTTTTCTATCAACTTATGAGTTACATAGTGGTTGTTTCTATTTTAATTATACTCGTTCACGAAGTGAAAAGAGTATATTGGTTTTGTGCAATGTCCGTCTTGCTGTCCGTCCGTCCGTCTGTCCGTCTGTCCGTATGAACGCAATTATTTTCGCCGCTATTGAAGCTAGAGACTTGAAATTTTGGATATATACTCGTGTGTACCCGCGTCAGATAAAGTGTTAAGGATTTTGAGCTCCGCCCACTGGGGGCGTGGCAAACCGATAACACCTAAAATCGCATATTGCTAAAGTCCACAATTTTAAAGCTAGAGTCACCAAACTTGGTATGTATATAGCTGGTGACCTCCCAAAAAGATTGCGACCTTGATATCCCGGCTACGCCCACTATAACGCCCCCCAGCGCCCCCGCTCTCAAAAATCGGATATGCATATATCTCCCACAGTTTTTGAGCTAGAGTCACCAAATTTTGCATATACATTGCAGGAATGCTCCCCCAAATATTTAAAAAAAAGTTTTTTGGCCACACCCTCTCCCGCCCCCATAATCGAGAAAACCGATAAACCTGAAAGGTCAAATCGATAAGTGTTGCATATTTGCACAATTTTAAAGCTAGAGTCACCAAACTTGGTATGTATATAGCTGGTGACCTCCCCTACAGATTGACCCTTTGATATCTCGGCCACGCCCACTAGAACGCCCTCCAGCGCCCCCGCCCTGAAAAATCGGAAATGGCTATATCCCCAACAATTTTAAAGCTAGAGTCACCAAATTTGGCAAATATATTACCAGAATGCTCCTCCATACATCACAGGAAAATTTTTTTGGCCACGCCCCCTCCCGCCCCCGTAATCGCAAAACACGTTATATATGACAGTTCCAATCGATAACACATGTATATATCCCACAATTTAAGCGATAGAGCCACCAAATTTGGTATGTAGATAGCTGGTGTCCTGCCCCACAAATTGCGCCCTTGATATCCCGCCCACGCCCACTAGAACGCCCAACGCCCCCTCCCTAAAAAATCGAAAATGCCTATATCTCTCAAAGTTTTTAAACTACAGTCACTTAATTCGGAATATATATTAGTGGGAAGCTCCCCCAGAAGTTACAGAAAAATATTTGCGGGCAACATATTAACATTTACCCTCACTTAAGTGGCACACAGTCTATTTGTGTATGTTAGTCGAGCGAGTAACTGAACGAGCGGCTTAAAAAACTTTTCGCAGTTATTGGCCAACTGGCGTGGGTATCGCATATCGATCCTTTATTCATTTTTAGCATTGACAATATATTGACAATTGACAAGTTTAAATATATCGATACTGTTAAGATAACATATTTATTTAGTAGATTTTGATAGAAATATTCCCCCCTTTGTGGTTGAGACTCGGGTTACCAACTTTAAAGCCGACATCTAAAACAGCTAATTACGTTGCAGGTTGTTCCACTTCGCAGTGCTGTCTCTGAATGGTCGCACGCCGAACTTGTCCGTCCTGTGATATGGCGGTGTTGATGACGCGCCCCTTCTGCCAGAAATTTTCGGGTTGAGTGTCGCCCATGATTATTACGATGCTGCAAACTTTTATTGGTGGACATTTGGACATGGAACAATTTAGTGTGTCTAGTCAGCACACCTTCACCCAGCGTTGCAAAAAACGATCTTCTCCCAAGCACCACCCAAATGCGGTGCGACTGGTGGGTTAAATTTACACTTTCGTATTTGACCATTATTTTGTTGAAATCTATTTTCACGTACGGTCCTTCACGGCCTTGTTGCTTTGAAATTTATTTCATTGTCAGAGTATAATTCCTCTGGAGTACCCCGTAGTGCCATGAAGTTGCCGAGGCACATAATATTTTTCTTTTTGCGTTTGCCGAAATTGACAGGTATAGGGCCGAAGTAGCCTATTCCCGTATATGTAATCGGTCTCGAAGCTTCCAAATCTTTAGGTATGGGAGCCATTTACAACGGTTCTGAAGCGGCTCTGGTTACTTTACATTTTTGACATTCCAACCGTACAGATTTATATAAAATTCGTAGATGGGACAATAGACGAGATTACAAAATGTTACTTTTATAACATTTTTCATGGTACTGTTTCACCACTTATAATGTTGCATGACTTTCAGGTGGTAGGACAATAGCGTCTTCCATGAATCCGACCGAATTTATCCTTCCTTGTAAAAGTTAAATATTTTCGCTGTCCACGTACATTAAACGCAATAAGTCTGCTTCTGTGACTAAGAGCCTTATCTTTTCTATTGTGCTATTCTGAAGCTATTGTGCTGACTATGCTTTCAGTTGAGCCAAACTGAACAGGATTTTGGTCGGCTGTTCCACTGTTCAGGTGCGCCGAGTTCGTGGCCCATTTGCGTATAGTGAAACCACCATTTGCATGAACCTCTCAAACATGTTCGGATACCTTGATGGCCTCTTGGTCTCTGCTCATGCTGTCAATGAAATTGTACATGTAGCGCGCGCATAATATGCTACAAACGGTGCACAGCTGATTGCGAAAGTCATTGCACTCATACCGTATGCGCTCATCCTATTGTTGTTTTTGTTATACCATAGAAAGCGGCTGGCTGCGGATGTTGATCTGATATGGAACATTTCCACTATGTCAGCATAGATTCCCACTATTCCAATTCTAAAAGAAGGCAAAACATCGACGAGTGGATTCAGACAATCTGGGCCACTTAATAAGTGGTCATTTAAAGATGTTCCGTGCGATTTGGCTGCCGTACTGATTTACTGATTACTTTTCAGTTGCTGCGATCGCTAGTTGAATGGAATCGCCCTTTGCAAACTTGCTTATCAATTTTTGTGTATAAATCTGGCTCTCTTTGGATTTTATTTTATATTGTCATGTAGCACTTGCCAATTGCAGTGCAGGGGAGCATGAACGCTCTATTGATATGGAGCCTCGAATGCTTCAGCCATCAGAGCCATCCAGCTTTATGTGTTCGTTCCATTTACCTTTACGAATTTTGTGTGGTATAGCAACTTTCCAATTATTCGTTCCAATCAGTAACATAGGCTGCTGGCTGTAGTATGATCGCACCTATAAATTTCTAAGGTGGCTGAACTTCCAGCTCAATTCCTGGACATTGTTTTGGCTACTCCCAGAAATTTGGATTGGACTTTCTTAGTGCATCGTTTCACTGATTCATTGCAAAAATATCGGTGCTGCCTCACCTTGAACTACAAGCCCATTAAATAATGTTGTGTCCATCAGGGTCACCGATGATACTTCATCTAGGAACGCATATGTTTCATTTAATTTCGGCGTTGCTTAAGCGGTTGGCAGCGTATATCAAATTATTGGCGTAGCGGCGTATCTAAATTAAATCGTGTCGAAAGATGTTTACATGAGACAGCTCGAGATGTTCGTTAACGAGAACTGGCCGAATGCTGTAAGTAAACTTAAAAAATTAACCTATGATTTGGCAAGCAAGCAGGTCACTAATTAAGTAAAAATTATGTCGCTCATCACAAGTTAATCATTATAAAGCAAAGCGTCAAAAAGCCTGGGAGATTAGAAAGGGACGAGAAGCTCATAAAATTGCTAAGTACGAAAGTGCGTTGCAACATTTTGTTGTGATGTGCAGCATAGCAGGCCATGTGGTGATGGTCACGACCGATGCGGTCAAATTTATCGTAGAGGGACTACAGGGAAAGACAGTTATGACAGCATCCGTGCATGTAGTTCACTGCTACAATTGGCGCTCTCTATGAAAGATTATAGCCAGCCAAAGCACCCATATGAGACATTTTTTAGGTGCTGAAGTTTGAACCACAAATATTTGCAGTGTCCAAACCAAAAGGTATCAGCCATTGTAGCTGCATTACAAGATGATGAGCCGCTGGGTAAGCAAAACAAAAACGAGTTACCAGCTGAGCAAAGATTTATTGGTGCTTTTAGTTTATTCTATACAGATTTTATTTCAGTTATTCTTAAAATTCCATTCCATTTTATTGTGCTGTGCGACGTTTATATTACTATAAGAGAGAAAAAAAAGCCAGGGATGTATAATACATCAGGAGCGCTGCGTGGCGTCGATAAGCGGACAATTTTCCAGTTGCCCCTGTCTTAATTTTTTTGGAAAACATATAATGCGCTGTATAATGAAATGTAAATGCCTTAGATTCTTTGCGTATTTGTTAGTAAAAATGTGAAATAAAAAAGGTGCCAACATGGCGCATGTGGTTGCTTTGCCTAGACTAGCTTAAGTTACGGCGCTTTATTTTTCGCGCGAATATCGATACCTTTACAATTTTCTTTTGTCGTTTAATGATGAAAGATTATTTCCAAAGCAGGGAAAGATGAGTTCTCAACAGACAACTTAAAAATTTTGAGTAGAGACTGGTAAGTAAGAACCTGAGAGGCTGATTAGAGGAACACACATATCGAAATGTGAATTTAGTTTAACGGCAATATCAATATCTGCACAATTACACAGTTGGGAACAGTTGTTATTCTGAATGACAAAATTAAGATTACAAAATCAGCCTTACGAAAACACCGGGTGCAATCTGTCGGTTGTCGTCCTACAATAGGTACAGGTATATAATTGATAAGATCCAGAGAAGGATGATAATGGCTTTCAGGTCTTAAAAGGGCACCATCCTGCGTCCAACATTGCTATTGGAATCCACAACAGATAATATGCCGAACAAAAGACAACTCATATGGACCATCATGATATTCTTGCAAATACTAATAATGGGAAGTGTGAAATACAATTAAAATGGAACAGTTTTTATTCAAGGAGTAACGGTTATAAAAATCTATGACAAACATCGGGGTAGTAAGTGCAGCCCTAGGCGATTTTGATGTAATGCTGCTGTAATGCTGATGTAATGCTGCTGTAATGCTGCTGTAATGCTGCTGTAATGCTACTGTAATGCTGCTGTAATGCTGCTGTAATGCTGCTGTAATGCTGCTGTAATACTGCTGTAATGCTGCTGTAATGCTCCTGTAATGCAGCTTAGCGGCAAAGAAATGCATTATTGACCTGATAAGAAAGTAAAGTTACACGATTAATAAAAAATTGTTAAGCAGGAATATTAGACCCAATGCCCAAAACAATACATATCTGGACTATATAGTATATCTATGTCTTGCGAACCTTTACAGCTTACATATAGATATAAATTGGGTCCATTGTCGAGTATATTATCCAAAATATGCATTCACAAAATTTGCAATACTATTTCCACTTAATAATCCAGTACTAGAAAAGCTAGAGATGAAATGAAAGGCATTTCCAATTTTTTATGGCAGAGGCGCTGGGATGCAATCTTTGGGGGAGGTCACCAGCTACATATATACAATTTGGTGGCTCTATCTTTAAAATTGTGGGAGATATTCACCTTTTCTCGATTTATGATTTGAGGTCTATCAAAATAATATCGAATTGTCTTCCAGTAAGCCTGGCACAAACATCAACGAATTTGCAATACTATTTCCACTTAATAATCCAGTACTAGAAAAGCTAGAGATGAAATGAAAGGCATTTCCAATTTTGTATGGCAGAGGCGCTGGGATGCAATCTTTGGGGGAGGTCACCAGCTACATATATACAATTTGGTGGCTCTATCTTTAAAATTGTGGGAGATATTCACCTTTTCTCGATTTATGATTTGAGGTCTATCAAAATAATATCGAATTGTCTTCCAGTAAGCCTGGCACAAACATCAACGAATTTGCAATACTATTTCCACTTAATAATCCAGTACTAGAAAAGCTAGAGATGAAATGAAAGGCATTTCCAATTTTTTGTTTTTTATTATACTCGTTCACAAAGTGAAAAGAGTACACAAGTACAAAGTGAAAAGAGTACACTTTGTGAACGAGTATAATAAAAAACAAAAAACGCATGCTGCAAACTATGCACTTTTCTAAGCGACTGCACTTGAAAAGTGAATTGTTGAATAACTCTTAAACTAAGTGGATGATCTTGTTATGCACATCAAGCCAATTTTACGGCTGTTATACCTTGAACCCATTGAAATTGATAAAAATGGTATATATGTTTTGTGCAAATGTATGTAACAGGCAGAAAACCCATAAAGTATATATATTCTTGATCAGGACGACGAGCTGAGTTGATATAGCCATGCCCATCTGTCCGTCTATTTGCCTTTATAAATGCAGCTAATTTGGAAACTACAGAAGCTAGAAAGCTGATCTTTAGTGTGTTATGGTTGATTATGGATAACTGTCCCTAATCGCCCCCACTGTCGACAAATCTACATACCAAAATTGGTGGCTCTATCTATAAAATTGTGGGAAATAAACACGTGCGGCGATTGCAGGTGGCAAATTTATCGGTTTTTGCGATTACGGGAGCGGGAGGGAGTGTGGGCTACAATGTTTTTTCAGTGATGATTAGGGGAGCATTCTTGTAAACTGTAACCCAAATTTGGTGACTCTAGCCACAAAATTTTACCATATGTTTATACTCGCGCTATTAAAGATAGACTCCTGACACTTTTGATATATAATTATTATATGTTTGATGTTTGTGCCAGTCTTACTGGAAGACAATTCGATATTATTTTGATAGACCTCAAATCATAAATCGAGAAAAGGTGAATATCTCCCACAATTTTAAAGATAGAGCCACCAAATTGTATATATGTAGCTGGTGACCTCCCCCAAAGATTGCATCCCAGCGCCTCTGCCATAAAAAATTGGAAATGCCTTTCATTTCATCTCTAGCTTTTCTAGTACTGGATTATTAAGTGGAAATAGTATTGCAAATTTTGTGAATGCATATTTTGGATAATATACTCGACAATGGACCCAATTTATATCTATATGTAAGCTGTAAAGGTTCGCAAGACATAGATATACTATATAGTCCAGATATGTATTGTTTTGGGCATTGGGTCTAATATTCCTGCTTAACAATTTTTTATTAATCGTGTAACTTTACTTTCTTATCAGGTCAATAATGCATTTCTTTGCCGCTAAGCTGCATTACAGGAGCATTACAGCAGCATTACAGCAGTATTACAGCAGCATTACAGCAGCATTACAGCAGCATTACAGTAGCATTACAGCAGCATTACAGCAGCATTACAGCAGCATTACATCAGCATTACAGCAGCATTACATCAAAATCGCCTAGGGCTGCACTTACTACCCCGATGTTTGTCATAGATTTTTATAACCGTTACTCCTTGAATAAAAACTGTTCCATTTTAATTGTATTTCACACTTCCCATTATTAGTATTTGCAAGAATATCATGATGGTCCATATGAGTTGTCTTTTGTTCGGCATATTATCTGTTGTGGATTCCAATAGCAATGTTGGACGCAGGATGGTGCCCTTTTAAGACCTGAAAGCCATTATCATCCTTCTCTGGATCTTATCAATTATATACCTGTACCTATTGTAGGACGACAACCGACAGATTGCACCCGGTGTTTTCGTAAGGCTGATTTTGTAATCTTAATTTTGTCATTCAGAATAACAACTGTTCCCAACTGTGTAATTGTGCAGATATTGATATTGCCGTTAAACTAAATTCACATTTCGATATGTGTGTTCCTCTAATCAGCCTCTCAGGTTCTTACTTACCAGTCTCTACTCAAAATTTTTAAGTTGTCTGTTGAGAACTCATCTTTCCCTGCTTTGGAAATAATCTTTCATCATTAAACGACAAAAGAAAATTGTAAAGGTATCGATATTCGCGCGAAAAATAAAGCGCCGTAACTTAAGCTAGTCTAGGCAAAGCAACCACATGCGCCATGTTGGCACCTTTTTTATTTCACATTTTTACTAACAAATACGCAAAGAATCTAAGGCATTTACATTTCATTATACAGCGCATTATATGTTTTCCAAAAAAATTAAGACAGGGGCAACTGGAAAATTGTCCGCTTATCGACGCCACGCAGCGCTCCTGATGTATTTTACATCCCTGGCTTTTTTTTCTCTCTTATAGTAATATAAACGTCGCACAGCACAATAAAATGGAATGGAATGGAATGGAATTTTAAGAATAACTGAAATAAAATCTGTATAGAATAAACTAAAAGCACCAATAAATCTTTGCTCAGCTGGTAACTCGTTTTTGTTTTGCTTACCCAGCGGCTCATCATCTTGTAATGCAGCTACAATGGCTGATACCTTTTGGTTTGGACACTGCAAATATTTGTGGTTCAAACTTCAGCACCTAAAAAATGTCTCATATGGGTGCTTTGGCTGGCTATAATCTTTCATAGAGAGCGCCAATTGTAGCAGTGAACTACATGCACGGATGCTGTCATAACTGTCTTTCCCTGTAGTCCCTCTACGATAAATTTGACCGCATCGGTCGTGACCATCACCACATGGCCTGCTATGCTGCACATCACAACAAAATGTTGCAACGCACTTTCGTACTTAGCAATTTTATGAGCTTCTCGTCCCTTTCTAATCTCCCAGGCTTTTTGACGCTTTGCTTTATAATGATTAACTTGTGATGAGCGACATAATTTTTACTTAATTAGTGACCTGCTTGCTTGCCAAATCATAGGTTAATTTTTTAAGTTTACTTACAGCATTCGGCCAGTTCTCGTTAACGAACATCTCGAGCTGTCTCATGTAAACATCTTTCGACACGATTTAATTTAGATACGCCGCTACGCCAATAATTTGATATACGCTGCCAACCGCTTAAGCAACGCCGAAATTAAATGAAACATATGCGTTCCTAGATGAAGTATCATCGGTGACCCTGATGGACACAACATTATTTAATGGGCTTGTAGTTCAAGGTGAGGCAGCACCGATATTTTTGCAATGAATCAGTGAAACGATGCACTAAGAAAGTCCAATCTAAATTTCTGGGAGTAGCCAAAACAATGTCCAGGAATTGAGCTGGAAGTTCAGCCACCTTAGAAATTTATAGGTGCGATCATACTACAGCCAGCAGCCTATGTTACTGATTGGAACGAATAATTGGAAAGTTGCTATACCACACAAAATTCGTAAAGGTAAATGGAACGAACACATAAAGCTGGATGGCTCTGATGGCTGAAGCATTCGAGGCTCCATATCAATAGAGCGTTCATGCTCCCCTGCACTGCAATTGGCAAGTGCTACATGACAATATAAAATAAAATCCAAAGAGAGCCAGATTTATACACAAAAATTGATAAGCAAGTTTGCAAAGGGCGATTCCATTCAACTAGCGATCGCAGCAACTGAAAAGTAATCAGTAAATCAGTACGGCAGCCAAATCGCACGGAACATCTTTAAATGACCACTTATTAAGTGGCCCAGATTGTCTGAATCCACTCGTCGATGTTTTGCCTTCTTTTAGAATTGGAATAGTGGGAATCTATGCTGACATAGTGGAAATGTTCCATATCAGATCAACATCCGCAGCCAGCCGCTTTCTATGGTATAACAAAAACAACAATAGGATGAGCGCATACGGTATGAGTGCAATGACTTTCGCAATCAGCTGTGCACCGTTTGTAGCATATTATGCGCGCGCTACATGTACAATTTCATTGACAGCATGAGCAGAGACCAAGAGGCCATCAAGGTATCCGAACATGTTTGAGAGGTTCATGCAAATGGTGGTTTCACTATACGCAAATGGGCCACGAACTCGGCGCACCTGAACAGTGGAACAGCCGACCAAAATCCTGTTCAGTTTGGCTCAACTGAAAGCATAGTCAGCACAATAGCTTCAGAATAGCACAATAGAAAAAGATAAGGCTCTTAGTCACAGAAGCAGACTTATTGCGTTTAATGTACGTGGACAGCGAAAATATTTAACTTTTACAAGGAAGGATAAATTCGGTCGGATTCATGGAAGACGCTATTGTCCTACCACCTGAAAGTCATGCAACATTATAAGTGGTGAAACAGTACCATGAAAAATGTTATAAAAGTAACATTTTGTAATCTCGTCTATTGTCCCATCTACGAATTTTATATAAATCTGTACGGTTGGAATGTCAAAAATGTAAAAGTAACCAGAGCCGCTTCAGAACCGTTGTAAATGGCTCCCATACCTAAAGATTTGGAAGCTTCGAGACCGATTACATATACGGGAATAGGCTACTTCGGCCCTATACCTGTCAATTTCGGCAAACGCAAAAAGAAAAATATTATGTGCCTCGGCAACTTCATGGCGCTACGGGGTACTCCAGAGGAATTATACTCTGACAATGAAATAAATTTCAAAGCAACAAGGCCGTGAAGGACCGTACGTGAAAATAGATTTCAACAAAATAATGGTCAAATACGAAAGTGTAAATTTAACCCACCAGTCGCACCGCATTTGGGTGGTGCTTGGGAGAAGATCGTTTTTTGCAACGCTGGGTGAAGGTGTGCTGACTAGACACACTAAATTGTTCCATGTCCAAATGTCCACCAATAAAAGTTTGCAGCATCGTAATAATCATGGGCGACACTCAACCCGAAAATTTCTGGCAGAAGGGGCGCGTCATCAACACCGCCATATCACAGGACGGACAAGTTCGGCGTGCAACCATTCAGAGACAGCACTGCGAAGTGGAACAACCTGCAACGTAATTAGCTGTTTTAGATGTCGGCTTTAAAGTTGGTAACCCGAGTCTCAACCACAAAGGGGGGAATATTTCTATCAAAATCTACTAAATAAATATGTTATCTTAACAGTATCGATATATTTAAACTTGTCAATTGTCAATATATTGTCAATGCTAAAAATGAATAAAGGATCGATATGCGATACCCACGCCAGTTGGCCAATAACTGCGAAAAGTTTTTTAAGCCGCTCGTTCAGTTACTCGCTCGACTAACATACACAAATAGACTGTGTGCCACTTAAGTGAGGGTAAATGTTAATACATGAACACCTTAAAGTAAAAACAAGTAAGAACGTTGCAGTCGGGCGTTACCGACTACGTTATACTCGTTCACGTTCGGGTGGGGGTGGTCGTCGGCAACATTTTGTTCCTCTCTTTAAAGGAGGTGACCAGCTATCTACCCACCAAATGTGGTAACTCTAGCTTAAAAACTGTGGGAGATATAGGCATTTCCGGCGGAGCGGGGGCGTTTGGGGCGTTATAGTGGGCGTGGCCGGGATGTCAAGTGTGTAATCTTTGGGGGAGGTCAGCAGCTATCTACATATTCAATTTGGTGCCTCTGGCTTTAAAACTGTACGAGATATAGATTTTCGCGGGTTGCGTGGGCGGAAGGTGGAGGGGGGGGGGGTACTGCCCGCAAATATTTTTCTGTAACTTCTGGGGAGCTTCCCACTAATATATATTCCGAATTAAGTGACTGTAGTTTAAAAACTTTGAGAGATATAGGCATTTTCGATTTTTTAGGGAGGGGGCGTTGGGCGTTCTAGTGGGCGTGGGCGGGATATCAAGGGCGCAATTTGTGGGGCAGGACACCAGCTATCTACATACCAAATTTGGTGGCTCTATCGCTTAAATTGTGGGATATATACATGTGTTATCGATTGGAACTGTCATATATAACGTGTTTTGCGATTACGGGGGCGGGAGGGGGCGTGGCCAAAAAAATTTTCCTGTGATGTATGGAGGAGCATTCTGGTAATATATTTGCCAAATTTGGTGACTCTAGCTTTAAAATTGTTGGGGATATAGCCATTTCCGATTTTTCAGGGCGGGGGCGCTGGAGGGCGTTCTAGTGGGCGTGGCCGAGATATCAAAGGGTCAATCTGTAGGGGAGGTCACCAGCTATATACATACCAAGTTTGGTGACTCTAGCTTTAAAATTGTGCAAATATGCAACACTTATCGATTTGACCTTTCAGGTTTATCGGTTTTCTCGATTATGGGGGCGGGAGAGGGTGTGGCCAAAAAACTTTTTTTTAAATATTTGGGGGAGCATTCCTGCAATGTATATGCAAAATTTGGTGACTCTAGCTCAAAAACTGTGGGAGATATATGCATATCCGATTTTTGAGAGCGGGGGCGCTGGGGGGCGTTATAGTGGGCGTAGCCGGGATATCAAGGTCGCAATCTTTTTGGGAGGTCACCAGCTATATACTTACCAAGTTTGGTGACTCTAGCTTTAAAATTGTGGACTTTAGCAATATGCGATTTTAGGTGTTATCGGTTTGCCACGCCCCCAGTGGGCGGAGCTCAAAATCCTTAACACTTTATCTGACGCGGGTACACACGAGTATATATCCAAAATTTCAAGTCTCTAGCTTCAATAGCGGCGAAAATAATTGCGTTCATACGGACAGACGGACAGACGGACAGCAAGACGGACATTGCACAAAACCAATATACTCTTTTCACTTCGTGAACGAGTATAATAAAACAAGTGAGACTGCTTTAGTCGGGACCGCCCGACTAGTAGATACCCTGAACCCAGAATTGATGAGTATTGAGCCTGTTAAAAATAATAAATAAAATGTATTAATAATTACCAACCAAAAAAAAACATTCTCCAACCGGGAGTTGAACTCGGTACTCCCGTAATAAGATGCACGACTCTTACCAACTGCACCACACTACAACATTTTCGCGAATGATATAACATTATTTAACCATCGCAAAAAAGTCAAGGAAAACGAAAATTTTGCACTTGTCATTAAAACGGTACAAATAATTAATAATAAAAATAATAATTATGAATAACGAAAAAATAAAAGAATTTAACATTGCTCAACCGTCGTTGAATTCGAAGCCGGACCTCCACGCTGTGTGGCACAACTCTTACCCACTGGACCACGCTCCTAATTGAGTTGGCTGTGGTAAAATTCAACTTAACCGTTGCAAAAAAAAATTCCTAGAAAAACGCAAGACAAAATTCTACATATGCATATGTATGCGTGCACATGTACACAGAAATTGCCAAGAAGCTGCGCTTTGCCCCCACTACTGAAAATAGATTCTTAATTTGCTCGTAAAATAAATGTACGATCGTTATGAAATTTTCAGGACTTATTCAGATCATCGAAATGTATCTACAAACCAATTTGCACGTGTGTAGTATTTGATTTACTTTGTTTTTTGGTTTTATCAATATTGTGGGCGATTGGGGGAGGTATCCAAAACCTGAAGGGCTTAAACTCTTCGTATGTTTTACGCGAACATAATAAATAATAATAAATTTGGTGGCTCTAGCTTTTATAGTTTGGGAGTCATGCTTAAAAAAGCGATAAATATCGATAAAAAAAACGGAAGGAGTTATCGATGTTTTGAAATAAACTTTATCTGCGTATGGAATATACGAACCAAATGAGACCAAGATCAGCTCTCTAGCTTTTGTAGTCTCTGAAATCGACGCGTTCATACAGACGGACGGACATGGCTAAATCGACTCGGCTAGTGATGCTGATCAAGAATATATATACTTTATGGGGTCGGAGATGCTTCCTTCTGCCTGTTACATACATTTGCACAAAACCATTATACCCTTTTTTACCCATTTTCAATGCGTTCAGGCTATAACAATATTACGCCCAATTGTTGGCGCCAAGCGCAACTTCTGAGCAAAGTCAGATTTAGATTATGTAGGCTAAAATGTGTTCAGGGTATCTTTAAGTCGGGCGTTTCCGACTAAAGTACTCTTACTTGTTAAAATTTAATAATTATTGATCGCCAGCTCTATGATTCCATAAAATATATACATTCTTGATCATTTCTTAGATTTTTAAACGTACGTTTAAAAAAAAAATTCTCTCATTTTACCCAATTCTCAAAATGTTACTTCAAGTGTGCGCCTATTAAGACTGATTAAAAGCCAATATATACCATTGTTCCTTTTGAGAATAGGGTATAGGAAACATACGATATACGAAATTGTGTGAGTTCAACATATTGAAAAATCTTTTAAAAACCGATAAGTGCGATAGGGCTATCTAATCAATATGGCTAATAATAAATACAAAGCTTTAACCGCACTATAGAGAAATGGTCACAGAACGAGGCTTGTCTTGACCGTAAACGCATTCTCTTCGTCCGGGGAGAAAAAGAATTTCTATTGAAGACAACACATTGAAGTTATAGATAACTACTCCGGAAATGGAGGTGAGCTGTGAAAGTATTTATGTGGGGACTACTGATTCATAGTTCATTAACAATTATATAGCTAATATCTGTCGTTTATGGGCTGCTGCTTGCATTGGCGCCGTTGGTCAGTGGTGAAGGTCGCGATGTCGATAAAGATAAGATTGTGATTCATACGCCGGTGCAGAACTACGAACGGCCATCGCTGCGGGACTACGAGGAGTGCCAGGCGAATCGTCAGAACTGCATGAATACCTGCGCTTTAAGCGAGAAGTGCCAATTGGAGTGCCCGGTTTGCCCGGAGCTGACGGACGAGCCGCTGCTGGTGCAGGGCGTCAATGATACCAGCTACGTGGCACCGGCTGCGCCGGCAGTGAACACCACCAACATCATTAGGCTAACCAACGAAATCAAAAACATCATCAAGAACGATATACAGAGCCGCAACGAGGTGAATGTCAAGGTGCATCAGAACGTCTCCCAAGTGGGCGGTCGCTTTGGCCTGGGCTACAATGAGCACGGCTCGTGCTGTCTTGTGGTGCGCAGGGAGCGCGACTGCGAGCACACGGAGCACTGCGTGGAGACGTCGCGTCTTCGGGTCTGCGGTGATCGCTGCCAGGCTCGAGTGATGCACGCAAAGCGCGTGATCGTCTGCGACGCGGATCAGTCCGATGAGTGCCACGAGACTGTGGAGTATCAACCGGCTCGTCGTCGCAAGGCGAGAAGAAGAGTCCATTACCAGAAGCCACGCTGTAACTACCTAAACGATTGGCGCTATGTCTCCTGCCAGCTGGATCGGAGTAGTGCGCGTACTCGACGCGCCAGCTGCCAACACTGTATGAAACTCACCTATGGCTACATCCTTCAAAACGGCTTGCCAGCTGAGTGTGCCGGCTGCGTGAGCGGCTTCAATGCGGTTCCAATGCTGCCCACGCCCGTTTTTTATGGCCCCTATGGAGTGCCAAGCTTTGGCTTTGACAATCGTTTGCCGGCAATAGATCAGCATCTGGATCAGGATCAGTCTGTGGATGAGGATCAGAAGCAGGACACGATCGCTGACAGCGGTAACGACAACAACGACTTCGATAGCGACGACGGCTGGGTGCTACAATCAGATAAATGCTATGGTCCCGGTGGAAAGCTGGAGGATTGTGTTGATGGCAGTGGCGATGTTTCGCTTAGCCAGAAACCGGAACCGCCCGCGCATATGGAGCAGACCGATACCGATGATGATGACTATTATAATGTGCCCGCCCAACGACGTCGCCGTCGACAGAATAACAGCAAGTTTATGCGTTCCCTCTACAGTCGACGCACGGACTAACGAGCAAGTGCGTCTAGCTGAACAGCAGCCGGTGTCTAAATCGTAAAAACCATTTTAAAATCGATTCTAAAAACTAGACACGTGGAACAAAACAAAATAAAAAAAAAGTAAGAAAAACCCTTCATCGTTTAAAACAGTATTTTTGGCCCTAACATAATTTTTATTTATTCTACTTTTGTAGTATTACCAGCGAAAATAAATTGCAAAATTTAATCACAAAATTTATAAAGTTGTTAAACGGGTCGATTGGTGCGAGCTGAACCGTTTTATTGCAATTATGCAACAAGAATGGTCAATTGGTCAATCAAGAGTTCTTACATTAAAAACAAGTGAGATTGCTCTAGTCGGGACCGCTCGACTAGTAGATACCCTGAACCCAGAAATGAACACATACACACACACCCTCGGCAGTTGATGAGTATTAATCCAGTTAAAAATAATAAAAAAAAAAACAATTACCAACGGAAAAAGAAATGTTCCAGAGCCGGGGCTCGAACTCGGCCTCCCCATATTTTTGACGAATGATATAACAATAGTTAACCATCGCAAAAAGTCAACGAAAACGAAAATTTTGCACTTGTCATTAATATGATACAAATTAATAATAATAATCATTATAAATAACGGAAATATAAAATAATTCAACATTGCTCTACCATACCATCGCTAAATTCGAACCCGGACCTCCGCGTTACGCGGCACAACACTTACCGCTCTTACTTCGCTTCGTTGTGTTAAAATTCAATTTAACCGTTGCCTAAAAAAATTCCTAGGAAAACGCAAGACTTTCTGGACGTGCATATGTATGCGTGCACATGTACACAGAAATTGCCAAGCAGCTGCGCTTTGCCCCCACTACTGAAAATAGATTCTTGATTTACTCGTAAACTAAATGTACGATCGTTATGAAATTTTCAGGACTTATTCAGACTGACCCTTCTTAATCTGCACAACTCTTATCAACTGCACCACACTACCATTTTATTCACATATGATATAACATTACTAAACCGTCGCAAGAAAAACGAATATTTTGCACTTGTCATTAAAACGGTACAAATAATTAATAATTATAATTAAGAAAACGGAAAAATAAATTCTTCGTTGCTCAACCATCGCTGGATTCGAACCCGAGTCTTCCACGTTGTGCGTCACAACTCTTCCCAACTGGACCACGCTCTTGCTTCGCTTCGTTGTGCTAAAACTCAATTTAACCGTTGCAAAAAAAAATTCCTAGAAAAACGCAAGACAAATTTTGCATATGCATATGTATGCTGCGCTTTGCCCCCACTACTGAAAATAGATTCTTTGTTTGCTCGTAAACTAAATGTATGATCGTTATGAAATTTTCAGGACTTATTCAGATCATCGAAATGTATGTACAAACCAATTTGCACGTGTGTAGTATTTGATTTGCTTTGTTTTTGGTTTTATCGATATTGGGGGCGATTGGGGGGAGGAATCCAAAATCTGAAACATTTTAATTCTTCGTATGTTTTACGCGAACATAAAAAAATACATTTGGTGGCTCTAGTTTTTATAGTTTGGGAGTTATGCTTAAAAAACCGAGTCAAAAAAGCGATAAATATCGA
Source organism: Drosophila paramelanica (assembly GCA_035043915.1). Lineage (NCBI taxonomy): Eukaryota > Metazoa > Arthropoda > Insecta > Diptera > Drosophilidae > Drosophila > Drosophila paramelanica. The sequence goes on along the minus strand of JAWNMO010000668.1, from coordinate 45,592 downwards.
TAATAAGAAAACGGAAGGAGTTATCGATGTTTTGAAATAAACTTGATCTGCGTATGGTATATACGAACCGAATGAGACCAAGATCGGCTTTCTAGCTTTTGTAGTCTCTGAAATCGACGCGTTCATACAGACGGACGGACAGACAGACGGACAGACAGACGGACATGGCTAAATCGACTCGGCTAGTGATGCTGATCAAGAATATATATACTTTATGGGGTCGGAGATGCTTCCTTCTGCCTGTTACATACATTTGCACAAAACCATTATACCTTTTTTACCCATTTTCAATGGGTTCAGGGTATAAATAGAAACAACCACTATGTAACTCATAAGTTGATAGAAAAATATAAATAGCTGAGCAACGGTACCAGCTTTTAGGATTTTAAGAAATAAAATCAGTTGAAATATACTCATTATACCGTGCGTTTTATTTTGTGCACTCCGGCTTCTTAGTTCGATACTACTAGCAATTACATGGTCTTACAAAACTGCTTGTCAGTTTCAAACATATGAGTTGAAATTATTCACTCAAAGAAGCCGTGCGTTTTTATATTGATGCACTCCGGCTTACCAGTTCCGATACTGCGAGCAAGCACGGTCCTCCAAACCTGCGGTGCCGTTTAAAACACTTGGTCCTTCGAGCGTGCCATATTGAACGGCACCTCGAATTCTCGCCTAGATAACGGCGTAGAAAAAAACTGGTCCAAGGAGAGCGCCATATTAAAAAGCACCTCACACTCGCGCCCAGGTAACGGCGGAGTGAATTGCCTATGACTTGCGAGCTGCTATTTTAAACAGCACCCAAGGTCACGCCAAAGCAAGCGTTACAACGGCGGGAGCAGTAACGGTGACTTAAGAATTTGCCTTATTAAACGGCACTCTCAGTTTCAAATAAAGAGCGCATTGCCAAAAAAGAGACTGCAGCTGGACGGCGAAAGGGACAATTGACACGCGAGAACGGCGGCAAGATCGCCTTCCAATAAAAATTAAATTACAGTCAACTTTCCTAACCAATAAATTAAGGATTGAGAAACTAACATTAAAAAAAAACAAACAAATTTGAGAATACAAAGTTTTGCAAATTAAACAAGTGAGATTGCTCTAGTCGGGACCGCCCGACTAGTAGATACCCTGAACCCAGAAATGAACACATACACACGCTCTCTCGGCAGTTGATGAGTATTGATCCTGTTACAAATAATAAAAAACAAGTAAGAACGTTGCAGTCGGGCGTTACCGACTGCGTTATACTCGTTCACGTTCGTAAATATTGCTATTTTAAAAAATTTCGGTATTTTGCAATTTGTGTGTTGCTGGGGGTGGGGGAGAGTGGGGAGTGCGGGTGGGGGTGGTCGTCGGCAACATTTTGTTCCTCTCTCTACTGCCCGCAAATATTTTTCTGTAACTTCTGGGGAGCTTCCCACTAATATATATCCCGAATTAAGTGACTGTAGTTTAAAAACTCTGAGGGGGCGTTGGGCGTTCTAGTGGGCGTGGGCGGGATATCAAGGGCGCAATTTGTGGGGCAGGACACCAGCTATCTACATACCAAATTTGGTGGCTCTATCGCTTAAATTGCGGGATATATACACGTGTTATCGATTGGAACTGCCATATATAACGTGTTTTGCGATTACGGGGGCGGGAGAGGGCGTGGCCAAAAATTTTTTCCTGTGATGTATGGAGGAGCATTCTGGTAATATATCTCCCAAATTTGGTGACTCTAGCTTTAAAATTGTTTGGGATATAGCCATTTCCGATTTTTTAGGGCGGGGGCGCTGGTGGGTGTTCTAGTGGGCGTGGCCGGGATATCAAAGGGTCAATCTGTGGGGGAGGTCACCAGCTGTATATAGCTGACTCTAGCTTTAAAATTGTGCAAATATGCAACACTTATCGATTTGACCTTTCAGGTTTATCAGTTTTCGCAATTATGGGGGCGGGAGAGGGTGTGGCCAAAAAACTTTTTTTTAATATTTGGGGGAGCATTCCTGCAATGTATATGCAAAATTTGGTGACTCTAGCTCAAAAACTGTGGGAGAAATATGCATATCCGATTTTTGAGAGCGGGGGGCACTGGGGGGCGTTATAGTGGGCGTAGCCGGGATATCAAGGTCGCAATCTTTTTGGGAGGTCACCAGCTATATACATACCAAGTTTGGTGACTCTAGCTTTAAAATTGTGGACTTTAGCAATATGCGATTTTAGGTGTTATCGGTTTGCCACGCCCCCAGTGGGCGGAGCTCAAAATCCTTAACACTTTATCTGACGCGGGTACACACGAGTATATATCCAAAATTTCAAGTCTCTAGCTTCAATAGCGGCGAAAATAATTGCGTTCATACGGACAGACGGACAGACGGACAGCAAGACGGACATTGCACAAAACCAATATACTCTTTTCACTTCGTGAACGAGTATAAAAAAAACAACTACCAACGGAAAAAGAAATGTTCCACAGCCGGGGCTCGAACTCGGTCTCCCCGTCTCAAGATGCACGACTCTTACCAACTGCACCACACTACCACATTTTTGACGAATGATATAACATTACTTAACCATCGCAAAAAGTCAACGAAAACAAAAATTTTGCACTTGTCATTAAAACAATACAAATTAATAATAATAATCATTATAAATAACGGAAAAATAAAATAATTCAACATCGCTCTACCATACCATCGCTGAATTCGAACCCGGACCTCCGCGTTACGCGGCACAACTCTTACCCACTGGACCACGCTCTTACCCACTGGACCGCGCTCTTCACTTCGTTGTGTTAAAATTCAATTTAACCGTTGCCTAAAAAATTCCTAGGAAACCGCAAGACTTTCTGGACGTGCATATGTATGCGTGCTCATGTACACAGAAATTGCCAAGCAGCTGCGCTTTGCCCCCACTATTGAAAATAGATTCTTGATTTGCTCGTAAACTAAATGTACGATCGTTATGAAATTTTCAGGACTTATTCAGATCATCGAAATGTATGTACAAACCAATTTGCACGTGTGTAGTATTTGATTTGCTTTGTTTATGGTTTTATCGATATTGTGGGCGATTGGGGGGAGGTATCCAAAACCTGAACGGCTTAAATTCTTTGTATGTTTTACGGACATGGCTAAATCGACTCGGCTAGTGATGCTGATCAAGAATATATATACTTTATGGGGTCGGAGATGCTTCCTTCTGCCTGTTACATACATTTGCACAAAACCATTATACCCTTTTTTACCCATTTTCAATGGGTTCAGGGTATAAAAACTACACTTAAGAAATAAAAGTGTTGTCAGAAAAACTGACGAATCCGTCAGATGTTGTAAAACTGATTAGGGAGGTCGAAGTGAAAAATTACAGCAAAATAGAGCAGTTAGGAAAATTGCAAAAATTGTCTGATATAGGCAAATCCAAAAAAAACAAGTGAGATTGCTCTAGTCGGGACCGCCCGACTAGTAGATACCCTGAACCCAGAAATGAACACATACACACACACTCTCGGCAGTTGATGAGTATGAATCCTATTAAAAATAATAATAAAAAAAAAAACAATTACCAACGGAAAAAAAAATGTTCCGCAGCCGGGGCTTGAACTCGGTCTCCCCGTCTTAAGATGCACGACTCTTACCAACTGCACCACACTACCACATTTTTCGCGAATGATATAACATAACCATCGCAAAAAGTCGAGGAAAACGAAAATTTTGCAGTTGTCATTAAAACGATACAAATTAATAAAAATAATAATTATAAATAAATAAAAAAATAAAACAATTCAACATTGCTCTACCATACCATCGCTGAATTCGAACCCGGACCTCCGCGTTTACGCGGCACAACTCTTACCCACTGGACCACGCTCTTACTTCACTTTGTTGTGTTAAAATTCAATTTAACCGTTGCCTAAAAAAATTCCTAGGAAAACGCAAGACTTTCTGGACGTGCATATGTATGCGTGCACATGTACACAGAAATTGCCAAGCAGCTGCGCTTTGCCCCCACTACTGAAAATAGATTCTTGATTTGCTCGTAAACTAAATGTACGATCGTTATGAAATTTTCAGGACTTATTCAGATCATCGAAATGTATGTACAAACCAATTTGCACGTGTGTGGTATTTGATTTGTGTTTTTTTGGTTTTATCGATATTGGGGGCGATTGGGGGGAGGTATCCAAAACCTAAAGGGCTTAAATTCTTCGTATGTTTTACGCGAACATAAAAAAATAAATTTGGTGGCTCTAACTTTTATAGTTTGGGAGTTATGCTTAAAAAACCGAGTCAAAAAAGCGATAAATATCGATAATAAGAAAACGGAAAGAGTTATCGATGTTTTGAAATAAACTTGATCTGCGTATGGAATATACGAACCGAATGAGACCAAGATCAGCTTTCTAGCTTTTGTAGTCTCTGAAATCGACGCGTTCATACAGACGGACGGACAGACGGACAGACGGACAGACGGACAGACAGACGGACATGGCTAAATCGACTCGGCTAGTGATGCTGATCAAGAATATATATACTTTATGGGGTCGGAGATGCTTCCTTCTGCCTGTTACATACATTTGCACAAAACCATTATACCCTTTTTTACCCATTTTCAATGGGTTCAGGCAAAGACAATATAAACACTAAGATGAGTAACGCGCATACATTTGAACGTGCGCAAAAATTTCTGGTGTGGCTTTTCAAGTGGCTTTTCGCTCTTCAAACGCCACACCAGCCGAGTGGCTTTTCGAGAGCGAAAAGCCACACGATTCAATGCCGAAGTCCATAGAGTAATAAAGAACAAATAGGAGAAGTGTGCGGGGAGGGGGGTACAGGCTTAAGCAAGGCGCAGGTAGCTAGAAATTTTGCCTGCCGGAGTAGCATAGTAAAAAGGGAAATGGTCCATAATTCGACGCATCGACGTGACGTCACATCAGCTTATGCACACTCGCAACGAAACCTAAGATGTGACGTCGCGTATTGAAAATATATGCAACCTTTAGATCTTCATGCATATTATGGGTTGCGGACACGCATACTTATGCATTGGCTCGACAATGTGTGTATTGTTTTGGTGCATCGAGGCAAAAATACCCTTATTTATACTTTTCATATATAAAATGTTTATATAAAACATATTTAATGTATTAGTTTAATTGAAACTCAGTATATATGCAGCAAACATTTTGCTTCATACTGATAAACAATTACATATAACAAAGTTTTGAAGTAAAATGTAAAAAGCACTAAAAAAGTAAACATAGCCTATTCAGGGAAAGGGTGTACTCGCGGCTGGAAAATCAAAAGTTATTAAAATTGGCCGGCCTTCTAAAATTGAAACCAAGACCAAACATAAATGCTCTCACGACACTTAGCATGCCAAGCTGAGAGTGGATTCTATTTTTAGAATTTTACGCTCTTTAAATTGTGAGAGCGCAAGTGCATCGATATCGTTTCGTTCTCAATTTTGCAAAATATCAAGCTGCCTTGTAGGATTTCGGTGTACTGCGTTACTCATCTTAGTGTTTATATTGTCTTTGGTTCAGGGTATAAAAAGGTGATTAAAACTAAATGAAAGGCCATCGAACAGCCATAGAAACTTTAGCCAGATGCTCTAGAACAAAGAGCAGAAGAGTTTGATAGAAAAATAGATAGGCTAAATAGATATCTCAATGAAACCCAATCAGACAGTAGAGAAAATAATGTAGAAATATTTGGGATGAGGAAAAACAAGGTCTTATTACTTTGGGAAGAGATAGTAAAAGAAATACAATTCTTTAAACGTAAATATGAGGGTAATAGTACCTTTGATTGCGAAATTAGGATGCTTAGGACCTAAAATGCAGGTACCTATGTTCTCTGGCGATGGCAAAGAGTAGGACCTGTTTTCAGAACTATTTATAGATTTGGTTCAGTCAAGGGATGATTTGAGTCCATCCTTTAAATTCAGCTATCTTAAAACCGCATTAAAAGGAGAAGCAAGATGCATGATTTCGCACTTGTTGGTGGGCTCCGCAGATAACTTTAATAGTACTTGGGAATTATTGACCAAGTGCTCTGAAAATAAGCGGGAAATATTTTCCGAGCAATAAGATACGCTAATAGACATGCCAATGCCAAATTGCCATTCGGCAAAAAACATGAAAATGTTTATTGATTTAATCAATGAATCAATACATTTAATTAAAGCAAAATCACTCTTGTCAGAAGATGTTGATTTAATCTTTGCACACATGATTATTCGGAAGTTCAATAAAGAGGTATTGGAATCTTACGAAAGTCATGTGAAGAAAGCAAAATAAATTCAAAAATTGTCCGACGTAATGAAGTATTTAGAGCAAAGGTTGAGTGCTCTATGACGAGGAAAAAAACATTCAAAAAAGCATATAATAGCTTTTTAGAAGATTGTCCGATAAGTAAAATAGCAAGACATAATGCATTTAAATGCTTCAAATTTAGGGGTATGATCCCAGGAGACAGAGCTGAAATACCTAGGAAAGTACGGTTGTATTCAAGATGTTTGAAACCTTCGAGTACTAAGAGGTGCATAAATGAAGAAATTTGTTCAAAGTGCAATTGAGCTCATCATACGATGCTTCACTTTGAAAAAAGTTCACACGTGTGAACACTGAGGAGCAGTCGCTGTTAGCAACAGCAATTGTAAAAATAAAATCGATTTCTAAGGAGTATGAGAAGTTCCGAGCGTTAATTGATAGTGGGTCGGGTCACAAGCAACACAAAAATTAACGGAGTATCCTCAACAGAATCTAGATTAGCAAAATATAAAGTTCATTTAACAATTAAAACTAAAGATCCTAGTAAAGACCCGGTCAAAATCGAAGCAATAGTTTTACCAAAACTAATGAAAGCTCTACCAGATAGATCAATCCATATTGAAAAAACAAAATGGGATAACTACATATTAGCTGATCCCCAATTGAATAAACCAGGTCGAGTAGACGTAGTAATCGGAACAGACCTGTATACTCACACTTTAAAGAATGGAGTTATTTAAATCGACGGTCTCCTCGGTCAAAATACAGATTTCGGGTGGAACGTTTCAGGGTGCACAAAATCCAAAGGTGAAAAAGCCTTAGTTGCAACAACCATTGAGGTAAAAAACTTAGATAGATGTTGGCAAATAGAAGATGAATGCATAGAAGACGTAGAGACAGAAATCTGTGAGAAAAACTTCAACGAAAAGAAAGGAAAACGGAACATACGTAGTGACTATTCCATTTAACAAAGAAAAAGAGTTAGGAGAATCAAGACCACAAGCAATGGCCTAAACTTAGAGAGAAGGTTTCAACAGAACAATCAGCTTAAAGAAAGCTATACAAATTTTTTGGAAGAATACAAAGTCTTGGGACACATGGTTGAGTCCAAGGATAAAGGGAGGTATTATTTACCGCATCAGTCTCATGACCAAATTAAGGGTGGTTTCTGACGCTTCAGAAAAAACCACAAATGGCAAAAGTCTAAACGATATTATGTGGATTGCACCAAGAGCTCAAAAAGATATTTTCGACATAGTACTAAAATGGCGCAAGTGGCCATTTGCAGTATCTGCAGACATAAAAAAAATGTAAAGGCAGATTGAGATCGGCAAGAACGATCAAGAATATTTAAATCTTCTATGGAGGGATGCCCCAAACCAAAAAATAAAAAGTTATAAACTGACGGCAGTCACATACGGGACCGCATCAGCTCCATATTTAGCAACAAAAGTACTTGTAGAGATAGCGAATAATTGTAAGAATAAAGCAATTGGAGAAACTTTCAGAAATGATTTTTATATGGACGATCTTATGTCTTGAGCGGATTCCATAGTAGATTGTCAAGAAAAAATTAAAGAAGTATCTCGAGAGTTAGCAGAAGCTGGGTTCAATCTAAGGAAATGGATTTCGAATAAACCAGAAACCATAGAAAAAGTAGGGAATATCGATGAAAATAAATTAATTACAATCAAAGGAAATAAATCCATTAAAGCCTAGGACTTCAATGGGAGCCATCAAAAGGTTACTTTACATTTAAAGTAAATGCTGAAGGGTCAAACAAAATAAACAAAATACAAGTATTATCTATACTTGCAAAAATTTATAGCCCATTAGGTTGGTTATCTCCGGTTACAATTATAGGACAATTTTTAAAGTTTGTCAACTCTAAACGAAAGCTGAATATTTTGCCTTCTAAAGTAACGTTTCAAAACACGAGTGCGGACACTGAACAGGGCATCGCCGATCTGTTCGCATCATTTTTTTTCAAACTACTTATTCCACATCCACTAGGAATAATCAGTCCTACCCATATCAGTTACAGTCGACAAACTGCATTATGTGTCCCATCATTACTGAAAGTTCGCTACTTTGCGACCTTAACACAATTATACCAGTGTCTTCACCTCGGCCGGATGGAGTTCCTGCCTGTGTGCTTAGATACTGTGCAAAGCACTTTGCCAGCCTATACTAAAACTGTTTAAGTTGTCTGTTGATTCTTCATCTTTCCCTGCTATTTGAAAGGAATCGTTCATTATTCCTTTCTAAAAAAGGCAAAAAGACATATACTCCGCTAACGGAACGAACTTTGTAGGCGCCTCAAGGAAACTATATGAAGAATTCTTTAAAGCAATTCATGAAAATGATAAAGGAGCCCCAATTTTAGAAAAAGACAATAATCAGTAGCATTTTACCCCGCCGGCAGGACCTCACTTTGGTATATGGGAGGACGGAGTAAAGTTTATAAAATATCATCTAAAAAGAGTGATAGCAGACAGTAATTTAACGTACGAAGAAATGTCAACATTGTTGTCAATGTTGTCAAATCGTCCATTATATACATATGGAGAATTAGGAAAGAATTAGGAATTAGGAAAGAATTCTGGTCAAAGTGGAAAGAAGACTATTTATACACATTAACACAAAGAATTGAAGGGAAAATGCGAGCACCACATATACAGAAAGGGCAAATAGTAGCAATAAAAGATGAAAACTGTCATCCAGCAAGGTGGCCCCTGGGCGAAATCGAGGAAGTAGTAGTTAAAATAAAACTAAAATATGGGTTCACCACAAAACATATCACCAAAGTTTGTCCACTGATGGTCGTGCAGGCTAAAAAGGAGGGAAAAAGAAACATACAGGAAGTTAATAGTAGAAGAAGATGTTGCGACTCGCCTTTTATTTGAATTAAGATTTGAACTATAACTGACAAACTGAAAGTGCGTTTCAACTCTGTGGCCCTGAACCCATGATCAGGCTTGCCATCTAACTTTAATTTTTACGTTGCATATCAATATTAATCGATAGAATAAGATATATATACGTTTGTACCGATAAATGACAGTTGGTGAGTTGCAATGAAAACTGGCGGTCACCACACTGTTTAATAAACGCACGCGCATCGCGCTAAGCTCACTATTCTTACTAATAATACAAATTTGAAAGATATAAGTTTGTGGCAAGTGGGCGGTTCTATTAACGTGTAGTGAAACTCGCGTGCTTGGCACGCAACAATTTTATTAAACATAAAAGACCATCGCCAGTTTAATGAACACAAGAGAATTTCAAAGGATTGTGAAATTCAATTGTATGTATGTATATTAGCTTGGCTTTAATACATGCAGACTTGGAGACATCTGGTTGTCTCTTACACACAATAAGAACACTGAAGCGGAATGAACTTGCGCGACGGAAAAAAGTTGCGGGACATTTCGACACCGACGCCATTGGGAAAAAATAAGATGAGCTCTGAAGGCGATAGAGAGGCTGATGAAGAGCAGACAATGATCCAAAATAAGGAGAGTCAATCGATTCCAGTATTTATGCAAGACATTATGCATAAAATTATGGAACAGATGAGTTCCCAGGCAGCAGAGATCAGAGATCTGAAGGAGATGATGAAGGATACGGTCAAAAAGGAATTAAGTTCTGTAATGCACACAACGTGTGAGAAGGAGTTCAACAACACACATGGTTCCCGTGCCCCACTCGTCGGCACTGGCGGATCTAGCGCGGGCAGCGCACATGTACAAAATGGCGCACTTGGAACGGACACTGGTCTGGTGTTACCGAGCGGCGCTCATGGATATAGCGGATTCTACCGAGGGACTACATCCACATCTAATGCTGCACAAGGCGATAAACATGGTTCCCGTGCCCCACTGGGTGGCATTGGCGGATTTAGTGCGGGCAGCACACATGCATAGGATGGCACGATTGACACTGGAATTGGTCTGGGGCTAACGAGCGGCGCTTATCATGCAAGCGCTCAAGAGGCAAGCGTTACAGTTACTGGCGGCTCTAACACTCCCGGGGCGGACTGGAAGACGGCAGGGGATGTCAACCTTAATACTAATTTGATCCAGGGTGAGTCTGATTTTGGTGCCACAAGGCTGCGGAGTTGTAACGCAATTGGTAGACCTTATTATAATGGGCTAGGAAATAATAATGTTAACATGAATCGATATTGGGGTGCAAGTAAAATGATTGACTTGCCTTTATTCAATGGCCAAGCCGAGGATTGGCCTGTCTTTAGTAGTATGTATAGGGAAACTACTGCTGCCTTTGGTTACTAACGCACAACAACACTAACCTTGAAAATTTGTTGAGGCTGCAGAAAAGCTTGAAGGGAGAAGCAAAAGATGAAGTTGCAGGAATGCTGATCAATCCCGCAAATGTAGAACATATTATGAGCAGCCTCGAATTCAAATACGGACATTCCGAAATGCTCATACGGAGCCAATTGGAAAAGGTATCAGAAATTTCGCAAATAATGGAAAACAGCTTAGAGAAGATTGTACCTTTTGCCTCCAAGGTATCAAACTTGGTTATTGTTCACACATGAACACCTTAACCTAAGAATCAAAATAGATACATCCACTATGTAACTCATAAGTGGATATATAAAAATAGAAGTAGTGTTAGCACCCACAGCTGAGCAACCGTACCAGACCTGTTGGCACGGCTGCTGCATGAAACACAGCATGGGGTCTAGGCTACACCCTATATAAGTCTAGGATTTTAAGAAATAAAGTCAGTTGGAATATACTCATCACGCCGTGCGTTTCATTGATGCACTCCGGCGTACCAGTTCGACACTGCGAGCAAATACATGGTCTTACAAACCTGCTTGCCAGTTTAGAACATTTGGTCCTTCGAGCCGGATAAAGGCGGAGAGAGACAAATTTTCAGTCCTTCGAGAGTGCCATATTGAACGGCACCTCGAACTCTCACCTATATAAAGGCGGAGAAAAAATAAAAATTTGGTTATTCGAGGGTGCCTTAATTGAGCGGCACCTCGAATTCTACCCAAAGAGAGTGCCAGAGTAAAAAGCACCTCCAACGGTAGAGAAATCCTACGACTTGCATGTGGCCACTTGAAGCGGCACTCGAAGTCACGCCAAAGCAAGGGTTGCTACGGCAAAAGGAATCAAAGACTGCAGCGCTGGAAGGCGATCGACGGCAACCAGCGGCAAAGGCAGCGGCATCGGCAGCGACAGCGGCAACGACAGCGGTTGCGACAACGGCAGTGGCAACGACAGCGGTTGCGACAGCGGCAGCGGCGCAGAAGTAAAAGAGGAGCAGCGTGTGGCGATCACGGTCGTCAAGGCTCCAAAAAGGAGAGGAGGGGCCAAAGTGGCAGCGACAGCGGAAACGACAGCGGTTGCGACAGCGGCAGCGGCAACGACGGTGGTTGCGACAGCGGCGCAGGAGCGCAAAATAAATATTAAAGTGAGAGTGCCTTATTTTAGGCACCCACGCGAAAACGGCGGCAAGATCGCCTCGCAATAAAAAATTAAAACAAACAATTTTACTAACGAATAAATTAAGAACTTCAAATTAAAGAAAAAAAAAACAAAAACAAAATTTTTTTGAGAAGATTAGAACTTAAAAACTACTTCTAAAAAGAAAAAATTTATACAGTCCACTTTATACAATCCACTTAAAAAAAAAATAAGTAATCAAAATTTTTTGTTGTCCAAATCTATTAAAAAGAATTAAATATGTTGTCAGACAAAACCATAGAATTATTGACGAAGCAGTCAGAAATTGTCACGAAGATAAGGGAGATCGAAGGGAAAAATGACGCAATATAGAGCAGGTAGAAAAATTACAAAAAGAATTTCAGGCAAATCACGCGATATTGTGTAAAATTGGTGTAGTCGATCACGACTATTTCAATAAAAGACAATTCGAGGTGATTATGTCTGTGATAGAAAACTTAAAAGCCAAGATGGCTAAAAAAGAGTATAATGCCATCGAACAGCCAGCGAAACGTCAGCCAGACGCTCTAGAAAAAAGAGCGCAAGAGTTTGATAGGAAAGTAAATAGGCTAAATAAATACCATAACGAAACCCAAACAGACATTAGGGAAAATAATGTAGAAATGTTCGGGATGAGAAAAAATAAGGTCTTGTTCCTTTGGGAGGAAATAGCAGAAGAAATAGAGTTTCTTAAAAATAAATATGAGGGTAATAGTACCTTCGATAGCGAAATCAAAATGCTAGATTTCGATGTGCAAAATTGCGTACAAGCGTTAGAAGAAAAAATTAAAAAAGAAAACTTAGGTCAGCAGAAAGGTGAGAGTTCCAAGATAAAAATAGAAGAGCTACCAATGCTACCTAAGATGCAGGTATCTACGTTCTCTGGCGATGCCAAAGAGTGGGACCTGTTTTCAGAACTATTTATAGAGTTGGTTCAGTCAAGGGATGATCTGAGTCCATCTTTAAAGTTCAATTATTTAAAGACCGCATTAAAAGGAGAAGCAAGATGCATGGTTTCGCACTTGTTGGTGGGCTCCGCGGATAACTTTAATAGCACTTGGGAATTGTTGACCAAGCGCTATGAAAATAAGCGGAAAATATTTTCCGAGCAGTTAAATAGGCTAATAGATATGCCGATGCTAAATTGCCATTCGGCAAAAAACATGAAAATGTTTATTGATTCAGTCAATGAATCAATACATTTAATTAAATCGAAATCACTCTTGTCAGAAGATGTTGATATAATCTTTGCACATATGATTATTCGTAAGTTCAATAGAGAAGTATTGGAATCTTACGAAAGTCATGTAAAGAAACCTAAAGAAATTCAAAAATTGTCCGACGTAATGGAGTATTTAGAGCAAAGATTGAGTGCTCTATGCTCATTGAAGGACGAGGAGAAGAAAACATTCAAAAATATAGATTTCGGGTGGATCGTGTCAGGGTGCACGAAATCCAAAGGTGAAAAGGCCATAGTTGCAACAACCATTGAAGTAAAAGAATTAGATAGATTTTGGGAAATAGAAGATGAAGACATAGAAGACTTATAGACTGAAATCTGTGGGAAAAACTTTACGGAAACAACAAAAAGAAAGGAAGACGGAAGATACGAAGTAACTATTCCATTTAAACAAGAAAAAGAGTTAGGAGAATCAAAACCACAAGCAATGGCCCGGCTCCCAAACATAGAAAAAATGTGTAGGCAGATTGATACCGACAAGAATGATCAAGAATTCTTTAAAGCAATTAATGGAAATAGTAAAGTTGCCCCAATTTTAGAAAAAGACAATATTCAGTGGCATTTTACCCCGCCGGCAGGACCTCACTTCGGAGGTATATGGGAGGCCGGAGTTAACTCTGTAAAATATCATCCAAAAAGAGTAATAAAAGACGGAAAATGTCCTCCAGTAAGGTGGCCCTTGGGAAGAATCGAGGAAGTCCACAAAGGGAAAAGATCAAAAGGTTAGAGTAGTTAAAATAAAGCTACAAGATGAATTCACCATAAGACCTATAACCAAAGTTTGTCCACTGATGGGCGTGCAGGCTAATAAGGAATTAGAAAAACTGTTAAATGAAGTTAAGGAATTAAAAGAAAGCCATATTAAGCTCAATGAGTTAAAATTTCCAGCACATATTCGGACATGCTTCGTTAATAGTGGTTATGGTTTTAGTCATAATTATTGTAATATACATTATAAGAAAAATAAATGTAAGCCAAAAATTACAGGCCATCACCTTTGCCGGCCCTTGGCAGAATGTTCACACATGAACACCTTAACCTAAGAATCAAAATAGATACATCCACTATGTAACTCATAAGTGGATATATAAAAATAGAAGTAGTGTTAGCACCCACAGCTGAGCAACCGTACCAGACCGTTGGCACGGCTGCTGCATGAAACCCAGCATGGGGTCTAGGCTACACCCTATATAAGTCTAGGATTTTAAGAAATAAAGTCAGTTGGATATATCAGAATATACTCATCATGCCGTGCGTTTCATTTGATGCACTTCGGCGTACCGGTTCGACACTGCGAGAAACTACATGGTCTTACAAACCTGCTAGAACAGTTATATTCTTGGAAACAGCAAACGAGGCACAACACCTGAATAATCCAGTGTTACTAAGCGAACTAGTAAGTAAACTGCCGATGAGAACCAGAATGGAATGGGCAAAATTTGCAGCTATTCGCCTATACCCAGATCTGAAGGATTTTGCTAACTGGATTAAGAGTATGGCTATGGATATTACTCGGGCTTCACTGCCAACTGCATCAAGTAAACAATCAGGTAAAGGTGATCAGCGTAGTAATCAGAAGCTACTGATGCAAACCAGCACTGATGCACCGCAAACAAGGACACATGATAGATGCCCTCGCTGCAAAGGAAACCACATGCTGGACAGATGCGAGTTGTTCGCACAGACAAACATCGAGGATAGGTGGGCATTGGTGAGAAAATCATATTTGTGTTATGGATGCCTGCGCCATGGGCATAATTTGAATTCTTGCAAAAGGAAGCGAGAATGTGGCGTAAGCAATTGCAAGTTGTATCATAATCAAATGCTACACAAAAATAAGATCAAGCCAAATGTTAATAATCAACAGGGAACATCTAAAGAAGTAGTTAATGTCAATACTATCAAAGCAGGAACTTCGAAGTTATTATTCAAGGTCTTGCCGGTGGAGGTCACTGGACCAAATGGATTGAAAGTGGAAACATTCGCATTTGTAGACGAAGGGTCGCCCGCGACATTGATGAATGAAGAGATTACTAAGAGCATTGGTATAAACGAGCCAAAAGAGAAGCTGTCGTTAAACTGGATTGGCAGCCATACCAAAGATGTAGGGTCAATGAAATATCAAATTAGGATTCGTGCAGCAAATAGCAACAATAGATGGTTGCATCTAACAGGCAATACAGTCCCTAGTATGGAACTACCATTACAATCTCTCAATGTTGACACTGTAAGCGCGAAGTATAAGCGGATGAAACAGCTACCTATTAAGTGATATGCAAATGCGGAACCGATGCTTCTAATTGGAGTAGACAATTGCCATTTGACAAAAACATTCAAGAGTATCTGTTTGGGTGGCGACTTAATTGCATCTAAGACCCCGTTAGGTTGGCTAGTGTATGGATCGACACAGCCATTTCGATCGTCAACATCCGCACGATTGTCGGTAGTATTGCATGCGTGTAAAATCGAAATTAACCTTGATAATGACATGCATAAGCTAATGTCCGACTTTTTCACAAGAGAAATCTTTGGAAACGAACGATGTAATTCGAGCTCGAAAACTGTTAGCAGAAACAACAACAAAACTGGACGGCGCTTATGAAACTGGACTTCTGTGGTCGGTAGATAATATAAAATTGCCCGATAGCTACGACATGGCTCTAAAAAGATTGCTCGCCATTGAAAACAAAGTACGAAATTCCCATCAAGAAGAGCAATATGACATGGCTATAATGGATCTGGTAAAAAAGGGATACGCTGTTAAGCTATCAAAAAAGAAAGCGAACCAGGCCGGTCCACGTACTTGGTACTTGCCGCATTTCGGCGTCCACAATGTAAACAAGCCCAAAAAGATGAGACTTGTTTTTGATGCGGCTGCTATGGTGGATGGAATTTCATTAAATACTAACTTGCTGAAAGGACCGGACGAAAACACACCATTAACTCAAATATTGTTTCAATTCCGGCAGGGTATGATTGCTGTTGCGCAGACATCAAGGAGATGTTCTTACAGGTACGAGTCAGAGAGTCAGATCAGGACGCATTGCGATTTCTATTGCGACATGGCAACAGTTCGGATGAGGTCGAGACATACAAGATGCAGGTTATGATCTTCGGAGCTGCATGTTCCCCCTGTTGCGCTCAATATGTCAAAAATATAAATGCGCAAAATGCTATTGACTTTAGAAACGAGGCTATAAAAGCAATTGTATCGAATCATTACGTCGACTTTGTGGCAAGTTTTGATTCGGAAGAAAATGCATACGCCATCAGCAAGGAAGTCAAGCGTGTGCACGGACTGACTCATTTTGAATTAAGAGGTTTTGTTTCTAACTCAGCTAAAGTTCAGGATAGCCTGAATGAATATGAGAACGACTGGCGCTGGGTGCCAACACAGCTAAATTCAGCGGACAAGGCTACCAAAACAAGTAAGGAGCAATACGAACCGCAGACAATATGGACACGAGGGCCCATATTTCTAATGGGTCCAGAATCACTATGGCCTTGTCAGACAAAACTGACACAATCTATAGAGGACTCAGCGGAAAGGCGTAAAACCATCCTGCATGTGGGGTCTCGAGTACTGATTGACATGGGACGATTTTCCAAATATCTTCGTCTGAAACGAACGGTTGGATGGATACTAAGATTCGTGGAACGCACACGACACCCCAAGGACAGGAGCGCAACAGGTGAATTGTCATTCGTGGAGCTGCGTCAGGCGGAACGGACATTGTGCAGACTGGCTCAGTCGCAGTCGTTTAAAAAAAAAATTAGCGAGCTGCAAAAAAACGGCTTAGTGTCGAAAGGCAGTACGATTTACGCATTATCGCCTAAATTAAATGAGCATGGTGTACTCGTCGTACATGGGAGGCTTGATTATGCTACCATATTGCCTCAAAGAGCACGGCAGCCCGTGATATTACCAAAGGGGCACAGCCTAACCAAATTGATCGTTCAGTACTACCACGAAATATATCATCACCAGAATGACGAGTTAATCGTTAATGAAATACGACGCAAATTCTGGGTGATCGACTTACGCTGTACTGTTAAGCGCGCTAAAACATCGTGTCAATTTTGTAAAAATCTGAGTGCGAAGCCAATTCCAACCTTGATGGGACAACTGCCACTGGATCGAGTCACGCCATATAATCGATCATTTACTTTTACCGGACTTGATTATTTTGGACCCGTACTAGTTACTGTTGGTCGTCGGCATGAAAAACGCTGGGTAGCCTTATTCACCTGCTTGACAGTCAGAGCTATTCATTTAGAGCTAGTAGAAGACTTGTCCTCTGACGCATGTCTCATGGTCATAAGAAACTTAGTGAAAAGAAGAGGTATTCCTATCGTCATAAGAACTGATATGGGCACAAACTTCGTTGGAGTGGATAAAAGATATATTTGACTGGGAATATATAAAAAAAAGAGCTAGCAGGAAAAGACATTAAATGGGAATTTAATTGTCCAGGTAATCCTAGTTTAGACGCATGCTGGGAGCGTTTAGTCCAAACAACGAAGCGCGTGTTAAAGGTCACACTAAAGGAGCAGGCACCTAGAGTTGAGACTCTCAGAAGTCTAATAATAGAAGCCGAGAACATTATAAATAGTAGACCGCTAACTCATGTGCCAGTAAGTGTCGATGAACCGGAACCACCTACACCCAATCATTTCCTACTGGGTACTATGAATTCAACACAGACACCTGGTGAAGGCGGGAACCATTGTTTTCGCAAGCAGTATCGCATAGCGCAACAATTGAAGGATACATTCTGGCGACGTTGGATTCGGGAATATCTACCAACGTTGACCAGACGAACCAAATGGTTTTCACCGGCTAAGCCCATTAAGGCTGGAGACGTGGTTCTAATTTGCGACGAGAACCAGGCCAGAGGAAGCTGGAAAAGGGGCGTGGTTATCCAACCTTTACGTGCTAAAGACGGGCAAACCAGAATTGCAGAGGTACAAACAGCAACGGGTATTCTAAAGCGACCTATATCTAAGCTAGCTATACTTGACGTTTTAGGTAAAACTACGGGATAGTTTTACGGTGGGCGGAATGTTGCGACTCGCCTTTTATTTGAATTAAGATTTGAACTATAACTGACAAACTGAAAGTGCGTTTCAACTCTGTGGCCCTGAACCCATGATCAGGCTTGCCATCTAACTTTAATTTGTACGTTGCATATCAATATTAATCGATAGAATAAGATATATATACGTTTGTACCGATAAATGACAGTTGGTGAGTTGCAATGAAAACTGGCGGTCACCACACTGTTTAATAAACGCACGAGCATTGCGCTAAGCTCACTATTCTTACTAATAATACAAATTTAAAAGATATAAGTTTGTGGAAAAGTGGGCGGTTCTATTAACGTGTAGTGAAACCCGCGTGCTTGGCACGCAACAGAAGAAAAAGTCAGAGTAGTATCTCAAAAGTAGGACTCCAAAAGATGATAATACTGATGCTGTTTAGCCAAGTATCAAAAACGACACCGTTAAAAAAGGAAAAACAAAATGATCGATAGAAAAAATGAATAGCACCTCGGCAATATATTTACATCCTCTGAAAACAAATACAGATAGTATCATCGTATTGGGACCTAGTTATATTCTACGACATGGAGTCATAATTTGGCATGTTATTTAATTGGTACAAAAAATGAGATTAATATGTGGTAAACTCCAGGGGTTTAAAGACCAGTGCAATTCAATACTAAATAACACGCAAGGACAGATTGCAGAATTAGAAGAGAATAACGACCTCTTAATAACTCAAAAGTCAGTAAGAAACAAGTGAGATTGCTCTAGTCGGGACCGCCCGACTAGTAGATACCCTGAACCCAGAAATGAACACATACACACACACCCTCGGCAGTTGAAGAGTATTGCTCCAGTTAAAAATAATAAAAAAAAAGAAAAAACAATTGCCAACGGAAAAAGAAATGTTCCACAGCCGGGGCTCGAACTCGGTCTCCCCGTCTTAAGATGAACGACTCTTACCAACTGCACCACACTACCACATTTTTGACGAATGATATAACAATAGTTAACCATCGCAAAAAGTCAACGAAAACGAAAATTTTGCACTTGTCACTTGTTAATATGATACAAATTAATAATAATAATCATTATAAATAACGGAAAAATAAAATAATTCAACATTGCTCTACCATACCATCGCTAAATTCGAACCCGGACCTCCGCGTTACGCGGCACAACTCTTACCCACTGGACCACGCTCTTACTTCGCTTCGTTGTGTTAAAATTCAATTTAACCGTTGCCTAAAAAAATTCCTAGGAAAACGCAAGACTTTCTGGACGTGCATATGTATGCGTGCACATGTACACAGAAATTGCCAAGCAGCTGCGCTTTGCCCCCACTACTGAAAATATATTCTTGATTTGCTCGTAAACTAAATGTACGATCGTTATGAAATTTTCAGGACTTATTCAGATCATCGAAATGTATCTACAAACCAATTTGCACGTGTGTAGTATTTGATGTACTTTGTTTTTTTGGTTTTATCAATATTGTGGGCGATTGGGGGGAGGTATCCAAAACCTGAAGGGCTTTCTTCGTATGTTTTACGCGAACATAAAAAAGTTAGTTTGTTGGCTCTAGCTTTAATAGTTTGGGAGTTATGCTTAAAAAACCGAGTCAAAAAAGCAATAAATATCGATAGTAAGAAAACGGAAAGAGTTATCGATGTTTTGAAATAAACTTGATCTGTGTATGGTATATACGAACCGAATGAGACCAAGATCAGCTTTCTAGCTTTTGTAGTCTCTGAAATCGACGCGTTCATACAGACGGACGGACAGACAGACAGACGGACATGGCTAAATCGACTCGGCTAGTGATGCTGATCAAGAATATATATACTTTATGGGGTCGAAGATGCTTCCTTCTGCCTGTTACATACATTTGCACAAAACCATTATACCCTTTTTTATCCATTTTCAATGGGTTCAGGGTATAAAAACGGTCACCAATGGATAGTATGGGCTCAATATATCATATTCTGTTTAGTAAAATGGATGCCGACGATAAAGATCAAATGGAAGTTAACAAGCAAAGACTGTTGAATAATCAATATAATCTAGACGATTTGCAGAAAAAACAGACTTCAGTAATCGATTCAACAACAAATAAAATAAAAATAACTTCAGAAGATACATGTATAAATAGAAACTTCGAAGGGATGAATAGACGAATAGAGAACATGGCTGAGCTGCTAAAAAAAAAATTACTATATCTATAAAGAATCCATTAATTTCTTTATGATAACGGAACAGCTCAGCTCTTTATTTGATGAATGTGATAAGATAGAAGCAGGAATAATAAGCCTGTTGATTAACATTAATCACGGACGTCTTGTTCCGAACATTCTAAAACCAAGACAGTCAAAAGACGAGGTATCTAAGATAAAAGATAGTCTTCCCGACAAAATAGTACTTGCTAAAGGCAAGAGGAATATTTATAAAGAAAAAGCTGATTATAAACGCCAAAATCCCATTGTTCAGCCACCACCCATCACAGTTATTTAAATTATCCCATTTCAGTACAATGAGGGGAACCGATGATTATAATTGATCTAAATTCCGAGTACTTAGTATATAAATTTGAAATGGACTCATATCAGCTATTGAGTGAATGAACCCTAATTAAATGAAAGAGATGAAAGAAAAGATGAAAGAGTCAAACAAAAGAGTGTGTGAAGGAAACTGGCCGTAGAGTAGTGCCAGTGAAAATACTTGCAAAACCTTACCTTTTAAACCAAATAGACATCAAATTGTATTTATGGATCGTTAGTAACTTCCAACTTCACCAAATTTTATATGTAGATAGGCGACCTCTCCCAAAGTTGGTGACCTTAATACTCCGGCGACGATCACTTGACTGTTCCCCAGCCATCCACCCCCAAGAATCGTAAAAGGTTATATCTTCCAAATTTCTGGAGATAGAAACTATATTTTCAAGGTAGATTTCTGGTCACCTTTTTTAAAGATCCCGCCCCATAAATGAAGAAAATGCACATCTCCCACTATCAGAAGCTAGAGTTACCAAATTTGGTAAAAAACATGACTTACCCTAAATATCGACACGAAAAACTTCCAGTATGCCCATACCCATAATTAGTTATAATTATGACTCTGAATGATTTTAACTTAGTCGATAACGCTCGACTGCAGCGTTCTCACCTGTTCTTTTTTTGTTGTTTCTTTATATATGGTTAAGAAAATATTAGTAAATCACAAAATATGCCACTCTTTGTTTACGCAACCATATTCAGACAAATTTGGTGATTCTCGCTTTTGTAGTCAGTATATCATCGTCGTGTCATAACTTAATGGATTAATATGATTATAACATTAAACAGCCAGAAAATGTATGTGTGTTTACATCTTTTCGTCGATTTTAATGTTTAAGGTATTAAGCGACGCCTCGCGTTCTAGTAGACGTTGTAACTTGTCTATTCTGTTTCGGTGGGCAACCACGGCTAGCTCAGTGTACCCAGGGGTGGGTAACCTTAGCCCTGTCCCTAGACGGTTCAAAACTTCCCACAATAACAACCTACACTCACAACTACATACAAACATACACACGCAACTGATAGAGCAAGTTGGCAAGCCTGGTGTTATCGGCCACAACGTACCTGCCCTTCCTGCAATGGGTAGATATAAATTTTTTTGCCCATCCATAAATTGGCACTGCCGGCCGATCTATTCCATGGCTTCGGGGATTCCCCCTCCCTTACATTTACTCACACAACATCTTTAATTTACTTTAGTACAGAGTTTAATTGACAACATTCTTATGTTCTTTTACGTTCAAGATAACAATAGTCAGTAGATGGCGGCACTTAATTTTAACAGTCGCATGAATTTCAAACTTTACGGATGGAAGTTTCAGAAACGACGTAAAAAAAAGATAATTATTAAAAAATCCGAATTCCGGACCTCAAGTATAAATATAAAAATGATAACATAAGGAAATTAACGACCAGATAATAAACTTAAACATTAGACGAACAACAAGTAGCAGTAAAGGTATATTTTTATTTTGGGCGGTTTGGCGGCAATTCTTAAATGTTGGCCACGACTAGTTGGCGGTAAATGTTTTTATTTTTTTTTGGTTTTAAGTGGCCAACGGAATCGCTCTTGGCAGACTGGGCCCAAGAGAGGTAGCCCGCAAAAACAGGTGGCGGTGATCTCGGGTATAGATATTCGGTTTTTGGACAGAAGGTTATTAATGAGGCTAGACGTGCTATTGGTCACCTGTTTGAAAATAATACAATCAGAACACAGTCACTATTCTTTTAATACAAACTTACGCCAACACAAGCTCACACAAAAGACGAGAAAAAAGAAAAAGGGTTAGAAGTTACCTCTACACTTGCGCACTTGTGCACTTGTCGCTCAGCTGTCTATTTTTGAAGGCGGTTCCCGCGGTCATTGGCCTTCCCGCCAAAAAAACGATTATACGGATTATACGGTCACCCTCGGCAAGGCCCTGCCAACTGTTTTGCCCTTGTTGTATGCGATGAACAGGACCGCTTCCCTCGATTAATTTCCCCCAGGGTCGGATTGGTGCCGATTTTCGTTTGGGCGCAATAGTCACACCCACTTCGTCCTGCTACTCCCTCAGGTCCAGTGCACTACATCCAGTGATCTTCCGCTCCCGTCTTCAACCTCGTAAGCCTTGTTTCCCACGGCTCGGACTATGCGACACTTGCGGAATTTCCTGATAAATTTGGCTAGTTGCAACTTCTATTTCCGGCAGATAGGCATCCCACTCCCGATGGTCTTGCTCTAAGTAAGATCGTGTCGCCGCTAACACGGTACGGTTGACACGTTCCGCTGCGTTGCTCTGAGGGGAATAGGCTGCCATCTTCATGTGGGATATTCCGTAGGCGTCGATCATGTTCTCCAATTTTTTCGAGACGAATTGTCGGCCATTGTCCGAATGAATCGTCTCGGGAACGCCAAACTTGAAAAAACTTCGTGCACGAGAAATTGGACAACGTACTCTGCCGTAGCGTCTCTTATGGCCTTCAGAAAGGTTAACTTTGAGAAGTGGTCAACGACTACGAAAACCCACGCATGACATCCCTTCGACCGCGGATATTTTCGCAGAAAATCAATGTAGATTTTTTGGAATGGCCGTTTTGTCTTTACCTTCAGCCCTATAGGGACCTGCATCCGGTGGTTCGGTGCCTTAGTTTCCTTGCAAACCCCGTATAGCTCACGTATTCGCGCACTTGAGCCGCCATTTTGAGCCACTAGAACTGCCTTCGTAGCAAATGGAGCGTTATTTGCTGCGCCTCCATGAGATGCCTTTGCGTCCACAAGGACCTGCTCCATCAGCGTCGATTCTTGGTTGCCTCTTGCTCCAACTCTTAGTATTCTGCAGACTCAAATGCCAACTCACCTCTTGTGTTCCCTTTCAAGGTTTCTCCCAATGGCGCCGCTATTTCAGCAAAGTTTCTAATAAACTGGCAGTACCATCCGGCGGTTCCCAAAAAAACTATACACCTCCCTAACCGATCGGGGTTCTGGGATTCATCGAATCGCTGCTACGCGGTCAGGGTCCGTACGTAAGCTTCCGCAGCCTATTATAAACCTGAGTTGAGACTCTTGAAGCAGAACTTGAATTTTTTTGCCCATTCGTTCGCATCCCGCAGAAATTGCTCTACAAGTCTCAAATATTTCAAATGCGTCTCAAAATCTGGTGCGATGATCAGAAGATCATCCAGGTATACAAACACATTGGACCTAAGCTGCGTAAGGATTACTTTGGCTAATAGGCGGCACAGTCTCTAAGCTGCATTACAAAGCCCGAAAGGCATCATGGCAAATTGTACGCTTTGGTACTTTCCTCTAGTTCTATTTGCCAGAATGCGAATTAAAGGTCAACGCTAGAAATGTAAAATGTCTGATCGATCCGCGACAGTATGCCCTCAATGCAAGGGAGCGGATAGGCGTCTTTGACGGTAACAGCGTTGAGCTTGGGAGCATCCAAGAAGAATCGATTTTTATTTTTATCGGATTTCTCGCCTCTTCCGACGGCCTCAACTACTTTCCTTTGCTCCAAGCGTCGTCTCATGAATCGCTCACGTGCCTTTTTAATTTGCGAACGACCAAACGCATCCCATCTAACTGTCGTGCCTCAACAATTTTATTTCTGGGTAACCTATATGCTCTTATCCTTTCTTCATAGGTTAGGTGCCTTATATTTCTACTCAGCTTGCAACCTAACCTAGAGTCCGATTCGATTTTTACTTTTACTACTTCGCGGGACCTATTCGTAAACGTGCCTCTCCAGCTCTGGTCACGCTCACTCTGCCGTTTCTCGTGCAGTCCGGGCATTTCGGCGCGAAAGCGTCCGGCTTGCCACAGCAGTAGCAAAATATATTTTCGCTGTTCGTTGAGGCAGTCTCGCCAGTCGTATCCTGGCTGGCCGCAGCTCCAGCACCTGGGCATCAGGCTGGCCGTCTTTGCTCTAATCTCCTCTACCTCCGGCTGCACTCCATGTTCATCTGGGGAGTCGCTTTCTAGCGAACTAACGTTTGGCTTGCCCTGCCCTGCATATTTCTGGTGTGCTTCGTACGCTACTCGAGTACTACGCAGACCTAAGCTCGCCTCGATCTCGTTGCACTCCTTTCGCAGGTGGTCTACTAAGTACACATCCATAGCGTGTATGTAGCGCCCTATGAAATCCCTCAATCCCTCGACTCGGGTAGTAGAGCTTCTAAGCGTGATGCTATCGCTGTCATGGCCTGGATGAAGTCGTTTACCGATTCTCCAGGGAGTTGTTGTGCTGTCTCAGCTCCTGCATCCGATCTATATCATCCCAGCTACCTCTAAACCTGGCTAACAGAGCCCTGCGAAGATCGGCCCAATAAGTAATCGGTCGTAGCCTCACATGAAGCCAGTACCAATCTCTGGCCCGCCCGGTTACTAGCACGTGGAAGTTTAGTTAGACTTCGTCCTAAGGGCATTGGAATTGCCTTTGGAGATACTCCAGCTTAAAAACGAGTCTTCCACCGATCCCCGGTCATTCGACCCGTCAAAGGACACCTCCTACTTTTCGATCTTCGCCCAAGGTGGACCTGGTGGTGGTCTAAGGGTCGGCCGCTTGTGATTTCCGTATCCGTGATCCACCACATAATTCCCTCCATTCGTCACTTGCCTAAAGTCCCCGCTCCGTCTGTTTTCCCGTCGCCCCTCGTCCGGCCCAGTATTGCGCCAATTCCTCGCTGGGTCTCCACGCAATCCACTTGAGATATTTGACCTCTCTGGCTTCGGCGGTGGCCTAGGAGCTAGAATGGTGCCCGCGCGTTTCTTTGGCACGACGACCTGAAGCGGTGGTTCAGGCGACTGAGTCGGCCCAATGCTGTCTTTAGCCACCTCTCCCGTGAACAACTAAGTCATTGATGGCTTTTATCATCTTAGTCTAAGTCGTCTACGTTTTGTGGGCTTGGAACAGAGCAGGGTTTATGGCGGACGCTATATCCAGTTGAAATTCATAACTGCCGGGTTCAACTCGCCTGGCAGCGGTGCCGATGGCCTTACTGGGCCTTCTTCCCACGAGTCCCACGTGGCACTGTTTGTACTCGAGCAGCGGATATGAATGGGCGGCGTCAGCCGCAAAATTTTCCCTTCGCGTCATGGCTACATGAAGCATTATGATATGATATTAGTTGGACTCTGCCAGAGCTTTGGGCGACAAGCCGTTCGTCAATGTTGACGTATCGCCAAATCGTTTCCAATTGCCATGTCAATGATTGAGTATTTAGAACGCTATGGGGTATAATCACGCTTAAAACCAAATACATCGCTTCGTAATATGTGGCCCATAACGCCCTTCATTAAGGGCATCAATATCGTTTACAAACTGCCAAAACAGTCATAAGTTTGAATTGGACGGCAAAGTCATGACCGTGAAGCAATACTTTCATTTACGCCAATACAACTTGAAGTTTCCCAATCTGCAGTATCTCTTTACGTTGGGCCGCCCATAACGAACATTTTCTTACCCATTGAGCTGTGCCGCATTGAAGAAGGACAAGCATTAAATCGCAAGGATGGCTCAGCTCAGGTTTCGGAAATGATTAAATTTGCAGCAACATCGACCAACGAGTGAAAAGAAAAGATAATGGGCTTGTTGAGATATTATAATCACAAATGTGATCCCACTATAAGTCGATTTGGCATCAAAATAGCTGGCGATTTTAACCGTGAACACACGCCTCCTTGTTGCACCACATCTGGAATACGACAATAAAAACTTTGCAAAGCCAATGAATGGATCGTGGCGCATAGACCGGTTTAGATTTTTGGACCCCAAGCCAAAAGACCATAAATGGGCCGTCCTCCACTGCGAAGGCGAACGCATGCCTGACAACAAGGCAGGCGACTTTCAGAATATTGTCTTTCAACAAGGAAAGGATGTCAACGTGCGCTTGGAGCCCAAAGCTATATATATATATATACGCACCTTCAGGAACGAACAAGATTTGAATGTGCCCTTTAAGGATCTAAAGAGCAATCAGTGCGATCTAGTCTTTGTCATCATACCGAATTGTGGTGCCACCTATGATGTTATCAAGCAAAAGGCCGAACTGCAACACGACATATTAACGCAATGCATCAAACAAAATAACGCGGATCGTCGCCTGAGCCCACAATTAGTTGACAACATTTTGTTAAAGGTTAATTCGAAGCTGAATGGCCTTAACCATAAGCTCAAGGAAAATCCACAAACAATGCTTTCGAATGTTATGTATTTGGGTGCAGATGTGACGCATTCCTCACCCGATCAACGTGATATACCCAGTGTCGTTGGCGTGGCCGCATCCCATGACATTCATGGTCGTATCGTACATGCAGTACGATTGCAATGTGGTGGCGGTGGCGGTGCCCGTGAGAATATCGAAGATATAGAGTCCATTATGATAGAGCATTTGCGTGTCTATCATCAGTATCAAAAGCGCTATCCGGATCACATTATATACTATCGTAACGGCGTCAGCGATGGCCTATTTTTAAAGATAACAAGTAAGAACGTTGCAGTCGGGCGTTACCGACTGCGTTATACTCGTTCACGTTCGTAAATATTGCTATTTTAAAAAATTTCGGTATTTTGCAATTTGTGTGTTGCTGGGGAGAGTGGGGAGTGCGGGTGGGGGTGGTCGTCGGCAAAATTTTTTTCCGCTCTTTAGGAGGTGACCAGCTATCTACCCACCAAATGTTGTAACTCTAGCTTGAAAACTGTGGGAGATATAGGCATTTCCGGCGGAGCGGGGGCGTTTGGGGCGTTTAGGGGAGGTCAGCAGCTATCTACATATTAAATTTGGTGCCTCTGGCTTTAAAACTGTACGAGATATAGATTTAGATAGGGGGTACTGCCCGCAAATATTTTTCTGTAACTTCTGGGGGAGCTTCCCACTAATATATATCCCGAATTAAGTGACTGTAGTTTAAAAACTCTGAGAGATATAGGCATTTTCGATTTTTTAGGGAGGGGGCGTTGGGCGTTCTAGTGGGCGTGGGCGGGATATCAAGGGCGCAATTTGTGGGGCAGGACACCAGCTATCTACATACCAAATTTGGTGGCTCTATCGCTTAAATTGCGGGATATATACACGTGTTATCGATTGGAACTGCCATATATAACGTGTTTTGCGATTACGGGGGCGGGAGAGGGCGTGGCCAAAAATTCCTGTGATGTATGGAGGAGCATTCTGGTAATATATCTCCCAAATTTGGTGACTCTAGCTTCAAAATTGTTTGGGATATAGCCATTTCCGATTTTTTAGGGCGGGGGCGCTGGTGGGCGTTCTAGTGGGCGTGGCCGGGATATCAAAGGGTCAATCTGTGGGGGAGGTCACCAGCTATATACTTACCAAGTTTGGTGACTCTAGCTTTAAAATTGTGGACTTTAGCAATATGCGATTTTAGGTGTTATCGGTTTGCCACGCCCCCAGTGGGCGGAGCTCAAAATCCTTAACACTTTATCTGACGCGGGTACACACGAGTATATATCCAAAATTTCAAGTCTCTAGCTTCAATAGCGGCGAAAATAATTGCGTTCATACGGACAGACGGCCAGACGGACAGACGGACGGACGGACAGACGGACAGATGGACAGACGGACAGCAAGATGGACAGCAAGACGGACAGCAAGACGGACATTGCACAAAACCAATATACTCTTTTCACTTCGTGAACGAGTATAAAAAAAAATATCGAACTAAAAGGCATCCATGCGGCCTGCGTCAATTGGGAATTAAGTCAAAGATGTGCTGTATAATTGTTGTAAAACGTCATCACACACGTTGAGCTAGGCACTGTGGTAGATCGCACTATTGAACATCCAAACGAGATGCAATTCTTTATGTTTAGTAATTAGTCCATACATGGAACCGCTAAACCCACGCGTTACAATGTGATTGAAAATACCGGAAATCTGGATATAGACCTATTGCAACAATTAACTTACATTTTATGCCACATGTTTTCACGCTGCAATAGTTCCGTGTCTTATCCGGCTCCAATCTACTTGGCGCACTTGGCTATCGCAAGTGGACGTGTCTATATCACTGGACATCGGCTTTGCCGTTCACCGCAGGTAGAATATAAGAAGCGTCTTATTAAACGGGAATTTATAAAACTCATCCGATGTACTTTGTTTAAAGATACATCAAGTATACTTTTTTTTTCTTTCTTAAAAATTTATTAGCATATCATATTACAGGCCTTCAAAATGATTATTCTTATTGATTAATTTTTTTAATTTATCACATTTTTAAAACCATATATATTTAACAATTATTATGCGCATTCTCAGTTGGTCAAACGTAGGGCTTTATATTGAGATTTAAAATAAGTATTCTTATCCGGAAATCCGACAGCAATGCTTGCTTAATTGACATCCAATTCAAAATACCGTATTGACTACGCACAAATATTTTCGCTGCCCTTTTCAACAATTGTTTAGAGTATATGAGCTTTTGAATGGCATATCACGCCACCGCGACTACGTTATCTTTAAATTCCCAAATACATTTGATTAACTGTGACCTGCATCTCCATACTGTTCCTCGCACTTTACTACTTCTACTACTTTATTCAATGTGTGTATTTTAAAGAATATGAAAATATAAGAATCTAGGGAAAAAGAACGGCCATTAACATGCTTATTAGTGCATGTATGTACTGTTGTTTATGCGTTTGTCCAATTACAACTCGGTCATCCTGTGATCTAGATTACCCGATCTTAGTTTACAACGAATGCCATATGGTATGGTTGTTTTTATCTAAATACATTTTTTGTAGTAATTTACATTTAGTGTTCTTATTTATATAATTATGATTGTCTTTGATTAGTATATTTTTATACCCTGAACCCATTGAAAATGGGTAAAAAAGGGTATAATGGTTTTGTGCAAATGTATGTAACAGGCAGAAGGAAGCATCTCCGACCCCATAAAGTACATATATTCTTGATCAGCATCACTAGCCGAGTCGATTTAGCCATGTCCGTCTGTCTGTCCGTCTGTCCGTCTGTCTGTATGAACGCGTCGATTTCAGAGACTACAAAAGCTAGAAAGCTGATCTTGGTCTCATTCGGTTCGTATATTTCATACGCAGATCAAGTTTATTTCAAAACATCGATAACTCCTTCCGTTTTCTTATTATCGATATTTATCGCTTTTTTGACACTGTTTTTTAAGCATAACTCCCAAACTATAAAAGCTAGAGCCACCAAATTATGTTCGCGTAAAACATACGAAGAATTTAAATGTTTCAGATTTTGGAAAGCTCCCCCCAATCGCCCACAATATTGATAAAACCAAAAAACAAAGTAAATCAAATACTATATAAATGGCAATTTCTGTGTACATGTGCACGCATACATATGCATATGCAACTTGTCTTGCGTTTTTCTAGGAATTTTTTTTGCAACGGTTAACCCTCTACCGCATACAAAGCCATATATGGCTTCTCACTTTCAGTAATTTTTTTTTGCAATAAAACGGTACGTATACTAAACCGTTTGTTATCACCTATTCTCTCTCAACTATTTTTGGTTAGATGTCTATACTCAGAACTTCTTTGTGTTGCCTGATCTCAAGTTTCAATCAGTTTTTTGCTCGCGTCTCAAGCAGACGAACGAAAGTGAATTGTGGTGAAATTAAAATTAAAATTACTGCACTAAAAATCAGTTTTAGCACTGAAAAGTATTTTTTTTTCTAAGAGAATATAAAGTTTTCGTTCATAAAAAATAGAATTTGACTATGGGTGAGCATCACATATACTATTCTATTCAAAAAACTGTGGACGCCATATATGGCTCTTTATGCAGTAACGCGTGCATGTTTATATTCTATGTACATATGCATTATTAGCATATTAGCTTTATAGAATTAAATTGCGATCAAGAAAATGGTATAAGAAAATATTTTTTCACATGATTGATATGTGCGTAGTGAATTCATGGATTCTATGGCGTCGTAAGTCAGATCAGTATATGCCACTCTTCGATTTCAAGCTTTTAATAGCTGAGCACCTGTGCAAGGCAGGAAAAGTAAAGAAGCGCGGACGACCTGCGATCACTCCAACTTCATCCCCGTGTACAAGTAGGGAAGATACTCCTACTACCAGCAAAAGACGAAAGCACCAGGAAATTCCATTGAATTCTGTTCGGGAGGACCATATTGGGCATTTTCCCACCTGGAAAAAGCAAAGGTAACTCTGCAAAAACGATTGTTCTTTCCGCTCATACACCTTTTGTGAGAAATGCAATGCAGTAGAGGGTTAAGTTGAATTTTAGCACAGCAAAATCAATTAAGAGCGTAGTCCAGTGGGTAAGAGTTGTGCCGCACAGCGTGGAGGTCCGGGTTCGAACCCAGCGACGGTTGAGCAATGTTGAATTCTTTTATTTTTCGTTATTCATAATTATTATTTTTATTATTATTAATTTGTATCGTTTTAATGACAAGTGCAAAATTTTCGTTTTCCTTGACTTTTTGCGATGGTTAAGTAATGTTATATAATACACAACTAGCGTGGTAGTGTGGTGCAGTTGGTAAGAGTTGTGCCTCTTAACACGGGTGGACCGAGTTCGACTCCCGGTTGTGGAGTTTTTATTTTTCCATTTGTATTTACTAGTAAATTTTATTTTTTACTTTCAACAGGCTAAATACTCATCAACTGCCGAGATTTTGTGTGCTTGTGTTCATTTCTGGGTTCAGGGTATCGACTAGTCGGGCGGTCCCGACTAGAGCAATCTCACTTGTTTAAACTGTTTTTAAAAAAGATTTTTTTTACTTGATTCGGGAAACCAAGGTTAGTGTATACATAGACGAAATCATGGCCGCAAGCAAAAACGAAAATTAATAGTTAAATACACTGAGAGAAGTTTTTAGTAGAATAGTTAAAAATAAGCTAGAGCTACGACAAATGTACATGCAAATTAACAAAGACCCAAGTTGGAATAGACTGGAATCCAGTTATTTAACAAGTCGAATGTTCGTTGAATAACACAATAATCGTAGCATAAGACATTAGCCGAGCAACCTACATTTTGGTGTAGAACAAAAAGGAGAGATCATAGACGAGTTGAGAGCGAAATTCAAAGAAATGAGTCAAATAGTTCGAGAAATTTAAAAGAAATCAGAAAAGAAGCCATGGAAAACCAGTTAAGAGTACAATCACATATTGAATTACAGTACAACAAAGCAAAGATGGTTAAGAACTACGACTTTAAGAAAGTTAATCCCTAAATTCTTAATCCTTAGACTGGTTCCTATTAAAGAATGCTGAAGGCTTTCAAAACATTCGAACTCCATACTTGATTATATGGAGTGCACAAAACATAGGATGCTGGATGGGAAAAACGAAATAAATTAATATTAACAAGTGAGATTGCTCTAGTCGGCCAGTCTAGTAGGCCAAAATAATATATATTTGGACTTTTTTTTTTTGGGGGGCATAGTTTGGGGTGGGGGAAATGGGGCCATATATGGCTTTGTATGCATTCAGCTGATTCCAGAGTCATATATGGCTCTGTATGCATGTATGCATTACTTCATGTGAAAGTTGGTGAAACAGTTTCTTTTGTCGTTGTAGCATAGAAATACATTGCATTTCTCACAAAAGGTGTATGAGCGGAAAGAACAATCGTTTTTGCAGAGTTACCTTTGCTTTTTCCAGGTGGGAAAATGCCCAATATGGTCCTCCCGAACAGAATTCAATGGAATTTCCTGGTGCTTTCGTCTTTTGCTGGTAGTAGGAGTATCTTCCCTACTTGTACACGGGGATGAAGTTGGAGTGATCGCAGGTCGTCCGCGCTTCTTTACTTTTCCTGCCTTGCACAGGTGCTCAGCTATTAAAACCTTGAAATCGAAGAGTGGCATATACTGATCTGACTTACGACGCCATAGAATCCATGAATTCACTACGCACATATCAATCATGTGAAAAAATATTTTCTTATACCATTTTCTTGATCGCAATTTAATTCTATAAAGCTAATATGCTAATAATGCATATGTACATAGAATATAAACATGCACGCGTTACTGCATAAAGAGCCATATATGGCGTCCACAGTTTTTTGAATAGAATAGTATATGTGATGCTCACCTATAGTCAAATTCTATTTTTTATGAACGAAAACTTTATATTCTCTTAGAAAAAAAATACTTTTCAGTGATAAAACTGATTTTTAGTGCAGTAAATTTAATTTCAATTTCACCACAATTCACTTTCGTTCGTCTGCTTGAGACGCGAGCAAAAAACTGATTGAAACTTGAGATAAGGCAACACAAAGAAGTTCTGAGTATAGACATCTAACCGAAAATAGTTGAGAGAGAATAGGTGATAACAAACGGTTTAGTATACGTACCGTTTTATTGCAAAAAAAAATTACTGAAAGTGAGAAGCCATATATGGCTTTGTATGCGGTAGAGGGTTAACCGTTGCAAAAAAAATTCCTAGAAAAACGCAAGACAAGTTGCATATGCATATGTATGCGTGCACATGTACACAGAAATTGCCAAGCAGCTGCGCTTTGCCCCCACTACTGAAAATAGATGCTTGATTTGCTCGTAAACTAAATGTACGATCGTTATGAAATTTTCAGGACCTATTCAGATCATCGAAATTTATCTACAAACCAATTTGCACGTGTGTAGTATTTGATTTACTTTGTTTTTTGGTTTTATCAATATTGTGGGCGATTGGGGGGAGCTTTTCAAAATCTGAAACATTTAAATTCTTCGTATGTTTTACGCGAACAGCTTTTATAGTTTGGGAGTTATGCTTAAAAACCAGAGTCAAAAAAGCGATAAATATCGATAATAAGAAAACGGAAGGAGTTATCGATGTTTTGAAATAAACTTGATCTGCGTATGAAATATACGAACCGAATGAGACCAAGATCAGCTTTCTAGCTTTTGTAGTCTCTGAAATCGACGCGTTCATACAGACAGACGGACAGACGGACAGACAGACGGACATGGCTCAATCGACTCGGCTAGTGATGCTGATCAAGAATATATGTACTTTATGGGGTCGGAGATGCTTCCTTCTGCCTGTTACATACATTTGCACAAAACCATTATACCCTTTATTACCCATTTTTAATGGGTTCAGGGTATAAAAACAAGTGAGATTGCTCAGTCAGGACCGCCCGACTAGTAGATACCCTGAACCCAGAAATGAACACATACACACACATCTCGGCATTTGATGAGTATTGATCCTGTTAAAAATAATAATTTTGGTTTCATCAATATTGTGGGCGATTGGGGGAGGTATCCCAAATCTGAAACATTTAAATTCTTCGTATGTTTTACGCGAACATCAAAAAATTAATTTGGTGCCTCTAGCTCTTATAGTTTGGGAGTTATGCTTAAAAAACCGAGTCAAAAAAGCGATAAATATCGATAATAAGAAAACGGAAGGAGCTATCGATGTTTTGAAATAAACTTGATCTGCGTATGGAATATAGGAACCGAATGAGACCAAGATCAGCTTTCTAGCTTTTGTAGTCTCTGAAATCGACGCGTTCATACAGACAGACGGACAGACAGACAGGCGGACATGGCTAAATCGACTCGGCTAGTGATGCTGATCAAGAATATATATACTTTATGGGGTCGGAGATGCTTCCTTCTGCCTGTTACATACATGTGCACAAACCATTATACCCTTTTTTACCCATTTTCAATGGGTTCAGGGTATAAAAAAACAATTACCAACGGAAAGAAATGTTCCACAACCGGGAGTTGAGCTCGATCCCCCAGTGCACAACTCTTACCAACTGCACCAACTGCACTACCACATTATTCATGTATGATATACCATTACTTAACCGTTGAAAAAATCAAGGAAAACGAAAATTTTGCACTTGTCATTAAAACGATACAAATTAATAATAATAATAATTATGAATAACGAAAAAATAAAATAATTCAACATTGCTCTACCATACCAACGCTGGATTCGAAACGCGGCACAACTCTTACCAACTGGACCACGCTCTTAAAAAAATTCCTAGAAAAACGCAAGACATTCTGCACATGCATATGTATACATGCACATGAACACAGAAGTTGCCAAGCAGCTGCGCTTGGCCGCCACTACTGAAAATAGATTCCTAATTTGCTCGTAAACTAAATGTGCGATCGTTATGAAATTTTCAGGACTTATTCAGTTCATCGGAATGTAGGGGTATACTCGTGTACCCGCGTCAGATAAAGTGTGAAGGATTTTGTGCTGCGCCTGCTGGGGGCGTGGCAAACTGATAATACCTACAATCGCAGATCGATTAAGTCCACAATTTTAAAGCTAGAGTCAGCAAATTCGATTTGTAGATAGCTGGTGTCCTCCCCACGCCCACTTAAACGCCCCGGCGACCCCACCCTTCAAAAACGGATACGCCTATATCTCCCACGGTAATTGAGGTAGTGTCACCAAATGTTGCATATATATTGCGGGAATGATCCCCCAAGTACCACAGACAAAATTTTTTGGCATACCCCCCTCCCGCCTCTGATACTGATCTGATCTGAAACTGATATACCTGAAAACTCAAATCGATAAGTTTTTCATATTTGCACAATTTTAAAATAGAGACCCCAAATTTGGTATGTAGATAGATATTGCGCCCTTGATATCCTGGCCACGCCTACTAGAACGCCCTCCAGCGCCCCGCCCTAAAAAATCGAAATTGTCTATATCTCCCACAATTTTTAAGCGGTAACGCCCGACTGCAATGTTCTTATTTGTTCTTTAGTCTCGCTGTCGGCAACGCCATTTCCGTCACTTGTGTCGCTGGAAACTGCAATGTTGCTTGCGACGACACTTGCATCTTGTTGTTGCATTTTGTCCGCGTTCACTTCTGCCTGCAACTGTTCCAAGACTTTCAAAAATTCGTGCAGTTGTAGCTGGCTTGCTGTTTGGTTGAATTGCGAACTCTGCTTTATTTCGCTGTCAAAATTTGTTTGTTGTTGTTTGCTGGTCGTATTTAAACTTTGACTTTTTGGTCAATATACGTGGGTTACTCGCTGCAAGATCTATAATTCGAAGACTATGAAAGTCATGCTGTGATAAAGAAGTTAGGTACAAAGAGTCATTAAGAATCTTGAACAATGTAAGGTAAAAAAATCTCCAAGAGTAACCTAGTAAACATGGTCCGAGTTTTGTCAGATCGGTAAACGTGGTGTGATGGACGTGCGTTTATCTTGTTTTGATAAAATGTTCTTCCAAAAGCATATGCAATGCCATAAAAACCATAATGTTTTTTATAATAGGATTTATAAATCGTTAAAGTGCAGTTCATCTGCACTGCCATTTCAATGAAAACAGCTGTATATATATAATGTATGATATCACGGCCACGCCCCAGCAAATGCTTTTAACAGTTTTTGAGCAAGAGATACAAAATTTCAGATATATATTATTGGATAGCTCCACCATATATCACAGAAAAAATGTAAGGACACGCTTTCTCCCGTATAGAATTTCGGCCAATATGATCATGGCTTCGGCAAGGCGGTAGAAAGACGCATAATCTGATACACCTGCTAGACCAAGGCTGAACAGATATTTAAAGAAGCGTCCATATGCGTCAGTAGTGAAGGAATCAATCGACGAAAATCACTCAATACTCAACAGAACAAAGCTGTCGGTTGAATACTGAGAAGAGGGTAATTTTCCTATGCCCGTCCCTAGAGCAAGACATTTGTTTAGGCGTCGACTTTTGGCGATTCTTTGAATTGGCTTTTAAGATAATGAGGGTAGGTCGAAGTGGTGAGCCAGCATGATTGGTAGACAATCGTCATCAGCCTTAAGGAAGAAATCTAGTTGAAAGAGCAGAGGCGAGCCTAGACAGCCTTTTCGGTGTCTGGGAAGCCGCTGTATAAGTTTAGTATAATGCCCCTCGGTCTATACAAAGCCGCGCAGCGTCTGTGCAGATTATTTGACCGAATAAAAATTTAAATTATAAGAACCAAAATTGCCTCCCTGACCTTCGGATTGTGAACGGCAGGATGCTCAAACGCACAGGACAGTACTATTGGCTCAACATGGCGATAGATGTCTCGATTATACCCGACGTTGTACATTTTACATGGAAGCAAATTCAGAAACACTGGATGCAAGTTGGGATCGGGCAAGAAGTGGTTACTAAATGCACAAAAACGTTACATTTACTTTCTGGGCAAATAACCGCGATCGAAAATTGGGAAGGCGTAGATATATTTGTGGTGGGCACTTAAATGCGCGCCTGTACACGAGGTGGCAGGCGTAACTCCGTTCTTCGCAGTATGCGGACTGCATGGATCGAGATAAATATTAGCAAAACGCTTACCATCTATGGACACCACGACATAGCATTGTTTGATATCCAAGACAAGCTGGATATCCAGGAGAGCATTCAGGCTAAATTGCATCACACATACAAACGAAGCAGCGTAAGATATAATCAGCGAACACGACAGCTCTACGTGAAGCCTGGACAGGAATTTAATTGGGAGTTACTACACCAATAATTTAAGGTCGTAGGCGTACGTGGGAGTGAGAAAACCCTTAGTTTGGTAACAAATGCGTACGATATCCTTCCTGGGTCAATACACATACCCGTAATGGTGTTTCATTTGCACCAAAATAAGCTGGCCACGTAACCCACAAAAAATATTAAAATCCAGGGCCGTAAGCATCCTAGCGAAAGCAAACCGTGCGTATCTTAAAATTAGAGAGAAAGAAACTGAATAGGAAGGGACAACATAAGAAAAGTGGTATTGATGTGTATGCGAACGAGGGTCGGCAAATCTTTTTTTGTCCTTTGTCTGGCAAACAAATTTTTAAAATTTTGCCAATTCAAACAATTTTTTTTGTGAGCAATAAACATAACAATAAAAGTTTACAGAAATTGTTTGCAGGTATGCCGCAACACAATTATATAACGACTGCAAACGCAGATTTTAAATATTTCGGGTTTTAGATACCTCTTCTCATCGCCTAAAGTACTGATATAACTAAGAAAAACGCACACAAATAAAATACTACAGACAAGAAAATTGGTTTTTACACGCGTTTCAATGCTCTTATTAAGTGCTGAAAATTTCATAACGCTCTTACTTTC
This sequence comes from Drosophila paramelanica, assembly GCA_035043915.1. Lineage (NCBI taxonomy): Eukaryota > Metazoa > Arthropoda > Insecta > Diptera > Drosophilidae > Drosophila > Drosophila paramelanica. The sequence continues at coordinate 7,942 of JAWNMO010000668.1, read as the reverse complement.
TGATTAGGAGCAAATCAAGAATCAAGTTAAAATAGGAGAGACGAGGCGCAGCAATTAAGTATATATATTCTTGATCACGACGACGAGCTGAGTTGGTAAATCCATGTACTTCTGTCTGCCTGCCTGTCTGTCTGTCTGTCCGTCTGTATGAACGCAGGGTTCTTGGAAACTACAGAAACCTGATACTAGAAACCTGATCTTGGTCTTAATCTGTTCGTATATCTCATACGCAGAACCAGTTTATAATTTTTTGAAGGCTTTCTCCGTTTCCTTAATATCAATGTCTTACCATATATCAGATAGTGTAAAAGCAGGAGGCAACATTAATTAGTCTGTTATGTTTATGTAAGCCAGACGGAGATTTAGACACCTTCCGATTTTAGATACCTTTCGCCAATCGCCTCAATATCAATAAAACCATAAAAGCGCAGCGCAGCTACCGAGTAAGGTTCGTACGGCATACATTTGTGTGTGTGTGAGTCTTCCTTCTGCCTGTTACATACATTTGCACAAAACCATTATACCAACGGAAAAAGAAATGTTCCACAACCGGGAGTTGAACTCGATCCCCCCGTGATAAGATGCACAACTCTTACCAACTGCACCACACTACCACATTATTCATGTATGATATACCAATACTTAACCATTGCAAAAAATCAAGGAAAACGAAAATTTTGCACTTGTCATTAAAACGATACAAATTAATAATAATAATAATTATGAATAACGAAAAAATAAAATAATTCAACATTGCTCTACCATACCAACGCCGGAGGAGGCGTGGCCAAAAATGTTTTCCTATAATGTTTGGAGGAGCATTCCGGTAATATATATCCCAAATTTGGTGACTATAGCTTGAAAATTGCTGCGGATATAGCCATTTCCGATTTTTCAGGGCGGGGCGCTGGAGGGCGTTCTAGTGGGCGTGGCCGGGATATCAAAAGTGCAATCTGTAGAGGAGGTCACCAGCTATATACATACCAGGTTTAGTGACTCTAGCTTTAAAATTGTGCAACACATCGATTTGACCTTTCAGGTTATCGGTTTTCGCGATTATGGGGGCGAGAGAGGGTGTGCCACAAAACTTTTTTTTTTATATTTGGGGGAGCATTCCTGCAATATATATGCAAAATTTTGTGACTCTAACTCAAAAAATGTGGGAGATTAATCAAGGTCGTCAATCTCTTTTGGGAGGTCACCAGCTATATACATTGTGGACTTTAGCAATATGCGATTTTAGGTGTTATCGGTTTGCCCCACACTCCAGTGGGCGCAGCCCAAAATCCTTAACACTTTATCTGACGCGGGTACACACGAGTATATATCCAAAATTCCAAGTCTCTAGCTTCAATAGTGGCGAAAATAATTGCGTTCATACGGACAGACGGACGGACGAAATCAAATGTTGTAAAATAATCAGTGAGATTGCTCTAGTTGGGACCGCTCGACTTAGAGATACGCTGAACCAAAGACAATATAAACACTAAGATGAGTAACGCGCATACATTTGAACGTGAGCAAAAATTTTTGGTGTGGCTTTTCAAGTGGCTTTTCGCTCTTCAAACGCCACACCAGCCGAGTGGCTTTTCGAGAGCGAAAAGCCACACGATTCAATGCCGAAGTCCATAGAGTAATAAAGAACAAATAGGAGAAGTGTGTGGGGAGGGGGGTACAGGGTTAAGCAAGGCGCAGGTAGCTAGAAATTTTGCCTGCCGGAGTAGCATAGTAAAAAGGGAAATGGTCCATAATTCGACGCATCGACGTGACGTCACATCAGCTTATGCACACTCGCAACGAAACCTAAGATGTGACGTCGCGTATTGAAAATATATGCAACCTTTAGATCTTCATGCATATTATGGGTTGCGGACACGCATACTTATGCATTGGCACGACAATGTGTGTATTGTTTTGGTCCATCGAGGCAAAAATACCCTTATTTATACTCTTCATATATAAAATGAAACTAATGGTTTAATTGAAACTCAGTATATATGCAGCAAACATTTTGCTTCATACTGATAAACAATTACATATAACAGAGTTTTGAAGTAAAATGTAAAAAGCACTAAAAAAGTAAACATAGCCTATTCAGGAAAAGGGTGTACTCGCGGCTGGAAAATCAAAAGTTATTAAAATTGGCCGGCCTTCTGAAATTGAAACCAAGACCAAACATAAATGCTCTCACGACACTTACCATGCCAAGCTGAGAGTGGCTTCTATTTTTAGAATTTTACGCTCTTTAAATTGTGAGAGCGCAAGTGCATCGATATCGTTTCGTTCTCAATTTTGCAAAATATCAAGCTGCCTTGTAGGATTTCGGTGTACTGCGTTACTCATCTTAGTGTTTATATTGTCTTTGGCTGAACCCAGCATTTAACACAAGCTCTCGGTACTTGAAAAGCATTGAAAAAAATGCAATACTTATTTACGAAAAAATAAATACTCCGCACCGTTGGTTTAGCGTCTCTTTAACTTTAGATGCACAACACTCACCGATATAAGTGCTCTCATGCATCACGCGGGATACGACCTGACCAGGGAACTTCCGGTGAATCGGATGAATACGCCGCGGACGGATCGGCCTTGAAGGCGGGTGTTAAGAGTACTACTACGACTTTCTGTATGCGGTCGGCACGAAAATACAATGCTGGCGTTCGGAATTGAGACTAGAGGCGAGAAAGGCCGCGGTCCAGGAGAACATGGTACATTCTACCGCTAAGGCGACATCACACGGCATTCCCCGGGTGAAGGTGCAGCGACCTGCGAGGCAGGCGGACTTCAAGAGGCGATGAGGAGGTTGGAGGATGGTCGAAAAGGCAAGCACGGGAGTGAAACCTTGAACGATCAAGAGGAGGAGCTAGCACTGTTCGCCGGGCTCAGAGAGGTGTCTGAAATCGCCAAACACCGAATCGTCAAGAAGAACGACAAGCTGCTAAAGCAGCGCTACTACCCCCAGAATCCAGCGATTTTGAATGTAGAATGACTTGGATACGATCATATGACCCGAAATGGGGACACACGCGTTTGCCTACCGGGACATAATTTTGTGTAACCAAGGAGCAACACCCAGCCAATCTGAACGAGGTATTCCGCCGACTCTGAGCGGCAATCCTAAAAGTTAATAAAAAAAATTTACGTTCTTCAAGAGGGAGTACTTGTATACACGTGGTGATTGGCGACCGTATAAGAACGGATCCTGGCAGCAGTCCGGACTTGAAGGCGCCGATTAATTTAAAGGCGATGCGCCAATGCTGGGGTATGGCATCGTGATACCGCCGCCTCATGCAAAACTTTGCGTCAATCCTGCAGCCGATGACGGAGCTTTTAAATAAGGGACGCAAATGGTCTTGGTGTGTCGAACAGGAGGCGGCGTTAGATCGACTGAAGGACAGTCTGACGTCTGCACCAGTGATTCCCTGTCCTGATTTTTCCGGCAATCACTGGGGCCTGGGAGCAATAATAACACAAACTATCGATGGCCAAGAACGGGTCATCGCCTACGCCAGCTTTTGCCCACAGAAATAGAGTACCTGGCAAAATGTAGGCTATTGGAAAACTGCGGTGCTATATGGAAGGCTACCAATTCAACGTTGTACTATCGCAAGGGAAAGCTGAATGTGGTGGCCGACGCGCTGTCCCAGCAACCTCTGGAGGAGACGTTTCAACAGGCCTTGGAGGCCGTGCCCGCCGCAACCAACGTCGGCGTCACCACCGCCTACATAAATAATAAATTAGGAAATAATTATGCACATGTAGAAAAATATGGAAAAAATCTGTAAGCGATAAATGTTTAAGTTTTTACAACTAATTTAATGTATTATCCCACTGTTAATCAATCGTAGAATTAACATTGTTACTTTGATAATAAATTACCCTATAGAAATTAAATGCAGTAGTGTGCAGCGTGGTTCCGGTGCTACCCTGACCTGGGCGGAAGTCGCTGTCACGGTGCTCACCTGACGGTGCTATCTTATTGGGGAGTAATGCCGTGGTGAGAACCTGCCACGGGCGGGCACATGATCAAAGTGTGGAACCTGATCCAGACATCCCGACCTTAGTAGAGTAAGCGGTTACGGTGCCAGCCTAACCTAGTCGACAGACGCGGTCGTGGTTTCAGCCGGACCCGAGTAGCGTAGGCGGTTACAATGACAGCATAACGTAGCGGGGGGCGAGGTCACGGTGTCGTCCGGACCCAATTGAAGCTAGAAGACGTGGTCGTGGTCTGGTCCCTCCGGACCAGAGTCCGATACGGGAGAACCGAGGCATTAGCCCTGGCTTCTTCATTCATAGGTATTTTTGGGTCGGTTTATATAAGTTAAGACCGCATTTTAGAAGGCTTACCTTCAAGATTGACAGTATAGAGTTTATGTTGTCCTGCACAATCCAGCGTTCCAGTGATTTACAAACTCTATTATAAACAACCTTGTTCAGACTGAGATTCATACCCCGGCCTAGGAACTTATTTTACAACGTAAGGGCAAGCGGTCTGGTGGGATGCGACGTGCTTCGGCGGAGTCCAAGTAGACCCACAGTCATAGTCAAAGTCATGTAAACCCACAGTCATGAAATGGAGCCGCACGACGATATAATCGTCGTAAGTGCGATCAAAGAGCAACACGTAGGCAATTTTCTGGAGCTATTCCGCTGGCTAAAAGTGGCGAATTTGAAAGTGAATCGCAAGAAGTGTACCTGCCTCAAGTGGGAGTTGGTATACTTGGGGCACATGGTGATTGGCGAAGAAATAAGGACGTATCCCGAACAGGTAGCGGCGATACCGAACTTAAAGGCACCGACGAATGACTGGGTAGGGCATCCTGGTACCATTGCTTCGTGTCAAACTTTGCGTCAATCGTGAAACGGCAGAAATGGTCGTGGTCTGCCCAACAGCACGAGGCGTCGGTCTTGAATAGCCTAACGAATGCCCCAGTGCTCGTCTGCCCCGAGTTTTCCTTAAGTTCGCGCATCAGACGGACGCTAGTGATTATGGCCTGGACATTATTCTGACGCAGACCATGCACCAGGAACATGTCATCGCCTACGCAAGCCGGAAGCTGCTGAAAGCTATTCAACTTTTTGCCCACGGAAAAGAAGAATCTGCAATTTGAGGTGTTATCTGGAAGGTGACCGATTTGACGTTAAATCAAACCGTATAGCGATAAAATGGTTGAACTCAACCGCGAGTGGTAAATTTGGAACTTTTACAGCCATCTGGGGTACTGGTCAAATAATGAGGACTATGTGCCTTGGAAACTGTGCATGAGTACAAGTGGTCGGTAATGGGTTCTCCAAAAGTGCTATGATTCGCCCACATCGCACCAAGTGGTTTCGGAAAACACTGGCATGGTGCCATACGCGCTACTATTGGCTGGTAATGTACACAGACACAGCCATGTACGTGAAGTACTGCACCAGCTTCAGGTGCCTTGACCGCGATCACAAGCGTGTTTCAAATGACAACAATGACGCATCTGCAAGTTGCATTCAGAGAAAAGATTTTGGACATTAATCGCAGCAGCATGCAGCGTGCCTCGCTCGAGCATAGCGAGGAGAGTGTAGGCCCCCTGAATTCGCTGGTGTTGCTGCGCCGGCATTTGCTCTCTAAAATATGACAAGTGGCAAAAAAAGCTTCGTCCAACATCGTCCGATTGGTGTATGATTATAATATAAAGAGTAAGATGATCGACCCCAACATAATATCCGGATAGCCGCGTACTAGCCCCGTAGTCGAAAGTAAAAAAAAAATGCTCAAAATTAAGTTTTTGAGTGTAAGAATTGACATAGATTTCGATTTATGGCGTGTCTGACATTATAGTCATCAACGACGAACGTGCTCATCGTCTGCCCAACCGCGCAGACGGTGTCGGTATCTCCGCGCGCATTGTTGGCACTGTCCCCGCCACCAGCAATAAGTCTGGACGAGGAATCCCCTGTGCAGGCGGAAAATGTCAGACCTGGAGTAGCCAAGCCTGCAGACTCGCCTCATCAATGGGCCTTTGGAGGAGGAATCCCCGAGACGGGTTGTACCATAGCAGGCGCAGACGAAGCGCTGCAAACTGAGCCAGGTCACCGTCATCATCCCAGCTTTTGGGGCGGAAGCGATCTGTGAAGTTCTGTAAGGCGAGCACAATGTATACTGTCCATGCAAATATAATTGATATGTGTATTATATGTGTATATATAAATTTTTATTAATTATTTAATTACTTGAATTAATTTTTAGTTGCAATTATATATTATTTATATACGCATTTTTTGTTATTTTTTTATATATAATAAAATTATTCCTTTTCTGTTATAAAGTGAATAAATGAATAACACATTTACATTATTATTATTGTGCGTGTAAATTATTATTTACTTGCTGAAATTATCGAATAGGGGTCGTTGACCCCGTCAGTGTAGACATAATATTTATCGCCGCTGTGATCCATAGCAAGAGCTCTGGGTAGCATTGTCGAGGTGTTGGCGAAAGAAAATATATATATATATATACAATATATATATTGAACATTTTCCAAAATTAAAGTGTGTCCAGTATTCTACTTAAAAACTATGGGGTCTCTAGTTTTAAAACTGCGAAAAATATAAGCATTCGCATTGGCCGGGGCATGATGGCTAGAGGTTGTACTTGTGGGCATGGTGAAGAAATCAACATAAGTTAGGTGACTCTATCTTTGTTAAAAAATTACCAATGGGAGCTGTCAAGTTTATCTGCTTTTGCAATAATGGAGTTGGGAGGGGGTGTGGCCAAAAAATGTATGTGATTCCTGCAATATATATGCAAATATCTGATTTTGTAGGGCGTGGATGCTGGGGGCGTTCTAATAGGCGTGGCCGGTATATCAAGGTCGCAATCTGTTTGAAACGGATTTAAAATTGCAACATGCAACACTTATCAAATCAAGCTTTTAGGTTTACAGGTTTTCGCAATTATGTAGAAAGAGCTGCGTTGAACAACAAAGAAACAATAAAAGAAGAGTGCAGATCATATGCAGTAAGATTTGCATGCATATTGTGGGTTCCGCACACACATACTTATGTATTTGCACATCAATGTAAGTCTTGTTTTATTGCGTCGATGGATAAATACCCTTATTTTACCACTATTTTGTTAATTTAGCTTTAGCCTTTATTAGCTTGGCCTTTATTTATTATAAAGATAACACATGTGATAAAGCGATTAAACCAAAACAATTTAAAATCAGTACTAATACACATATTTTTTTGTGGAGTTCGACTTTTTATAACTTTTCTTTGTTTTCTTTAAGATTTTTTTTTTGTTAAACAGGGTTTTTTAATCAACAATAAGTAACATATTCCCTTTTGCTAAACAGTATCTTCAGATACCAAACCAATAAGGGAAGAGGCAGATTCCGCACTAAGCCAAATTAGTCCAAGAATATACGCTTCACAAATTCCAATGATTGCACCAACACTCACGTCCAAAATATAGTGTCGTTTTAATATGAGCCTAGAGAGCACAACGCTTACAGCCCATGCAGCCATTGGCATCCAAAATATGATTGGTAACTTATGCAGTTTTGTAAAGAAGACAAGAACATAGAAAGCTCTAGATGCATGTCCTGATGGAAAACTAAACTTATCCGGGCCAATTGTAAGCATATCCTTGGCCGCCACCGGCCTTCGTCTACGTACGAGAGCTTTTAACACAGCCACAATAAATATATCTAAAAGTAATCCTACCAGCATATTAATTTGCATTTGGTACAAGTCCCTGGAATTAATAAGCCATATAAAGGCAATCCAAGAAGAAAGCCATGCAATTCCATCACAGGATATTTCAAGAAATTTGCAATGAATCTTTATGCTCTTAAAAGCAGCAAATCGCAGTAAGAATGATACAAAACGTTCCGTTAATTTTGCATCTATGTCCAGAATGAACTGCAGGACAGTTGACTTATCCTGCTGAAAAGAG
>JAWNMO010000661.1:0-179250 GCA_035043915.1 Drosophila paramelanica | reverse complement strand
CAAAAAACTTTTTTTTAATATTTGCGGGAGCATTCCTGCAATGTATATGCAAAATTTGGTGACTCTAGCTCAAAAACTGTGGGAGATATATGCATATCCGATTTTTGAGAGCGGGGGCGCTGGGGGGCGTTATAGTGGGCGTAGCCGGGATATCAAGGTCGCAATCTTTTGGGAGGTCACCAGCTATCTACATACCAAGTTTGGTGACTCTAGCTTTAAAATTGTGGACTTTAGCAATATGCGATTTTAGGTGTTATCGGTTTGCCACGCCCCCAGTGGGCGGAGCTCAAAATCCTTAACACTTTATCTGACGCGGGTACACACGAGTATATATCCAAAATTTCAAGTCTCTAGCTTCAATGGCGGCGAAAATAATTGCGTTCATACGGACAGACGGACAGACGGACAGACGGACGGACGGACAGCAAGACGGACATTGCACAAAACCAATATACTCTTTTCACTTCGTGAACGAGTATAAAAATAATAAAAAATGGCGACAATAAATTTTATTCAATGTTCATACGGCAGCAGGTAAAAGCACTTGACACCTGTATCCTTGTGCTGTGGCTAGCCATCAAATTTGATTACACAGACACACTCAAGCAATGCAATTAGCTGAGTCGGTTTGCCGCCTTTGCCTCCCACGGTCGACGTCTTGAATGTGCTGGGAATCAATTTGAATAGGAGTGAATACAGGCTGAACTGACGCTAATTGCCGCGCGGGCCGTCAAAGCAACCCAAACAAACAACTCAAAAGCCAAACGAATAAAGCAAAAACAAACTAAAACGAGGCGAAAGTCAAACGGATGTTGCGTATGCGCGGTGTGGCCAACGACCAACGCCCACGATGACTAGGACGTGTGCGAGTGCGAGCGGGGGGCGCAGCCTGCGGCAGGACGACGAACGTGTGGGGCAAAAAATGTCACACACAGCGCCACACACGTGCCAGGAAGTCAAGTGGTTGGTCATAATACGGCTGACACTCATAAATCTAAACAAATGCCAAGGCAAATAAACGCGCAGAGGCACAAGGACAAGGACAAACAGTGGGTGGGGAGGGGATTTGAAGGGGGTTGGCTGCTAGCTGACTGCCTTTGCATATGCGTTGGCCATGACTAATTTGCATTATGGACGTCGAGGGCGACGTCGCCGGTTGCCATAATCTGCCTCAAATCGTTTTTATTGTTCGCACTTAAGTTGCGTAAAATAAAAATCATGTTTCTAACGCCACAGCCACATCACCGCCAACCCGTGTTGCAAGCAGCTCCCTTCACCCGGCCCCACACGCGCTGTAAGCTTAAGAAAAACCACAGCATGTGAGTCTTTGCTGGTGGCCTTTCCGATCCCCATACTAAGCTCCATTTGCCCTGAATGCCATAATTTTTATGTGAAAGCATCACGCATGAGCCCCACAAGCCCTCACCTCAGCACAAGTGGAGCTTTATCAGACTTAGCGTAAGTGTGTGTGTTTGTCTCTGTGTGTGTGTGTGTGTGTGTTGCTGCTTTTGTTCAAGAAAATCTGCGCCACAAATCTGCGCTTTCTAGGGGCGTGCGTTGGGGCATATTTTATGACTGTGTTTTCCTTCCATCGCTTTTTGGGGCACAAAGTATTTTTATAGCTCAATTAGCATATGCAAAGAGTGTGCACCACAGCCAAAAAAAGGGTTGTACAGTCCAAATTCTGGCAGATAATTAATCAAAATAATTGTTTTGTTTCAACATTTCGCCTACTGCTCAGCGTTGCTACGTTGCCGAGACAAATCCTAAGTGAATGTGGAGTAATCAAGATATGAGTTTCAATTGATGCAATATGTAACCATTTGTGATCGAAATCTAGTTGTGGAATGAGTACACACACACACAATTGTGCACGCGCACAAACGCACACGTGTGCTAAGTTGTGAGTTTTTGCCTACTTTTGTGCGCAATTAGAAATTAATTTTAGCGCAGTTTCACCGACAGCGTGTTCTGAGTGGGTTAAATGACTTTAATCACTTCCCATGGCAGCAGGCAACCACCACGAAAATCAAGTGGGCTGGCCCACTAACGGAGTGGGTTCACGTGTACCGCAAAGCCCACCCAGCACCCAGAACCCAGGTCCAAGTCCAAATACGAGTGCGAGCGCGGCAGCAAGCATGATTTATGCTCAGCAATGGCAACAATAACAAATCAACGGCAAGCGACGTCAGAAAAAAAACTACAAACGGAAACAAAATACCGTTGGAAAGCACTTAAGGACCTTTTCATTAAGTGCGCAGCGACGTTGACGTCGGCAGCGGTCGCGACAGTGGTGACGGCGGCGACGGCGGGAGCGTAAAATTTACTCTTGGGCTGATTTGACATGTTCACAGGCAAATTAGTGTCGCCCTGGCTTGCGGTACATTAATTTCAACGCCAGCAATGCCACACCACCGCACCACCCCGCCAACCCTCCTGCGCACCACCCCGTATCGCTTTTGGCACTGCGTGTTGAGCTAACAAATTTCGTCGACTAGCACCTAAAATGTTATTTAGCGCATGTTTTAACGTTATTTATTAAAGCGAAATTATTGTTAATGAGCCCAGCCGAAGGACTTCAGAAAACTAACCACCCAGACAGCCCCCCAACACCTCCCCAGGTTTAATTCATCGACAACCACCACGTGAGCCCAAGATCAGGCAAGCGAATTCCGACGCCTTTTCGACAGTAACTTGGAGGGAAAACTAGGAAACTAATTGCGTGAATTTCGTCGAGGAGTCCGGGAAACTGTTTCGCCTTTGCTATCGCGCATTTAAACGAAGGCATTTGATTTTTGTGCCGATAATGCCACAGAATGATTTAAGGCGGCCGCTCCGAGGCTCCAACAATAGCTCTGGAAAAACAAAAACAATAATCATAACTGTCGTTATAAGCGGTCCGACTGTCGGTTGGGATTAGAGGTGGCGGCGGCGAAGGTTTGTATGGTAATAAGGCCTGGAAAATGGCGTAAATATTATTTGGTTAGAGGAGAACCTATAAAATGTGGAACAAAAGGAAACTCATTTAAGATATTTATGAAGTACTTTGCCAAATATTTGTAACGACCCAGCAACTTGTTTGGCGTTTGTGTGTGTGTGTATGTGTGCGTGTTTCTGTACTTGAATGGGGTATATGAGCATTGTAATAGAATGGCCAAATTGGCTGGGTGGAGTTGTGGCCTATGTCTGGGCTTAATGAGCTTGAAATTGTAGTTATTGCGGGACATATGAGCAAGAAAATATGCATCAAAGTGTAATAACAAAAATAACCAGTCGAATTTATGTTGAAATTAAGTTATAATGAATGGAAATGTCAAACGGTAAAGAAAACATAGCGCAGTCAAGTTAAAGTGTGCTATTTGAGATGTAGTTAGTTAGGGTAGTTGCATCAGAAAAGAGCCTATATTAAGCTTGGCACTTGGCACTTCAGGGAAAAGATATCATGTTGTCCAAATATATTCCAGCGCTTTAAATCGTTTATAGCGTCCTTAAGAACATGTAGAAAAGGCTACTTATATATATATATTTAACATAAAGCAGAAAAGTAAGGGGCTTCAACTAAAATAGTAAAAGAGAAAGAATGTTTATCTTATATATACATATACATACATAGATGTTTACAAACAGAAACATTATTTTTTACCGATTGTTGTGTTGTTTGAAGCATTTTAATATAAAATAACGTTTATATGATCTCTCAGAATTGTCAAATTTTCTTACGAAATCATATATCAAACATATTTTCTGACCTATACAGTACTCTGCTGTCGATAAAATGTTTTTGATATGTTGGAAGGACAGTTACAAGCACAATTGCCAAACTTGGTTCGGATATCATGTAAAATAAATAAGATTTGAATACAAGAAAAATATTTTTCGACCAATTATTCATATGGCACCTATATTATATAGTCTTCCAATCAGGCCGACAACATATGTACTGCCTGCAAAAAAAAAAAAAAAACAAGAGCCATGTGAAATTTGATGACCATAGCTTTAACTTGTTTGTTTAGAAACAGATCAATAGGCAGACGGACATTGCTAAAGCGCCGGCTGGTGATACTTAAGAAAATATGATATGAAGAAAACCCGCCCTGCAATCATATTGAAACGCATTTCTCAAATTCACAATGGACACACACACACACACGCAGTCTGAAAATTGTGTTGGCAATTAAAAAACGGCCAGCGAACAAGCAGGAAAATGTGAGCTAAAAGATGATGGCGAATTACTAAAAAACTCGAAAAAAATGAAATAAACAGACAAAACAAGAAACACAAACAAAACAAGTAAGAACGTTGCAGTCGGGCATTACCGAATGCGTTATACTCGTTCACGTTCTTAAATATTACTATTTTAAAAAATGTCGGTATTTTGCAATTTGTATGCTGCTGGGGGTGGGGAAGAGTGGGGGGTACGGGTGGGGGTGGTCGTCGGCAAAATTTTGTTCCGCTCTTTAAAGGAGGTGACCAGTTATCTACCCACCAAATGTGGTAACTCTAGCTTAAAAACTGTGGGAGATATAGGCATTTCCGATTTTTTGGGGAGGAGGCGTTGGGCGTTCTAGTGGGCGTGGGCGGAACATCAAGGTCGCCATCTTTTTGGGAGGTCACCAGATATATACATACCAAGTTTAGTGACTCTAGCTTTACAATTGTGGACTTTATCGATATGCGATTTTAGGTGTTATCGGTTTGCGACGCCCCCAGTAGGCGCAGCCCAAAATCCTTAACACTTCATCTGACGCGGGTTCACACGAGTATATATCCAAAATTTCAAGTCACTAGCTTCAATAGCGGCGCAAATAATTGCGTTCATACGGACAGACGGACGGACGAACGGACGGACATTGCACAAAACCAATATAGTCTTTTCACTTCGTGAACGAGTATAAAAATTGCCGCATCATTTGAAATTCATTAGATCGTAGGTTGGGTATATATACTCGAACGGGGAGTGAGAGGCGATTCACTTCCTTTCTTGTTGCTCTGAAGGGCATAAATAAATCAACAGCCTCGCGTGCTTGACAGTTGTCCGTGAGTAATAGAGATGAGATACATTGAGAATGGTGCATAATCGAGAGACAGGGAGAACGAGAGAGAGAAAAGGAGAGAGGTATGGCTAAAGTTGGTGAGAGGTCGTCAATCATGACAGCGAAATGTGTCAACAAACGTCAGGGAACAACGGCCACAGTGCGGTCACAACGAGTCACAGCTTCATCAGCTGTCAGGCAAAAAGGCTGTGGATGGGAATACGTGTGCGGCAGGACCAGACCCTCGCCCAGGATGAGAGCGCCTCTACATCAAATTGAGTGATGATCTGGCAATGATTTGTCACAAAAAAAAAAAAATTAATAAAAAATCAAATGCAAGATTCAAGTAAGTCTATCAAACTATACATCCAAACTGTAATTAACTGTACTGAAAAAAATAAATAAAAAGACAACAAAAGAAAACTGTTATCTTTAAATACATATTAGGTTAATTAGCCTAAACAGGCTTAACATCAGTCGGAGGTTTGTGGTGATGTGCCGAAAACTCATACGTCTGAGTGTAACCCGCATCAGAATGTGATATTCTCTTTGAATCATATTTATTATCACATCAGCTTTGAAACAAGCATAAGTACATTCATATTAAAACATATCCAATTTTATTTTAGTTGAGTTTTCAAATGTTTTATTATTATGATTATTATTTATTTGAGGGAGTTTTATTCTTTTGTCGAGGAATTTTTAATCTATGCTGATGCTGTGCTGCTTTTCGTCATCTCAAAATATAACGCAAATAGACTGAACAAGTCTCGTTAGCCAGTAAATTGCTTTCCCCTTCTTTGACCATTCCTTTATCAAGTCATAACATACAGGAGGATTCACGTCCCAGGAGAAGGTTTGCCAAATCGTCCCTAACTAGTCTGTACGAAACTTTGCTGCCGGAAATTCTAGAATCCTTATGTGGAGCGTGAATGGCTACTTGACTTTTTGATCTTCGACTCAATAAAGTGTATATGTATATTCCTGATCAGGATGAGCCGTGAAACTTGGTGTTTGTGTTTTAAATTGGACAGTACACAGGATACCAATTTTGCAATGCAAGTCAAGGTGTAGTGTGCACTCAAATACCTGAACAGAAGCAGCATTCATATATCCTACATACATCATCTGTTGCATTAAAAATTTTGTTTGGAGCCGTTCTACCCTTATTAACCACTCTGTTTTCAAAAACAAATCGGTTTATTATGTTTTTTGCTGTAGATTCGGGTAAGTTAACGAATTCTGCAATTTTGCGCCGCGCAATTCCATTTTTGAAGTGGTGTAGCACCAATTCCCGCTGCTGTATTGTTGTGCGCTTTCCCATTTTTTCAAACACGTGTTTCCTTAACAAAATCTCTTTTTAAATGGTAAAAATACTTTAACTTCAATTTGCGAATTCAATAATCAAAACAAAAACTGAAAAGTACCATTAATTTCCATTTTACGCGATTGTAACTGTTCTTAAAACAGAGTGGGTCAAATAAGCTGTGACATTGAATTTATGAGTTTTTTTAGTTTTTGTTATTTTCTTATTGTTTTTTTTTTAATATGAATAAAAAAGTTATGTTTTATATTAATTTAATATTGAAATAACAATTCTACGTTTAAATATTTCAAAAATTTTAATTCACTACTTGTCAAGACTAGATGTGTAAAATTTTGTGCTCGAAAAATAAAATTTGCAAATTCAAATTAAATTTAAAAAATACGGACAAACCCACCCGCAGGTGGCAAATTATTGCGGCTCGCGGGTGCGTGCACATTAAACACCAAAAACAAAACAAAACATTAAACACAGTGACTAAATCAAAACAAAATGCCAAAATCAAGCACCAATCCCTGCGGAAATCGTCCGAGCCAAGTCTGCCTGTCCTCCCCGTATACAACCACCGTGGTAACAACAACAACGTATACAACATCGCAACTAACCGCTCCCATTTCCAGCGTTTATGCCTCCCCAATCAGCTCAACAGCTCAATTCAACATCGAAACTGCCCAATGCTCCACATTGGACACTCGCTCCGGTGTTGTTAGCTGCTCAACGCTTCACTCCCGTACTTCGGCCAATAACGCGCAAGCCTTTCCCAACTGCGTCGAGCACACCTCACAAGAAGCTTTTGCTAACACTGATTTGCTTGCCAACTGCAACGAACCACGCGTCAACGACAACGGCAGCAACTTTGATCCAAAGCAAATACAAACACAAATGCTCCCGCGCAAACGCAAAGTCCACAAATCTCAATCTCCGCCGGCTCTATCTAAACGTAAGACAGTCAATGTCAAGTCAAGAGCTAGCCCACCTGCCATGCCACAAAAGTCAGTGGCAACAGATTCCAGGCACTGAGCAGCGACTCAGACGACGAGGCAGACCAGGAGGACGACAAAAGCACGGAATCAGAAACCATGTCTGTCACCTACGCTGACTCCCTCTCCAATCTTTTAGATGAATTCAAGGAGCGTACCCGAAGTCGCAAAACTTTAAACGCCCCGACAGCCACCAGTGCTTCGAACGTGGGGCCCGTGGCCCACCCTAACTCTGCTGCCACTCCAAAAAAACACTCCGGGGGACACGGAGATACGGGCCGCCCAGATCAACCCGGAAAGCCCAGGCCGCCACCAATATCGCTACCGAGAATTAGCAATCTCCCCCTACTCCAGGAATTACTCAAAAGCGGTCAGGTTGACGCAAGCAAAGTTGAGTCCAGAACATCTGTTGGAGGAATGACCCGGCTTTACGCCCATGACTCCGACACATTCAGGGGAATCCAAAAACTCCTAGAAGAGTCAAATATTGAGTTCTACACCTACCAGCTAAAAGAAGAACGACCTCACAAAATATTATAAAAGGTCTACACGACTCAACTTCGCATGCCAAGATTCGCGACGACCTTAAAGCTCTGGGCCTCGACGCCATACATATACACTGCCCTGACAACACAAAGAGAACGAACAAGCCGATCCATCTTTTCTTTGTAAACCTGGCTCCTGGTAGCAGCAAGCAACAAATAAAAAACGTTAGATATCTCGCAGGACAGAGATGTTACATAGAAGACGCCCGTAAGAAACAGGACTTAGTCCAATGCAGCCGCTGCCAGCAATTCGGGCACACGGCCAGATACTGCCGTCAAAAACACATCTGTGTTAAATGTGGAGACCAACACAAGTCCACCGAGTGTACACGGCCAGAGTCGGTCCGCGCAACCTGTGCCAACTGCGATATGGACCATCCAGCGAACTACAAGGGTTGCGAGGCCTACCAAAGTTTCGCCAAAAGACACCAGCGAAAGCAAACGGCCGAAACTAACCACCGCTTAGTAAGGGATCCAGCCAGCTCCCAGAGCGTACCTTTCAGACCCGCAACAGGTCTCTTATGCTCAAGTTGCAAGCGGGAATATTTATAAGCAAAGAGCGCCAGCTGAGCACCAGCGTCATCACCAGTTGGCCCACACCCAGGAGCAGCGACAGCTTCCTCATCAGGGACGTCAATGGTCCGACCCAGAGGAATCGCCACCTAATTGTGGAGAGAGCCAGTCCTCCATGGATCGCGTTCTAGCAGCAATCCAAGCACTCAACGTCTCGATGCAGAGTTTTGTTAAGATGCAAGAGGAGAACATGCGGATGCAGATGCGTATGTTCGAGCTTCTATGCGCGCAACTTTCCAAATGAGCGCTCTCAAGATTCTTTGCTGGAACGCGGGCGGCGTTACAGCCAAAATTCATGAGCTGCAGCTATACATGCAGCTCCACAACGTGGACATCGCATTAATAAGCGAGACCCACATGACAAATTTGGAGTCTCCCCGCATCCACGGGTACACCTCCTATCCTGCCAACCACCCGTCCCCTCGACGCTGGGGAGGGGCTGCTATCCTCATTCGGAGCAGTATTTCGCACTTCCCTACAGCCCCCCTCTGTGGGTCAGACCTGCAACTAGCTACAGCGGTAGTCTCCACAGGCCTCGGAGATGTCGAGTTCGGAGCAGTCTACTGCCAGCCAGGCCTCAGTTGGACAGCCAGCGAACTCCGTCAGCGTTTCAGCTTGCTGGAGCCCAAATGCCTCGTGGGTGGTGACTGGAACGCACACCATCAACTTTGGGGAGCGAGCCGAAGCAACGCCAGAGGTCGGGAGCTCTGTCAGTTCATGCAAGACGCACGTCTTGCGTGCCTAGCGACGGGCAGCCCTACTAGGTTCCCACCCCAAACAGGCCCCAGACCCTCTTGTTTGGATTTCGCCATATACAGGAACGTTCCGCACTGGACATTGAACATTGAGTCGCACCCGGACCTGAGCTCAGACCATCTGCCGCTGATCATCACCTTAAACACCACCTGCATGTGTTATCCAAGACCTGTCAGGATCATCGACAGACACACGGACATTGAAGTCTTCAGACGAAAGTTAAGCGACATGCTCCACCCGGAAATGGACATTAACTCAGCGGAAGACATTGATGACGCCTTGGAGGGATTTAACCACAAAGTGCGAGTCGCAGCTGCTGAAGCCAAACGCTCACAACCCACCCGAAGTAGACACAGAGACGGTATCTACACACTCTCGCCTGACCTACTCTTCCTTCTAAGGCAAAAGAGAAGAATGCGTAGAATCTGGTCACGCACTCGGCACCCCGCCGATAAAGCTAACTGGCGCAGGGTCGCAGACGAGCTTCATCGGCAGCTACAGGACCAACGGGCAAGCTACTTTGACAATATGCTAATGAGCATGTCATCCCAACATGACTCTGAGTTCTCCTTATGGAAGGCGACACGCACAGCAAAACGGCAGCCCCTGAGACAGGCCCCACTGCGAAAAAGAAATGGAGGCTGGTGCCGTTCGGACGCAGAGCAAGCAGCCACATTCGCTTCCCATTTAGAGGAGCGTTTTACTCCTTTCAGCATTGCCACAGATGAAGAAGCCGCAGAGACTAGAGCCACAGCATTTGCCGCAGCAACACCTGACACGGGTCCTCTCCCGTTTACAAAAGACGAAGTAGTGGAGGTGATTAAGCGTCTAAAGCCAAAGAAGGCCCCTGGACACGACTCGATTTGTAACCGTACGCTAAAGGCCCTCCCACTGAATGCTGTACTATTATTGACAGTCATTTTCAATGCCATACTGAGAGTCCAGTACTTTCCGGAAATGTGGAAAATATCTGTCGTCACGATGATCCACAAGCCTGGCAAGCCTGAGGATGACCCCGAGTCATATCGGCCGATTAGTCTGCTACCTGCCCTTTCTAAGGTCTGGGAAAGACTATTCGCTGCCAGACTCGTAAACATTGCCGAGTCCCGCCACCTTATTCCTGCCCACCAATTCGGATTCCGCACCGGGCATGCAACTACCGAGCAGCTTCATAGGGTGGTAAATCACATCCTCGAAGCTTTCGATAGAAAACAGTACTGCGTGGCTGCCTTCATTGACGTCAGGCAGGCATTTGATCGGATATGGCACCTGGGCCTCCTCGCAAAAATTAAAGTCGGACTTCCCTCGCCTTACTTTGCGCTGATCCAATCCTACTTGGAGGGTCGTTCTTTCAGGGTCAGAGTAAGAGCGAAGGTGTCTCCCACCCACCAAATACAAGCCGGAGTCCCGCAAGGGAGCGTGCTTGGGCCCTTCCTCTTTTCATTTTTCTCCGCAGATATGCCTATCCCGGATCCCCAACCTTCCGGAACCTCGGTGCTTATGGCCTCGTACGCTGATGACGTCTGCGCGATGTTTAGCGCTAGCAGTCCAACAGTCGCTACAGACGCAGCTCAAGGCTATTTGGACCGACTTAGCGACTGGGCTAGACGCTGGAATGTGGAACTTAGCCCGGAGAAAAGTGCGACCGTATGTTTTACCTTAAGACGTGGCGAGACCGCAGCCCTGAGGCTGAATGGGACCAGCCTAAATCAAGCAACGGAGTCGCGCTACTTAGGTGTCACATTGGACAAGCGGCTTACCTTCCTAAGCCACATTAAGGGAACTCTTCAGCGCTGCCGTCACAAAATGAAAAAACTAAACTGGCTACTTAATTCCCGCAGTAAACGTGTCTCTAGCCGCAAGCGTAAAATATACTCAGTTTGCGTGGCTCCTATCTGGAGATACGGCATCCAAATCTGGGGACTGGCTGCTCCTTCGCACAGAAGAAGGGTCCAAAGTTTTCAAAGCCGATCACTGCGGAGCATAGCTGGAGCTCCGTTTTATGTGCGGAATACAGTACTGCATAGGGACATGCAAGTGGACTGGGTCGAGGACCAAATTAAGAAGTTCAGTAGGGGCTACAACCACCGCCTAACCGCTCATGCAAACAGGCTCGCAAGCGAACTTCAAAACGCCCGCCCAATCAGCCGGCTGAAAAAAAGATCTTTCAGCCAATTAGTCAGCTGATTCTTTAATATTAATTCTGTCAATCAACATAGTTTTTAGCTGTGCAACTAAGCCACTAAAAACCTGGCGCTTTACTAATTATTAACGACACATATTGTTCATAAGGCAATTGAGGCCTTGCAAAGCAATAAAATACACAATTAAAAAAAAAAAATTTTAATTGGGTAAAAAGTTATGGGCAGATGAAATTTTTATTTCACGTTGGGTCAAATAAGCTGTGAGCGACTGTATATCCTAGCTATACTTATAGATCTTGAGATACATACATACAAAGGTGGTATAAGCTTGTTAGTATACATCGCATGGTGCTCGTTATGCATATTTAAAGTTTGAATATTTTGTGGCTTGCTACATTTTATATTGCTGTCTACTTGTTCTCATTCGCTTCTCACTCATTTTTGCTACTACTCCCCTCTAATTCGTTTATCGCACCTCTTTGAAATGCCCTGCCACAGGCATTTAACAATTAACAAGTTTCATTCGTCACCAAAGCCCAAGGCTTTGGCTCGACCGTGTGGAGTGTGTTCTTGTCCTCGGCCAATCTACCCGCTTGGCCCTTTGCCACTAGCCAGTTGCCACTTGCCAGTTGCCAGTTGCCAGTTGCCACTTGCCACAGGTCGCACTGCGTGTGGTTTCGTGTTGCTTGATATACATATAAACATTTTCCTGCATATTTCATCTCAATACTTTAAGTCGTTTTATGCATTTATGAGAAAAACGCAACGAAACATTTTAATGCGTTTTATGCGTGCGCGCATTTAAAGTGACTAAAAATGCTAATCGGACAAATTAAATGTTCTTGTCCCCCTTTCGTCTATGTGTGAGGGTGTGTGTGTGTGTCTGTCTCTGGCGAAGCTCTTGGTCAGCGTCCGCTAAACGACGGTTTGTTTGGCTAACAACAAATGAGGTTTTGGCCGAGTGTTGTTCTTGTAACTTTACGCTAATGCGAAGGAATATTAATGCGAACGAGCGCCGCAGGTCTGTAGGTGAAAAGGCAGCGGACAGGACAAGGGTGTTTGGGGGTTTCCTTTTGCATGACCAACAATCAGTTTGTTGTTGTTGGTGTGTGAATTATTTTATGTGAATTTGATTGCGAGCGTTTATGCCGGAAAACACGCGGCCCATTCCGAACCGACGCCGAGTTGGAGTTGGCGCGAGGTCACCAGAAGTAAACTGTACTCCTCACGAAAAATGATTTGGCATTGGGCGAATCCTGGTTTGGGCAGATCGCGCAGTTTCCGAATGCATTTAAAAGTCTGCCCCGTATAGCCCGCTATGCCCCTGACCACACCCCTTCACCGTCAAGCCTTCAGCATTGCCGCCTTCGGCCACCTTTTCTGTCCAACATACTCGCGTTTTCCCGTATTAATCATAATTATGCAAATTTCTTGCTACTGTGCCGGGGTCTTTGGTGGCCATGTCGGGGAGGTCTCTCGCGGGGCCTCTCTTTGTAGGTTGTTTGCACAATTTTCCACCTTTTATAGTACAGTTAATTTTCGTGCTCGTTGCGGGTTCGCGTTTAGCTTTTGCTGCCCGTCGCCTTTTTGCATAATACATGGCTGCTTGTAATAAAAAGTAAGAACGTTGCAGTCGGGCGTTACCGACTGCGTTATACTCGTTCACGTTCTTAAATATTACTATTTTAAAAAAATTCGGTATTTTGCAATTTGTATGCGGCTGGGGGTGGGGAAGAGTGGGGGGTGCGGGTGGGGGTGGTCGTCGGCAAAATTATTTTGGGAGGAGGCGTTGGGCGTTCTAGTGGGCGTGGGCGGGACATCAAGGTCGCTATCTTTTTGTGAGGTCACCAGCTGTATACATATGTACATACCGAGTTTAGTGACTCTAGCTTTAAAATTGTGGACTTTACCGATATGCGATTTTAGGTGTTATCGGTTTGCGACGCACCCAGTGGGCGCAGCCCAAAATCCTTAACACTTCATCTGACGCGGGTTCACACGAGTATATATCCAAAATTTCAAGTCACTAGCTTCAATAGCGGCGCAAATAATTGCGTTTATACGGACAGACGGTCACACGAACAGACGGACGGAGGGACAGCAAGACGGACATTGCACAAAACCAATATACTCTTTTCACTTCGTGAACGAGTATAAAAAATTTCTATACAAATACAGTTACAAGGTTGTAAAGGAGAGTCATAGAGAAAGAGAGAGAGAGTGTGTGTGTGTGGGAGAGAGAAAATAGGGAAATATCTTAAATACCGCTAAGAATGTTCTAGTTCGTTTTGAAAACGTTTTTATGCTGTTTATTTGTTGTGCGATTAATGCCAAAAATGCTAGAGACATTTATATTTGTTGACATACACGGAGGGATCGTAATAAGAGATAAATTAAGTTGAAGACAAATTGAATAGTATTTGCGATTATTGAAACACATACTTAATACAAGCACGAATTATCGAGAATAAGCACAAAATAAGAGAGAAGAATCGTTTATCAAATAAGTACAAATATTCTTAATATTAGCTCGGATCTATCAATCTGTTTCTTAAATGTTAATTCAAGAATTTAAAAATCGTAGATACTGCATACACAAAGACAAATTTAAATATAAATTCCAAAATAATAAACTACTAAAATACTTAAATATTCAGACTTAAGAAATCGTATATCAGTTGGAACTTCATGACTTCAGTAATTGCAATCACTGTGTGAAATAAAGCTGAAATGTTTAGTTTAAAGTGCGAAATACTGAATATTTTTTCTCTGTGCACTAATAAACACACAGCTACTTACATATGTTTGTGTATGAAGCTAGATTAATTTGTAGGTCAAGTCGCTGCATTTGCGTTACGAACTATGAATGCATCTGTCTTCAAGCCAGGCAGGAACGCTAATAAGAGCTGAACTTGAAGTTGAGACCGTTTAAAATCCATTATGAATCAATCTTCCAAACAAATTTTAGCGTCATAATATTTGAAATTAACGCGTATATTCATTATGTATTTTTGACAAATGCATAGTTTGTAATGAGTGGGAGCAGATTTTAGAAGGGCAACGAAGCCCATTGGGAATTTGTGGTTCCTTTTACTGAGTTTTTACCATAAGCCCTTTAACAACTACCTGACAAAATTGCTTGTTTAAGGTCTGCCTAACTGCACACAATAACAAATAATAATTAACTATTTAAAACCCAAACAAGTTACCAACAACAAAAACAACAACAAGAACCGGCAATAATCGCAAATTATGAGCGCGCGGTTTTCCCGGGCCGCTTTGCGCTGGGATTCAGTAACTACCTAACTCTATGTGCCAACTGGTCGAAGGGTTCATCTGAAGCGCAGGCGGAGTCGGAAAACATTTGACAAAACAAAGCCAACGACGACTATAAAAACCGCAATAAGCTCAGCGAGCATTTTTCACACAATTTGCAATGCGAACGATGGAAATAAATACCGCAACCCGAGCGCAAAGCTGAAGCCAACGCCAAGTCCCAGCGATCTACAAGCCAAGCGCTGAGTCACATTAACTAGTTCAGTTCATAGTTGGATTGTTGTTGCTGCAGCTACAGTAATTAAAACAGTTAAGTTGTGTTGCAGCTGGCGCCAAAATGCAGCAGCCAACAGACAACGGCGAACAACAAAAGCCAATTAAACATTTTGTTGTTACTGAGCAGCCTCACAATGCATAAGCTTTGGTAGGACTTCCTCAATCTTTAAAATTATCGAAAGTTACTTTTTACTGAAAGTATATATTGTACTCAAAGCGAAACAATACGAGGTGTACAATTATACAACATATTTACATGTTTCTATAGAGATTACTTTGGAAATTGCGTCGATTAACCTCAGACAGGAACATCCCAAAAACAAGTGAGATTGCTCTAGTCGGAACCGCCCGACTAGTAGATACCCTGAACCCAGAAATGAACACAAACACACAAACTCTCGGCAGTTGATGAGTATTGAGCCTGTTAAAAATATAAAAAAAATTTACTAATAATTACCAACGGAAAAATAAATACTCCACAACCGGGAATCGAACTCGGTCCACCCGTGTTAAGAGGCACAACTCTTACCAACTGCACCACATTACCACGCTATTAATTTATGATATAACCTTAATTAACCACAAAACCGCAAAAAATCAAGGAAAGCGAAAATTTTGCACTTGTCATTAAAATGATACAAATTAATAATAATAATAATTATGAATAACGAAAAAATAAAAGAATTCAACATAACTCTACCATCGCTGTATTTGACGCTCTTACTTCGCTTCGTTGCGTTAAAATTCAACTTAACCGTTGCAAAAAAAAATCCTAGAATAACGCAAGACTATATCTGCATATGCATATGTATGCGTGCACATGAACACAGAAATTGCCAAGCAGGTGCGCTTTGCCTACTGAAAATAGATTTGGTGGCTCTAGCTTTTATAGTTTGGGAGTAATGCTTAAAAAACCGAGTCAAAAGAGCGATAAATATCGATAACAAGAAAACGGAAAGAGTTATCGATGTTTTGAAATAAACCTGATTTGTATATACGAAACGAATGAGACCAAGATCAGCTTTCTAGCTTTTGTAGTCTCTGAAATCGACGCGTTCATACAGACAGACGGACAGACGGACAGACAGACGGACATGACTAAATCGACTCGAATAGTGATGCTGATCAAGAATATATATACTTTATGGGGTCGGAGATGCTTTCTTCTGCCTGTTACATACATTTGCACAATGCCATTATACCCTTTTTTACCCATTTTCAATGGGTTCAGGGTATAACAATTAAGAACGTCGGGCGTTACCGACTGCGTTATACTCGTTCACGTTTTTAAATATTGTTATTTTAAAAATTTTTGGTATTTTGCAATTTGTGTGTTTCTGGGTGTGGGCGAGTTGTCGGCAACATTTTGTTACGCTCCTTAATGGAGGTGACCAGTTATCTTCTCACCAAATGTGGTAACTCTAGCTTAAAAACTGTGGGAGAAATAGGCATTTTCGGCGGAGCGGGGGTGTTTGGGGCGTTATAGTGGGCGTGGCCGGGACATCAAGGTCACAATCTTTTTGGGAGGTCACCAGCTATATACATACCAAGTTTGGTGACTCTACCTTTAGCGATATGCGAGTTTAGGTTTTATTGGTTTGCCACGCCCCCAGTAGGCGCAGCCGAAAATCCTTAACACTTTATCTGACGCGGGTACACACGAGTATATATCCAAATGTCACTGCTTCAATAGCGGCGAAAATAATTGCGTTCATACGGATAGAAGGACGGACGGACGGACAGCAAAACAGGCATTGCACAAAACCAATATACTCTCTTGAATACATCTCTCTCTATTGAATACATCGTCCTAAACATTCTTTCTCCATAAATATCTTCAAATTTAAATGAAAGTATTAAATAGTAGCGAATTATTTTCTTTATGCTGATATCAAATGTTTTAAAGTACAAAATTCAGTCAGCCAATTAGCTTAAAATGGTTGCAGAAAATAAAAATTACATTTGTAATAAAAATTAAGCTTATCCAATTCGGCTTTTTTATACTTGTTCACAAAGTGAAACTAGTTATACTCGTTCACGAAGTGAAACTAGTATATTGGGATTGTGCAATGTCCGTCATACTGTCCGTCTGTCCGTCCGGATGAACACAACTTTTTTCGGTGCTTTTGAAGATAGAGACTTGAAACTTTGAATCTTCGATACACCTAAAATTGCAAATCGATAAAACGAGTATATATCCTTCAATTTTTAAAATAGGGCCACCGTATTTGGTATGTAGATAGCTAGTGACCTCTCCAAAGATTGCACCCCTGATATCATGGCCACGCGCACTAGAACTCCCCCCAGCGCCCCCCGCCCTAACAAATTGAAAATGCCTATATCTCCCACAGCTTATAAGCTACAGTCACTAAATTTGTGATGTATATTACTCCCCCAGAAGTTACAGAAAAATATTTTCGTCCAGTACCCCCCTCCCGCCCCCACAAATCGCGAAAAGCTATATCTCAAACAGTTTTAAAGCTATAGTCACCAAATTTGGCAGGTAGATTACTGGTCAGCTCCTTTGAAGATCGGTAAAGATTTCCAGCCACGCCCCCTTCCGCCCCCGCAAACCGTGAAAATCTATATCTCGTACAGTTTTAAAGACAGAGGCACTAATTTTAATATGTAGATATTTTTTAAAATAGCAATATTTAAGAACGTAAACGAGAATAACGCAGTCGGAAACGCCCGACTGCAACGTTCTTAGTAGTTTTTTTTTGGTAAACTCAACTGCTGAGAAATCGACTTCTGCAACAAAATTAAATCAGATAAATATAAGATTAGCAAAGACTTACTTACATTACTTTGCTGTTATCAAATATGGTATTTTTATACCCTGAACCCATTGAAAATGGGTAAAAAAGGGTATAATGGTTTTGTGCAAATGTATTTAGTCATGTCCGTCTGTCTGTATGAACGCGTCGATTTCAGAGACTACAAAAGCTAGAAAGATCTTGGTCTCATTCGTTTCGTATATACCATACGCAGATCAAGTTTATTTCAAAAAATCGATAACTCCTTCCGTTTTCTTATTATCGATATTTATCGCTTTATTGACTCGGTGTTTTAAGCAAAACTTCCAAAGTGCAAAATTTTCGTTTTCCTTGACTTTTTGCGATGGTTAACTAATGTTATATCATACACGAATAGCGTGGTAATGTGGTGCAGTTGGTAAGAGTTGTGCCTCTTAACACGGGTGGACCGAGTTCGACTCCCGGTTGTGAAGTTTTTATTTTTCCGTTTGTAATTATTAGTTAATTTTATTTTTTACTTTCAACAGGCTAAATACTCATCAACTGCCGAGAGTTTGTGTGCTTGTGTTCATTTCTGGGTTCAGGGTATCTACTAGTCGGGCGGTCCCGACTATAGCAATCTCACTTGTTTTTTTAACAGGCTCAATACTCATCAACTGCAGAGAGTTAGTGTGTATGTGTTCATTTCTGTGTTCAGGGTATCTACTAGTCGGGCGGTCCCGACTAGAGCAATCTCACTTGTTTTCTTTCTTACTTCGTGAGCTGGGCTTTGAGGAGCAATATTTTGAGCTGCGTTGCATACGTATAAGTTTTTTTCAGCCTACTCAACACACAATTCCAGAAAATGTCAATAAAAAGGCAACCAATTAAAGTTGAGTTGCCTTTAATTCAATTTTACATTAATCATACGCAGCGTGTGACGCAAAGCAGGCAATTGAAATGGTGAAATGGTCAAAAAGTGTTGTCGGCAATTGATTGATTGACTGCGCGACTAGCTGGCACCACGACTTAAGTGCATTTTGGTCATTTGTCACACAATCGAAATGAAAGTGTCCAAAGGATGTTAAGCGTCTTACTCAGGGGTTGCTGGCAGCTCTCAGTCCGACAAAGTACGCCACCCCGACCACAAGAAGCCGTCTACACCACACACCCCTAGCAGGCTGCATATGCAAAGCGAAACTAAACAGCGCTAAAGAGTACAAAGTTGTAGGGGGCCTCCTTGAATTTGCACGCGTTCACGTTAAACGCTGGAAATTAAAAGCCAACAAACGCCACAACCCAACCCACCACCCTCCACCCACAATCCCCCCGGCTGCAATCGGTGCAGTCTCGTGACTCGTTCGTCTTTGACACCAAAAGGCTGGCCCGTACTTAGGCTAACAACAGCAAGGTCCACAGCCTGCCGGTCTCTAAAAGGCTCTTTTGTAAGGCCAAACCCACGACACCAACCTCGGCTACAACCCCAACTGGCCCCAGCCCCCCTCCCAGTCGTTTGTTGAAGCTGACCAATTGTTACCATTGCATGCTAACATTATAATTGATTGCCTAAGCTCAACTCTGGGGGGGTCTGTGAATGTTGTTGTTGTTGGTAATTTGATTGCGCAATTTGCGCGCATTGTGTTGCATAGTTTTTGGCGCGCGAACCTGCATGCCAGCCACAAGGTGGTGCTGGTGGTGCTGATGGTGCCACTTGTACTGGTTGAGGCAATAAAAACGCACGAAACAGCCAACGAACATGACATGCATTTATGTCACGTCACATGTGGAACACGCACGTCCAACACCAACACCAACACCACCTCCAATACCAACACTATCAAACACACTCACACACACACACACACACACACACACACACACACACACACGAGTGCAACTATTTTAATTGGCGACATTCCGCAATTTTATGACTTTTAAAATTCTACATATATTTCATGCCTTTGCATGGAAATGGCAACATGCAACGTTGCCACACTTCAATTGGCTTTTGAAGGACACACACACATAGAGCGCAAGGATAGGCTTGAGTGGCCTGAAACGGAGGGGGGATGAAACTGGAGGGTAACGCGCGCTTGTCGGCCCTGTTTGTACTTGTTGTTGTAATTAGTGAGCTGCATTTCTTTGGCACTTTTGGCCGTGGCAATTAAGCAAACTGGCAACGGACTCAGCCACCAATTGCATGGACAAGGATAAGCCCCGTCACCATCCCCCACCCTCTCATCCGTGCTCTCGTCCTCTCTCACGCTCTCGCTCTCGCTCTCTCTCGTTCTCTTCCTTTGACCGAGCTCTGCGCTACAAGGCTCTGCAAAAATCGAGTATGAAATTATGCAATTAAGTAGGCAGCGAGCGAGTGCGGGCAAAAGAATACAATTGGCATGAATCTACATGTATGTATTGCAATACATACATGTGCGAGAAAAGCGCTTGTCTTTAGTGGGAAATGTAACATGAACTGGAACTGAGCTGGAACTAGTCAATAAAGCTAAATAAAGTTAATGTCAATGCATAGGCCAAGGCTAGAAAAGGCCAAACTAACACATTTGTACGTTAGGATGTCGATTGCATTTAGTTCATAGAAAGAGAATCTATAACTCTAGCGATGCAGATATCGCAACGCCCATCGGGTCTCTTATGGTATTTATACCATACAGCTTTTTAGGCATACAACATTTGTGGAGTTGTCGACAGATCCAACTGTTTATCAGCTTAAGCGCTGCCCAGCGGGACGCTATTCGGTGGCTCCAAGGCCAAGTCTCGCAACCTTAATCTGAACCTTTTTTTTGGCACTGACAATGAGCGATCTACAGCTGCTGCAGTTGCACCTTCAGCTTCAGATTCAGCTTCAGCTTTAGTTTCAGCTGAGCCGGACACAAACACCTTGCCCACTTTTATTGGGTATCATTAAACGTGGAAGGTGGAAACAGAC
This sequence comes from Drosophila paramelanica, assembly GCA_035043915.1. NCBI lineage: Eukaryota > Metazoa > Arthropoda > Insecta > Diptera > Drosophilidae > Drosophila > Drosophila paramelanica. Next base: position 158,661 of record JAWNMO010000661.1, on the reverse strand, counting down.
GGGAGATGGGGTTAGGGACGGGTGCGGGGATATGGCACAATGTTGCCAGACGTTTTTATGGTTGCAACTGGGGCCTTTTTGCATTTCTCTTTAATTCAATACGACTTAATTTCTTTTGGGCCCGCTGAATGTAGCCCGCTGCGACCTTTCTTGGTTTGAAAAATGCGAGAGAAGAAGCAATGCGAGAAATGCTTACAAATGCCCAAATGCGCGTAGCCGATTAATTGCACATAAAAATTAACAATAATCAGCAGCAACAACAGCAGCCGCCGCAGCACCAGCCACAGCAGCAGCACCTGACCATGGCTAAGCCACAGTCCGAGCCGCAGTCTCGTAGTTATCACACCTTTGGGTACGCACCGTGGGCACAACAATGTTGCACTTTGTATGGCGGGCTACAAATTTTTTATGTGCACCAAATTGAGTCATAAAATGCATTTTCACCTTCGCCGCTGAAACTGGAAAACTGAGAGTGCAACTGGCTGTGGAGCAGCGGAACTTAAGCGATGCATTTGAAATGCGTTGAGTATATTTTTATGGTCAATGCAAATGTGTCGCGCGGGGCCGACGTTTAGCAAGGCTGCGCGCCTAATTAGGGTTCAGGTGCCTAAAAGCGATAAGGACACAGCCTGTGTCGTAAAATTTGTTGATATTATTTCGATGGACAGTACAAAAAAAAGGCTGTTTGTAGGCTTTTTAAAAATTCGGTAGGTAAAATAGTTATGGATACATATAGCCAAATTACTGTATATTTGAATTAAATACAAAATAAAATTTAGTAAAAACGAGTCAGAAAGTTTTAGTCGGGCGTAACCAACTGCGCAATACTCGTTCACTGTATAATAAAACACTCTTATTGAGGAGGATACGCTTTTTTTTGGTTACCCATCCTTAAGATACATATATAGATTAACTTGGCTTGCCAAGCCCTAAGTCGGCATAGCCGAAACAAGAATTGGGCTCATACGAACTGACGGATAGACAGGCAAACGCAAATTGCACGAAACCAATATACTATTTTCACTTCGTAAACAAGTAGATACAAGTATTGAAGATTATTAAGTATTCGATACTCTAGCGATAACGAATTATTATCGAATATGTATAGCAGTTTGCTCAATATTGATATTGCGTTTAAGTCGATAAGTCTTCGGCATGATTTAAACTTGCAATTTATGGCAACTGGCGAACTAAAACTGGAACTGGAACTGCCGCGAGGAGACGCAAAGCGCAAGACAAAATGTAAAATGTTTTATTGCCAGAACGACTAAAATTTGCCCGGCCTGACGATTAGAGGAATCAAGCAAAAGAGCAACTTAATGACTAACGGCGACAGCCAGAAAACGCGAAAAAAAACGACTGGCCAATACCCTTACCCAGCCAACTATTAACGCACCGGGACAGGCTGCTTATGAAATTCACAGAGATCGCTGGGGATGTTAACAACAGTGCAACGAGGTGTTGATTGTGGCCTTTTGTGAACCTCTCAGCATCACAGCAGCTTCTCCTTGCGGCCATTGCACAGGTGCCAAAATCATTTGCGTAGCCGGCTTCAGCTTTTTTTTGAGCTAGATGCGTAGAATTTATGGGCTCGGACGGGTACTAAAAATTTAAATTGCAGCCATTTAGTGACCGACAACAACAACAATGACCACAACAACAACAACAACTTCTTAGAGCCAAGCATCACTGACATCAATTTCAACGAGCGCTGTTCTACGAGGCACCCTTTATTTATTCAGGTCTATACCCTTGTAGTGGGTACTCTGTATTTTGTCCCGAAAGTAAGGTATTGGAGAGAAGATGTTTAAACACATATACATATATATCTTTTTCAGTTATGATTAGCTTAAACTCTTTCTTTCTTTTCGCTTGGATTAAGTTATTGGGTCTTAATCCACACTTTATTTAATTTCATTGCGGTCTATTATATACAAAAATATAAATGAATAATGTATAGAAAAGTGCAGTGTAAAAAATATATGTATATATATATCCATAATATATATATATATATATATATATATATATATATATATATATATATATATTTATATATATGTATATATATATTTATATAGTAATATGCCTGCCAGGGTATTAAGTCTTCGTTCCCAATTTCGTTTTGAAGAGAGCTCTTCTTTCGTGGTTGCTTTTATGTAGTTTTGGGCCTCATCTGTGCTTTATCTTAGTTCTTGTTGTTGCTGTTGTTGGCGTGCTGGCTGATCTGGAGCAGCGATAAATTCGAGTCACCTTTGTTGGCCCGTTGTTGACAAATCAGTCGACGTCGGCACACGCGCTGCCCAGCTTGGAACGGATCCACCGGCAGACCCGTTGTCACCTACAAAGCCATTTACCCCCACGTTGCGATCGGGATTGTCGCTGGCATCCCAATGGACCATCGTTGTCGTCCCGAAGGGCAACACATTAAAAGTAAATTAACTTATCAGCGACAACGATCAGTTATTTTATTACGTTTGTCCACGCAGTAACACGAACATTATAATATCAAAGATGCCGATTAAGATTCTCAATGAAACTGAGCGAGATGGAGCCTGAGACAGCGATAGCGATGGCAGCAGAGAGAATAAAACAGAGAGATGAGAGAGAGAGAGAGAGAGAGAGAGAGAGAGAGGGAGAGACCAGTTGCCAAGTTGTTAATGCAGGGATTTGTCTATATGCTTTGTGTAGGTCAGCTGCCAAAAGTAAAGTTAAAGACAGACCCCAAATATTTATATTAGAATTCTCCACAAGGCACGTAAATAGTTATATCGTTTAAAAAGGCGAATAATACAAAAATTGTGTCTTATCCAAATTGTCCGGTTGGTAAATACCCTGTTCTCAGCTCCGAATAGCCCTATCTATACTTATAAAATTTATACCTTAAAGGTAATATTTGTAAACTATTTTAGCTATACAATTATGTAAATACAGACTGACAATACATATATATGTATGTATATCCATATACAGTCGCTCACAGCTTATTTGACCCAACGTGAAATACAAATTTCATCTGCCCATAACTTTTTACCCAATCAAAATTTTTGAAAAAAAAAAAAATTTAACAGAAATTTCCAAATTATGGCTAGTTTTTTTACATTTAATATTTTGTATGACCCCCTTTTTGATCTAATACAGCCTTAAGTGTTGCAGGCATTGAAGCCACCAATTTTTTTGTTGTTTCGGGCCGGACTTTCCCCCATTCCTCGACTAATGCCGTTTTTAAATCGGTTTTGTTGGAAATATTCCGGGACCTTATACTGGTGTCTAGAATGGCCCACAAATTTTCTATAACATTAAGATCCGGGGACTGTACTGGCGGTTTGAGGTTATGCGGGCAGTTCCATACCAGCCAAGACTGAACGACACCCGATGTGTGCTTCGGGTCGTTGTCCTGATAAAATGCAAAATCCTCTTTCAGGGCCAGATATTCAGCACTTTGGATAAGATTTTGCTTTAAAATGTTTAAGTACATATTCTTATCCATGGTGCTCTCAATAAAAGCTAGTTTGCCAACTCCAGAGGCAGACATACAGGCCCAAACCATGACAGACCCTCCACCATGCTTAACTGTGGGTTTCAGGTGCTTCTCTTGCTGCTCGGTATTCGCTTGTCGCCAGACGTAGGGCCTCCCATCCGAACCAAATAAGTTAAACTTGGACTCGTCAGCGAAAATGACTTTGTCCCAGTAGCTGGTGTCCTTGTTTATGTACTCTTTGGCGAATCTGACCGGCTTTCCTTATTTTTCTTACTAATGAAAGGCTTCTTGCGAGCAATTCTACCATGTAAATCATGGTCTCGGACTATACGACGAATCGTTTCAGCACTACTCGACTTCCCCTGCTGTTGCTCCATCTGACTAGCCAGTTTTGGAGCGGATAACTTGGGGTTTTCCTTCATTTGGGGCACAATGTATCGCTCATCTGTTGCATTAAAAATTTTGTTTGGAGCCGTTCTACCCTTATTAACCACTCTGTTTTCAAAAACAAATCGGTTTATTATGTTTTTTACTGTAGATTCGGGTAAGTTAACGAATTCTGCAATTTTGCGCCGCGAAATTCCATTTTTAAAGTGGTGTAGCACCAATTCCCGCTGCTGTATTGTTGTGCGCTTTCCCATTTTTTCAAACAGGTGTTTCCTTAACAAAATCTCTTTTTAAGTGGTTAAAATACTTTAACTTTAATTTGCGAATTCAATAATCAAAACAAAAACTGAAAAAGTACCGTTAATTTATATTTTACGCGATTGTAACTGTTCTTAAAACAGAGTGGGTCAAATAAGCTGTGACATTGAATTTATGAGTTTTTTTAGTTTTTGTTATTTTCTTATTGTTTTTTTTTTAAATATGAATAAAAAAGTTATATTTTATATTAATTTAATATTGAAATAACAATTCTACGTTTAAATATTTCAAAAATTTTGATTGAGTAAAAAGTTATGGGCAGATGAAATTTTTATTTCACGTTGGGTCAAATAAGCTGTGAGCGACTGTAGCAGGACCCGCGGGAATTTATTATAAATCTAAACAAAATGACTGAACAATTATATTCTGTATTCTAAACTTAAGCTTTTCTAATTTTCAATTAAAAATATCATTTTTTTCGAAAAGCATTTTTGAGACTTCGAATATCTTTTAGTTCAAATATTTTTACATCAAAATTGTCTAAAATTTATATAATTATGCTTAAGCAAGAATTGGTCTACATATAACACTAATTTTATTTTTAACCCAAGTTTAAGCAGTTCCAGTCGATGAATATTTACTAATTCTCAGTTAAAAACTCAAATAAAGCTTTAATGCCATAGTTTGTCGATGATCTGGCAGGAGTCGGTAAATCTTAGGCGCAAACCGCAATTAAAAGCCCGTCGGCAAGTCGAGATCTGTTTCTCTCTCTTTCTTATCAGGCTCGAGTGGAATTGGGGGGAGGGCCAACAGGGTGCCTGGTTGGTTGGCTTGTAGACTGGTTGGCGTGTGTTGCGGCTGTTGTTAACAGCAGAGCAAACACATTGATAAGGCAGCAGAGTCAATAAATTAGTGAACATTAACTGGCAAACAAACACGCTAATTAGATAGTTAGATAGCCGGACAGACGGCTGGCAGCAGGCGGTGCAAAATTCACAGAAGACTTAGCCCCTGGAATAGAGGAGTGAGGAGGCAGTTGGGCTGGATTAGAGGATAGCAAAGGCTTCCTGTAGCCGCGCTGGCGAGTGCACGAATGCGACCGGAAAAACTGGCAAGTGGCCAGTCCGGGCTCAACAGAAACAGACACAGAAAGAGAAACAGCCACAGAAACAGAAACACTAGACCGGGAAGTGGGGGGACAAAGAGTGAGTGACTCTGGCTGTGACTGTGACGGGACAGACAGCAATGGCAACTGCGCATTGCGGTTGGCGACTTTTATAAAGTTTGTACAATTAGTTTAAGCATTCAATTGGAATTTGACCGCAAAACGCACAAGGAGGCAACCGCAGGATATTTGCCTGCTCGCAATTACATGCATTTAAATGCAATAACCGTCATCAAGCAGGATGAGCAGTAGGATGAGTATGAAGCCGGATAGTCAGTCAGCCAGTCATTCACAGGATCCTTCATTGTTTGTTCCTTGCCAGAGTCTAATTATTTTAAATGTGCGCTCCGCAATTGAAGCGCGCGCCTGCATCCTGTGCTGTGCTGTCCTGTGCCCATCGTCCTGTCAGTTGTTGCTCTAATTTCGTTGCGCCTTTTGCCACTAACCACACTAGCGGAGACTAATGACCTGAACAGGGTCACTAAGCCCGATGCGAATACGAATACCAATACCAACACCAATTTCAAGTCCGATTCAATATCAATCAAACGTTTGCCGCTCGACAAATTGCATTTGGGTTTAAGGTTTCGGTTCGGGTCCGGACTCTGGACGTGGGACTGTTACATCCGCTGTGAAAAGTAATTAGTCCTGAGTTAATGCTGCTCGGGGGCAACATGTGGCCAGTGTGTGCTCCGTGACTGAGCTATTGGCGTGAAATTTTAATTGGCGCTTATACTCCGCTACTTAAGCCACTAGCGCAGAAGCGGCCAACTTACCAACAAGGCTGTCCACTTTTCAAAAAGTATGTATTGCAAATAAAAATTTACTTTAAGCTCACACTTTGTCACAATATTCAGATTCAGAAGGATGCTTTGGGAATGGGAAGCTACCAGCGTAACCATGGAGGATATGTAATTAAGCGAGAATTTAAAAATTTAAGAAATTAAATAATTATGCAATAGAAAAGTTAATTGGTTGTTGCCAGCAAGCCAATGAAGCCATACCAATTAGGTAATCAGAACAGTCAACTAACATGGCCACAGAAACACAAAGGACAAGTGGCGACAAAGTTACTGTCGAGGATATGTACGAATGTTTTGATAAAAACAATATTAAATAAAAATAATATAAAAGTAATTGAAAGTTTTAAAAATATGCTTCCTTTAAGCAAAGAAAATACAACTTTTCCATAAATTTAATAACATCTAATGGAATTTTCAACACGTTGGTACTGGCTTTCTCGACTGTTTATAATAAATCAAATAATTATTATAAGTTGCAGAGTTAACCCAAGCCATTTTAAACAAGTAAGATTTCTCTAGTCGGGACCGCCCGATTAGTAGATTCCCTGAACACATAAATTAATACATATACACAAACTCTCGGCACTTGATGAGTATTGAGGCAGTTAATAATTAAAAAAAAATTTACTAATAATTTCCAACGAAAAATTAAATATTCTACACCGGGAATCGAACTCGCTGACTACTCTTATCAACTGCACCACACTAGCATCTAATTCACATATAATAGAATATTACTTAACCATCGAAAAAAAAATGGCAAAGAGAACGAAAATTTTGCATTTGTCTTTAAAACGATATAAATTAATAATAATTATGAATAACGAAAAATATAGATGAATTTAACATTGCTCAACCATCACTGGGACTCGAACCCAGACCTTCCACGTAATGCGGCACAACTCTTACCAACTGCACCACGCTTTTACTTTGCTATGTTTTGTTAAAGCTCAAATTAACCGTTGCTAAAAAATTCTTTATTTGCTCGTAAACTAAATGTACGAACATAATAAAACAAATTTGGTGGCTTTAGCTCTTATACTTTAAAGTGATAAATATTGATAATAAGAAAATGGAAAGACTTATCGACCTTTTGAAATAAACTTGATCTGCGTACGGTAAATATGAACGGAATGAGTCCAATATCAGCTTTCTAGCTTTTGTAGTCTCTGTAATCGTCGCGTTCATACATCCAGACGGACAGACGGACAGACAGACAGACAGACAGACAGACGGACATGGCTAAACCGACTTGGCTGATCAAGAATATATATACTTTATGGGGTCGTATATGCTTCCTTCTGCCTGTAACATACATTTGCATAAAACCATTATACCCTTTTTTACCGATTTTCAATAGGTTGAGTTATAAAAATAACATTTTTGAGTTGGGGCTTAGGCTTAATTGTTGGACAAGAGATTTGGTTCAAAGTTCAGTTTAAGATTTAAAAATATGGATATGCCAGATTTAATCTGGATTAGCTCAAACTGACTTGGAACTTAAAAAAAGCTTTTAAACTTGTCCCATAAAAAATGTTACTTAAATCTATGTTGGTTAATTATTACGATTAGGGCCACAAATAGATTTCGTTAGGTCGATATAGAATTTTGACTCATTATGATGTGTTTATTATATGTTTTATATTCTTGTACTGCTTAATAATTTAGATCTATAGAAAACTCAAATGTTAAATATACTGAATTTGATTAACTTGGATATACTTGCAAGTTGAAACCTTAACATAAATCTAATGGTTCGTAGCAGCACAAGTGCCGCCACAGGCTCGCCATTTTGTTGGCCCCCCGAGTGCTGGCAACTTGCTTGCTCTGCGCTGCCCACTTGCCAAATCGCGTTCCTTTGCCTCGCCGGCCGTTTGACCGACATTCGAAATTGTAACTCAGCTCGTTCTTGATTCTCGCTGTTCCAAGCTGCGCTCTCAGCGCTCAGCAGTTCGCAGTTAGCAGTTCGCAGCTTGCAGCGCTCACCAAAGTTGCTATAAAAACTGGCCGCGAAACTCACCACAGCTGAGCGCATGTTTAGTTCTGGGCCAACAACATGGCGCTGCGCACGAGAGAGACGGCACGTGGAAAAGAGACGGCAATAAACAAACGGCCCGAGAGAGAGTTTGAGAGGCAGCCCAGTCGAGACGCAGCGTTCTCGCTCGCGCGCAGACAGTCGAGTTGCCACCGAGCCACCACCAAAGCAACCGCTGGCCACCACCTATGACAAAGTGGCAAAAGTGTTGCCGCAGCCACCGTTGCGACTGGGTTTTGTGCGGCTGCGGCGCTGCAGGTGCGTTTAGTCTCGTTTTGGCAGTCACAGCGCGACGACGTCCAGAGCGGAGGCGACGGGTGTTCCGAGTCGAAGTCAAATTGAACGTTCAACCTAAAGATAAAATCGAGGTTCAAGCAAAAGTGCAAACAGAAAAACACGAAGCGTGCAACAACAACATTTACTCGTTTACAATTATTTATTTTTTGGATGTGCATTCGAGTGAACGCCAAGTGACAAGTTGAAAGTGCATCGAAATTAGAATTTGTACGCCCGCCGTTGGCAATGAAAGACTCAATGAGCATTTTAACCCAGACGCTCCCCACGACTACAGCGCCCAGCGAGCCGTCGCCACATCACTCGCACTCACACCACATTCATCACCATCAGCACTATCCGCTGCATCCGCCTCCGGTCAACATGTCCATGTCTACCTCGTCCAATCTGAAACCCAGTCGATCGCGTTTCATGATCAATGACATTCTGGCGGGCAGTGCGGCGGCCGCCAGCGCAGCTGCATTCTATAAGCAACAGCAGAACAATAATAATAATAATAATAATAATATTAATAACAATAATAATAATAATAACAACAATAATAACAATAACAATAATAATAGCAACGAACATTTGGAAGCTGAGTCAGAGTCGGCAACACCGCCAAGTTCTGTATTGGGACTGGCGCCACCGCCAGCTCCACATCAGCTACCGCACCAGCCGCATCCTCATGCCCTGGCGGCAGTCCACGCCCATCACCAGCATCAACATCCGCATCCGCATTCACTTCCGCACGCCAAGCTGACCCACTTTGGACCCACCGCGCAGATGGGCTCGAATGGCTTAAACGTGGCGCAATACGCAGCGGCCATGCAACAGCATTACGCAGCAGCCGCCGCGGCAGCGGCACGTAACAATGCAGCCGCTGCAGCCGCTGCTGCAGCCGCGGCGGCGGCAGCAGCAGCTGAATCCGGCGAAGGGCCGCCGCCGTCGGCGGAGCTCGATGATAGCAGCGACTACCACGAGGAGAACGAGGACTGCGACAGCGACGAGGTGGGAAGCGGCGGCGGCGGCGGACACATTGATGATAACAGCGTTTGTAGTAATGGTGAGGTGAGCTTCTGTATTATTTTGGGGCAACGCTGGGGGCGGGCCGCGACAACCCAAGTAGTCATATAGCTGGACCATAAACCATAAGTGATGCAGACGGAAGGAAGGGTATCTAGGATATATTGAGCTGGGTCGGAAAACTAGCTAAAAGTTAAGCATGGTTTCAGGGACAAATTCTCATCAGATCGATGTTCTAAAACTCGATTTTATAATAACCATTCCTTTTCTTGAACAATTATTATTATTAATATTATAATAGTCTATGTTAAATGTATCCCCTCTCGATGCCATTGTAAATAAGTTGTCCTAACAACCCAGTAAATCAAGCAAATAAGGAGGGTTCAAATTCCAGAGTTTGGATATATGTTAATTAACAATGGGCAAGTACGTAAATTTTGTAAAAATAATTATATTAAAAATTATAATAAAAATATTTGAAAAATGACAGTAAAAAACCACAAATATAATCATTTTTAGTTTAATAATATAACTAATAATAACATAATAATATCTGATATATCGGTTAATTAAACAGCTATTGATTTCCAATTAGAGGAGGCAGCATAATTGATTATAATTTTATATTTTGCGCACCAGAAAACATAATATTTTCTCATTTAAAATGCCAAACAGCACTTATGGCAGTAACGTTTTCAACTGTCTAAATGCGATGTTTCAACATTGGAAATATTTAATAGCAGGCGTAAATATCTAAAACTAAGTTAAATGTTTTTATTTTTTTTTATTTTTTTCGAATTTGATTTTGCATTATTTTGTTATATTTGTCAGTCTGCGAGCGATAACCAATCAGAGTGCAAATCTTTTTCTCTCTGTCTGGCTGTCTATTTGTCTGTCTGTCTGGCTGAGTGAATGTCATGCCAAGTTCGTTGCCAGAGTCTTTTGTTTGTGGGGGCGCAGCCGCTTTGCAAAACAAACTGTAAAAATCGCATGAACATGCCATATTCTAGTTGTTGCCGGGCAGAGGGGAAACGAGGCTTTGGATACTACTGAAAAATTGCATTTTCACGCTTTGTTTGTTTTCCCCCTACCCCCACCAACTGCTGCATTCTGCAGTCCATGCGCCATTCCTAAATGTGCATTTGTCTGGCAGCAAAATTGTTTAACAGTAAGCAACAACAACAAAAACAGAAACAACAGCAAATTACAATGGCAGAATTGAAGGCGTGGCACCCATTCGTAGCGTTGGGTAAGAGAGGGCGGGGAGCTTCCACATGGAATACTGCAAAACGCAGCTTGCAAATGTAATTTTTATGTTTTTGTTTTAGCTGGGCACACATCTAATTATATATAGTTAGAAGAAAAACGTTGTCTCTGCCCGAGCATGTACTATCTCTCTCGCTCGCTTTCTCCCCCTCTCTGTCTTTCTCCGACTTCATACCTCTCGGTCGCTCTCGCTATCATTTAACTGTTGTACATTTTATAAAAAAATGCATTTAAGGCAAGTTTGTGGACGCCCCAAGGCAACGTCTGTGTATTGAATGTTGTTGGTACTTATGTGATTGTGATTCTGATTGTGATTGTGTATGTGTGTGTGTGTGTGTGTGTTTGTGTGTGTGTGTGTGTGTGTGTGTGTGTGTGTGTGTGTGTGTGTGTGTGTGTGTGTGTGTGTGTGTGTGTGTGTGTGTGTGTGTGTGTGTGTGTGTGTGTGTGTGTGTGTGTGTGTGTGTGTGTGTGTGTGTTAGTGTGTTAGTGTGTTATGCGTGTGTCTCTTTGGCAGATGAATCTGCACACTAGTCGACCATTTATTACTGCAATTTCCTGAGTGCAATTGCAATTTTATAAACGGTAGTCGCGTCTTGTTGGCCCAGCGGCTTTGGCCTCGACGCCCAGCCAGGCCTGACGTGGCAGTAAAAAACCCAAAGAGAAAGAGCACTAAATGCAGACAGAGAGAGAGAGCGAGTGAGAAAGAAGGTGAGCGATTTGCCTGGAAGCAGCGAAAGCAGCGTCACTTAAGCATCTGGCTGTTCTGCTTTTAATTTGACTTGACTGCAACTCTGTTTACGAACTTAAGTTGGTAATTGCGAGCAGCAGCTTTTTTGCCAAGTGTGAGCCTTGGGCCAAAAGTATGAGCAGCAGAGGCACAGAAACCAATGGCTAAATGTTAACAATTCTCTAGCAGGCCTAAGAGCGTTCACCGTTGGGTAAACAATTTGCTCAGATCAGAATAATAAGTTGGTTTTTGGCTTAAACGCGCACTTGGCAAATTTTCGCTTTAACTAATTTAACGCTTGTGAGCTGACCAGAAAGTGGCCGTGGCCCAGACCCGAGTCGCTTATCGACTTACCACAATCAGATATATTTACATAAATTTTATGTACTAAATGGCAAACGAGCAGCAAGCTAGGAAAGCCCAGAAAGGGGTGGCCAATAGGCCGGCAACCTAAACGTGAGCGGGAATAGGAATGGGAATGGGAATGAGAACTGGTAAGAGGACGGGGCCAAGTTAAGACATTTTGCTACACATTTATATTACACACGGACATACATAACAACCAGAGAGAGAGAGAGAGAGAGAGAGAGAGAGACCGAGACCGAGAATGAGAGAGAACTGGGCCAGGGGGTGCAGAGCCAGACTTGGTCGTTTGCCGTTGAGAACGGAAACGGCAATTGCGTGGCCTTAAACGTCACGACGTTGAACTCTTGGCTATGCACGTTGCAGCTGATACAGTGGGGATGAGCTGCGGTTGCAGCTGCAGCACCTAGCATTAAGTTCTGTCGGCCAAGGCTTAGTTAACTATTCAAGCTAGATGCATCAAGCAGAGCAAGCCTAACACTCTCGCTTCTATTTGTTTAGGCGCCAAAGATGATGATGGCAACAGCATCAAGAGCGGCTCCACCAGCGACATGAGCGGGCTGAGCAAAAAGCAGCGCAAGGCACGCACAGCATTCACCGATCATCAGCTGCAGACGCTGGAGAAGTCCTTTGAGCGCCAAAAATATCTTAGTGTGCAGGAGCGCCAGGAGCTGGCGCACAAGCTGGACCTAAGCGACTGCCAGGTGAAGACCTGGTACCAGAACCGCAGGTGCGTGGCTCCTTCGTCTCCTCGACCCCTCGCCGCACGTCGCATCGCTCGAAGTAACAATCGCTTTAACTGAAATTTCTCTTGCTCTTTTTTCATTCGCTAGAACCAAGTGGAAGCGGCAGACGGCTGTAGGTCTGGAGCTGCTGGCCGAGGCCGGCAATTTTGCGGCCTTCCAGCGGCTTTACGGTGGCTCACCGTATCTGGGCGCCTGGCCGTACGCGGCTGCTGCTGGCGCCGGAGCCGCAGCTGCTGCACACGGCGCACCGCCGCACTCGAGCATCGACATCTACTACCGGCAGGCGGCCGCGGCAGCGGCTATGCAGAAGCCGCTGCCGTATAATCTGTATGCTGGTGTGCCCAGCGTGAGCGTTGGGCCGCTGGGAGCTGCAGCCGCCCCCTTCTCGCACCTATCCGCTTCCAGTTCACTGTCATCGCTGAGCAACTACTATCAGAGCGCGGCGGCTGCTGCCGCTGCGGCCAATGGCGGCGGTGCAGCCGTGCCGCCGACGCCCCCCGCAACCGCCCCGGCGGCGGGCATGGCCATCATACACAAGCCACAGCCGCTGGGCACGCAGGCGCAGGCACAGGCGCAGCCGCAGGGGCATGCCGCAGCATCACCAGCGCATCCGCCCTCAACGCCCAGTCCTACGCTGAATCCTGGCAGTCCGCCCGGCCGATCCGTGGACAGCTCCCAGGCGCAATCCGATGATGAAGATCAGCTGCAGGTGTAAGTAGGAAAAGTATAAAAAATACACTCACAAATGCAAGCCCATTGTTGAGAACTTGTTTAAAAAACACCAAATGGCAAATGGTTCAGTGTATATGTGTGCGAGTGTGTATATATATGTATGTGTGTGTGTGCAAATGCGTGTGCTAATTTATTTGTTTGATTTTAGTAATTTATTAATTAAAAATCATATATTGATTATATAATTTTTTTTTTTTTTTGAGCTTAGCCTAAGATTATATGCATAACTATTTATTTAAATGTTGTAAAAATTAGCAGCCAAACAATTATATTTAACAAATAAACTAATAGCAACAACAACACAAAGACAATGTGCATAGTTAAGCTAACCACAAAATGTATTATCGCAAGCGAAACAAAACGAAACTCTAAATGAAAATTGCATTCTCATTTTTTTATTTTTAATTAGAATAAACGTGCTCGTTGTACTTGTAATGTAAATGTAATCAAAATAATTTTTTTGTCTAAATAAAAATAATAGAAACATAAAAAGGAACAAGTTGAAAGGCAAAGAGGCAGAAAACTAAATGATAGAAGCGGTAGGAGGGGCGCGTGGAGTGTACGATGACGATGCCGATGACGATGTGCGGGCCAACCCCTAGTGATAATAATTGCATGCAAAATGCGTTTAACCGCAATTAGTGCATTTATTAGGCCAAAAGCTGATACCAACGACAGCGGCCAGTTAGCCAAGAACTGTAACTGCAAAAGCAATAGCAACAGTAACTTGAACAACAACTGCCACCGGCGCGAACTGTTATGGCCATGTCCAGGCAGCTTTTAGCCGCATTGCGTGCGCCGCCTGTGCCACATGCAACCAGCGCTGCAGGCAAAGCCAAGGCAAACCTTCAAGTTTAGCTAAGGACACTTGAGCAGCTGACCACCTGAAGTTAGGGCACAAGTGTCAGCATGTTGGTCAGCGCAAGACTGGGCTTCAGAGGCCATTTAGGCCTCACGATGTAGCGCACGATCGCAGTCGTTATGGCCGCAACCTGGATTGGCGCACTCACCCTAACCCAACTTTTTGCTGCACGCTTCTGGGTAAGAAACACGCGCGTTTCTCTGTTTTGCGCCTTCATCGACAAATTGGCTGCAATGTTAATGTTGTTGGTTTAAAACAAAAGCGACGCTTGGCAGGGCAATAAATGCAACGGCCGAGAACAGCAGCAGCAGCGGCGGCAGCAGCAATAACAATGCTACAGTGCCCGCAGGGGGGTTGGGCAACCGTTCATTAAAGACAAATGACATAAAAACTGCACTATGGATGGACCCTCTCATTCCTTCTCTCTATCTCTGTCTCTGTTTTGGACACGCTCAATTAAACAAGATCGTTGTCGGTAGCCAAATGTTGCTAATTACTGCAATACTGCCAGCAATTGCCGATTGAGCCTGGCCAAAATGCTAGTAAGTGCAAATAGTGTTGGTCAATGGCGTTAAGAAAACAAACAATAGCCTTGCAGTCGGGTGTAACCGACTCCATAATACTCTTAGTGTAATAACACTTTCAAATAGTCGAAAACGCCCTGTATAATTTATATTATAAATGTAACTTACTGGAGTGGGCGTGGCGGATTTCGTTTGACTATGTTTTAGAGAAGGTCACCAAAAAACTATCTGCTAAATTTTTTGATTTTCACGGCTTATTCGCCCCCCAAGTGGGCATGTCAAATACCGTAACCAAAAAATCTTAGGTTTGTATCTGAGGTGTGTATATACAATCACATAATAAATTTGCATCTTGAACGGATATTGCAGAAACCCGATATACTCTTTTCACTTCAGCAACGAGTATAGCAAGTAAAACGGTGCAGTTGGGTGCAACTGACTTTGCCATATTCTCAGTGTAATAACTTAAACCAGTCGAAAAGGGTTTTTTCGAGTATTCTTACCCGAAAATTGTTAGTTTTGAAATGTGCGTGTTTGCTATGTGCTATTTGTGTGGACGGGATTTAGGGGAACTTAAAAGAGTATTCATATTATACAAATTCCTCAGTTCGTATATTAATCGCATGGATTGTGTACAAAGTGTGATTAAAAATATACAAACATACATATCATATATATATACATATATCTATATAAACACAAAAGGAACATAGTTATGCAATCTCTGTCATTTAGTTTTTTATACCCTGAACCCATTGAAAATGGAAAAAAAAGGGTATAATGGTTTTGTGCAAATGTATGTAAAAGGCAGAAGGAAGCATCTCGGACCCCATAAAGTATATATATTCTTGATCAGCATCACTAGCCGAGTCGATTTAGCCATGTCCGTCTGTCTGTCCGTCTGTCTGTCCGTCTGTCCGTCTGTCTGTATGAACGCGTCGATTTCAAAGACTACAAAAGCTAGAAAGCTGATCTTGGTCTCATTCGGTTCGTATATTCTATACGCAGATCAAGTTTATTTCAAAACATCGATAACTCCTTCCGTTTTCTTATTATCGATATTTATCGCTTTTTGACTCGGTTTTTTAAGCATAACTCCCAAACTATAAAAGCTAGAGCCACCAAATTATTTAAAATATTTTTTTATGTTCGCGTAAAACATACGAAGAACTTAAATGTTTCAGATTTTGGATACCTCCCCCAATCGCCCACAATATTGATAAAACCAAAAAACAAAGTAAATCAAATACTACACACGTGCAAATTGGTTTGCATTTCGCATACATTTCGATGGTCTGAATAAGTCCTGAAAATTTCATAACGATCGTACATTTAGTTTACGAGCAAATCAAGAATCTATTTTCAGTAGTGGGGGTAAAGCGCAGCTGCTTGGCAATTTCTGTGTACATGTGCACGCATACATATGCATATGCAAATTGTCTTGCGTTTTTCTAGGAATTTTTTTTGCAACGGTTAAGTTGAATTTTATCACAGCCAAAACAATTAGGAGCGTGGTCCAGTGGGTAAAAGTTGTGCCGCACAGCGTGGAGGTCCGGGTTCGAATCCAGTGACGGTTGAGCAATGTTGAATTCTTTTACTTTTTCGTTATTCATAATTATTATTTTTATTATTATTAATTTGTACCGTTGACAAGTGCAAAATTTTCGTTTTCCTTGACTTTTTGCGATGGTTAAGTAATGTTATATCATATACGAATAGCGTGGTAGTGTGGTGCAGTTGGTAAGAGTCGTGCATCTTAAGACGGAAAGAGCGAGTTCGAGCCCCGGTTGTGGAACATTTCTTTTTCCGCTGGTAATTGATGTTTTTTTTAATTTTTAAAAGGCTCAATACTCATCAACTGCCGAGAGTTTGTGTGTATGTGTTCATTTCTGGGTTCAGGGTATCTACTAGTCGGGCGGTCCCGACTAGAGCAATCTCACTTGTTTACTTATCAAAATGGTTGGCGGTTATTTTAATGAAAGGGCGATATCCACGGTAAATAAAAAAAAAATATATATATATATATTTTATATATTTTTTATATATATATATATATATAAAAATATTTAATAAAAAAATCAAATATATAAGTATATAAATAAACTATTCTAATATTAAAGTCAAAATTGGTTAGTCAGTTCGCATAAAATTATATTTAAATTTCATTACACTGTGTTATTTACAAAGCCCAAGAATGTGTTTGATTTGAACCAAACATGTTTAATTTTCATTGCTTAAGCAAATGGGATATATTATTCTAGGACTCACAAATAAAAGATAATTGGCTAAATTCCATGCATAAATTAAAGGCGTAAGCAAAAATCAAAATATATTCGGTGGGAGAGCTTTATCACTGTGGTCGCTATTGATACCCGCGTCCGTATACTTTTGGACGTTTGTTTGATATGCAAACTTTGGCATCTGATGGATAGACGAGCACCCGTTCCGCCGGGAATTGCGACGGCAATTGGGGATATCGCCCGGCATATTTATGAAATGAAGCCGAAATATTGGCTGCTTACTGTGCTGTAACATCAATTTGCATGGAAATTAGCAACAACAAAGCGCCACCCGTCAAACAAATCACCTGCTCTGTGCACCCACCCTCAAAAGGGCCACACATCTCATTTTAGAAATGCATCTGGTGTTTGTTTATTGCTTGATTTGCTTTAATTCATTTAATCCTGCTTCATTTGTAATTCTCAACTGATCTGCAATTTAATCTAAGGACATGAATCATCGATTAATGTTGATTAATGTTTTCTGATCGACGTCAATCGTCGTAATAGCTTTTGTTGGTAAATTGCACATTGCATTCCAGTGTAAAAGCATTTACCGACTAAATGCAGAGCTTGGAAATTTTGTGGGTTGAACGAGCGAACCGGAAGAACGCCCACGATTCAAAATTTCTACCTTTGCGGCTAGAGAAGCTTTAAATTGCAAACGGAAGCAGAAACTCCACGCTGAGCACAGCCAATGCCGAGCTGCAATTTACTCTGTCCCATATTATGTTGGATAAATGTTTTTTTTTAAAGAAATTCATATATTTTAAAGGAATACATATACAAAATTATTAAAAATGTTTGAATTATGAAAAATAAAACAACTGTTAATTTGCATTTAATTTTGCATCTTTTTTTGTGAATGCGCTTCCGTTGTCACTGAGCATATGGAATTTATCAGCATGGGGAAAGGTAGTCGGGGCTACAAGTGGGTGGCATTATTAATGATAGTTTTGAATGAGTCGCCAACTGATGCATCTTTCAACAAATGGGCGAGGGTGGCGTATAATTTTTTTGCAATTGTTTTTGTTGTACATAGTGTATGTGTATGATTAATTTGTATATTTGTGAAATTGTTATAATAAACACAATTAGCAGTAAACGGAAATGGGGCTTAATTGTCGACATTACAAATTATATTTATTTTTATTTTTATTTTTTTTATTTTTGTGTTTAAATTTGTTCATTTGCTAATTTCTTCGATAATTGCATACTTGATTTTGTTCAAATGTTGAGCTGTTAAGTAAAAAAAATCCTTTGCAATTGACAATTTTTAAAGAGTCTGAATACTGTAAGGGTATTTCAGTGTTGCACTAACCACAGCCTGTGGCATTGTTGTGAAGCACGGAGAGAAGCGCAGCAACTCCCTGGGGGCGGCACATGCAAATTTCATGTGTTTGTTTTTTGCAGCGATTATATTCAATAATTGTGTGCATTTAGATAACTTACAAGCCTTGGGGCAGCAGGGCGCACAGACAATGCCGCAGACCCAGCACTGACCGCTTCAGGCGCCTACCAAATGGACGCCAGTCACGCCATCGCACCCTCCCCAATCCCAAAGCCAAGTCCAACCCAAACTGGCCCAAGCCAAAATCCAAGACCAGCGGCCAGCGGCAGGGCCAGACACCAGCCCCATTCCAGGAACCGAGACGTGTGTAGGTGTTGAAAGGCAGGTGCATGGTCACAGTCCCCGCGGCCCTTGCCCACTGCCCATATGCCTGTTCCTTGCACTGGCAGCTATCAGGGGTAAATTGAGCGTCGCCGCCGTCGGCATCGGCGTCGGCTCAGAAATGTGTCGGAAGTCTTTAGTAAAAGTTAAATAGAAAGCATATATAAGATTTATTTGCAATTCCCCCGTTATATTTATGCAAATTTGGCAGAGCTCCACGTGCTGCTCGCTGCTCAAGCTGTTTCGCATATCTAGCACAAGTCTTATAATTTATTAATCTCTAAAGGCTGTCATGAGATCATTTGAATAAATAAGCCCAAATTAAATATTTTAATATACAACTGGAACTCACTTAACAATAATTTAAAGTTATGTGAAAATTCAGCATTATTTCAAAAAATTATATTATATCTATCGAATCAAGTTATTTGCTACATGTAATATACTTATAATAAAAACAAGTGAGATTGCTCTAGTCGGGACCGCCCGACTAGTAGATACCCTGAACCCAGAAATGAACACATACACACAAACTCTCGGCAGTTGATGAGTATTGAGCCTTTTAAAAATTAAAAAAAACATCAATTACCAGCGGAAAAAGAAATGTTCCAAAGCCGGGTCTCGAACTCACTCTCTCCGTCTTCAGATGCACGACTCTTACCAACTGCACCACACTACCACATTTTACGCGAATGATATAACATTAGTTAACCATCGCAATAAGTCAAGGAAAACGAAAATTTTGCATTTGTCATTAAAACGATACAAATTAATAATAATAATAATTATGAATAACGAAAAAAAAAGAAATTCAACATTGATCCACCCATACCATTGCTGGATTCGAATTCGAACCCGAGCCTCCACGTTACGCGGCCCAACTCTTACCAGCTGGACCACGCTCTTATTTCGATTCGTTGTGTTAAAATTCAATTTAACCGTTGCAATCAAAATTCCTAGAAAAACGCAAGACAATTTGCATATGCATATGTATGCGTGCACATGAACACAGAAATTGCCAAGCAGCTGCGCTTTGCCCCCACTACTGAAAATAGATTCTTGATTTGCTCGTAAACTAAATGTACGATCGTTATGAAATTTTCAGGACTTATTCAGATCATTGAAATGTATGTACAAACCAATTTGCACGTGTGTAGTATTTGATTTACTTTGTTTTTATGGTTTTTTCGATATTGGGGGCGATTGGGGGAGGTTTCCAAAACCTGAAATATTTAAATTCTTCGTATGTTTTATGCGAACATAAAAAAATAAATTTGGTGGCTCTAGCTTTTATAGTTTGGGAGTTATGCTTAAAAAACCGAGTCGAAAAAGCGATAAATACCGATAAAAAGAAAACGGAAGGAGTTATCGATGTTTTAAATAAACTTGATCTGCGTATGGTATATACGAACCGAATGAGACCAAATTCAGCTTTCTAGCTTTTGTAGTCTCTGAAATCGACGCGTTCATACAGACAGACGGACAGACGGACAGACAGACAGACAGACAGACGGACATGGCTAAATCGACTCGACTAGTGATGCTGATCAAGAATATATATACTTTATGGGGTCGGAGATGCTTCCTTCTGCCTGTTACATACATTTGCACAAAACCATTATACCCTTTTTTACCCATTTTCAATGGGTTCAGGGTATAATAATAATTATGAATAACGAACAAGTGAGATTGCTCTAGTCGGGACCGCCCGACTAGAAGATACCCTGAACCCAGAAATGAACACATACACACAAACTCTCGGCAGTTGATGAGTATTGAGCCTGTTAAAAATAAAAAATAAAATTTACTAATAATTACCAACAAAGAAATAAATACTCCACAAGCGGGAGTTGAACTCAGTACCTCCGTGATAAGATGCACAACTCTTACCAACTGCACCACAATACCGCATTTTTCGCGAATGATATAACATTACTTAAAGTCGCAAAAAGTCAAGGAAAACGAAAATTTTGCACTTGTCATTAAAACGATACAAATTAACAATAATTATATTTATGAATAACGAAAAAATAAAAGAATTCAACATTACTCTACCATACCAGCGCTGAATTCGAACCCAGTCCTCCGCGTTATGAGGCACAACTCTTACCCACTGGACCACGCTCTTATTTCACTTCGTTGTGCTAAAACTCAATTTAACCGTTGCAAAAAAAAATTCCTAGAAAAACGCAAGACAATTTGCATATGCATATGTATGCGTGCACATGAACACAGAAATTGCCAAGCAGCTGCGCTTTACCCCCACTACTGAAAATAGATTCTTGATTTGCTCGTAAACTAAATGTACGATCGTTATGAAATTTTCAGGACTTATTCAGACCATCGAAATGTATGCGAAATGCAAACCAATTTGCACGTGTGTAGTATTTGATTTACTTTGTTTTTTGGTTTTATCAATATTGTGGGCGATTGGGGGGAGGTATCCAAAATCTGAAACATTCAAATTCTTCGTATGTTATACGCGAGCATAAAAAAATTAATTTGGTGGCTCTAGCTTTTATAGTTTGGAAGTTATGCTTAAAAAACCGAGTCAAAAAAGCGATAAATATCGATAATAAGAAAACGGAAGGAGTTATCGATGTTTTGAAATAAACTTGATCTGCGTATGGAATATACGAACCGAATGAGACCAAGATCAGCTTTCTAGCTTTTGTAGTCTCTGAAATCGACGCGTTCATACAGACGGACGGACAGACGAACAGACAGACGGACAGACAGACGGACATGGCTAAATCGAGTCGACTAGTGATGCTGATCAAGAATATATATACTTTATGGGGTCGGAGATGCTTCCTTCTGCCTGTTACATACATTTGCACAAAACCATTATACCCTTTTTTACCCATTTTCAATGGGTTCAGGGTATAAAAAGTAAAAGAATTCAACATTGCTCAACCGTCACTGGATTCGAACCTGGACCTCCACGCTGTGCGGCACAACTCTTACCCACTGGACCACGCTCCTAATTGTTTTGGCTGTGCTAAAATTCAACTTAACCGTTGCAAAAAAAATTCCTAAAAAAACGCAAGACAATTTGCATATGCATATGTATGCGTGCACATGTACACAGAAATTGCCAAACAGCTGCGCTTTGCCCCCACTACTGAAAATAGATTCTTGATTTGCTCGTAAACTAAATGTACGATCGTTATGAAATTTTCAGGACTTATTCAGATCATCGAAATGTATCTGCAAACCAATTTGCACGTGTGTAGTATTTGATTTACTTTGTTTTTTGGTTTTATCAATATTGTGGGCGATTGGGGGAGGTATCCAAAATCTGAAACTTTTAAATTCTTCGTATGTTTTACGCGAACATAAAAAAATATTTTAAATAATTTGGTGGCTCTAGCTTTTATTGTTTGGGAGTTATGCTTAAAAAACCGAGTCAAAAAAGCGATAAGTATCGATAATAAGAAAACGGAGGGAGTTATCGATGTTTTGAAATAAACTTTATGTGCGTATAGAATATACGAACCGAATGAGACCAAGATCAGCTTTCTAGCTTTTGTAGTCTTTGAAATCGACGCGTTCATACAGACAGACGGACAGACGGACAGACAGACGGACAGACAGACGGACATGGCTAAATCGACTCGACTAGTGATGCTGATCAAGAATATATATACTTTATGGGGTCGGAGATGCTTCCTTCTGCCTGTTACATACATTTGCACAAAACCATTATACCCTTTTTTAATGTGGGTTCAGGGTATAATAATATATATTTTTTATATGACTATCAACTATTTGTATTTGAAAATTTGCTGGCACAAGCTTTCTTAACATGAAAAATAGTGAACTATCTGCCAAAAAAGTGCATACTTCATTATAGATTTTATCAATTGACTATAGTATTGTCCAATTTATAATACAATTTTGTATTGAATATTAAAATTGGATTTGGTAAATACATTAGATAAATTGTGGACGTTTTATTCAACTACTATTTTTAAAATCATCTGTGTTCGGCAAATATTCAAGAAAACTATGAACTAATGATTTTGCGTAATTTTCAACTACTTCAGGTACATAGATTGTTTATCAGCATCACTAGCCGAGTCGATTAAGCTTGTCCGTCTTTCTGTCTTTCGGTATGAACTTGTCAATCTCAGAGAATAAAAAAACCATTCCTTTCAGGTTTGATTTTTTAAAGCTCGTTTATACCTTATACAAATCACCCTTATCGAAAATGATCGATAAGAATATATTACTTTTTGGACACCATCCCCCGTTCTCTCATGTACTCGTTTGTGTCCACGTCAGATAAAGTTATAAGGATTTTAGGGTACCCAATATAAAGTCCACATAATCAGAAAATCCGATATACTTGAAAGCTCCAATCGATATTACGTGTGTATTTTCGACCATTTCAAAGGTGGAATCACCAACTTTTTTATGTAGATAACTGGTGAACTTCCCCAAGAAAAACTTTTTGAAAGCCAACATTTTTTAAAATAACAAAATCAAGGCGGGGAATGCGTATTACGCAGTCGATAACGCCTGACTGAAACGTTCTTACTTGTTTTTATTTTGTTATATTTTTATTATTATTACTTTTTTTTATTATTATTATTAGTACTATTATTAGAATTATAATTATTATTATTATTAATATTATTATTTTTATTATTATTATTATTTTTATTATTATTATTATTATTATTATTATTATTATTATTATTATTATTATTATTATTATTATTATTATTATTATTATTATTATTATTATTATTATTATTATTATTTTTATTATTATTATTATTTTTATTATTATTATTATTATTCTAGATATCCGGAACTTATGCGTTTAACACACTAGAACACTTTCACTGTACTAGGTGCCTAGTCACCAGGGCAAACCCGAAAACGAAAACGCCGACTCCGCTACAAATTCCATGACAACCTCACCCGCAACCTCCGTCTCCGCATATAACACACTCAAATGACACATGAACACCTTTTAGCATCCTTTCCATTGACCACATTCTAGACAGCTGACCGGACGGATGATGAGACAAAAAATAGCCATGTTAAATAGCAGAAACCCTTCAAACTTCCATTAAAAACATACACCTGTTGTGCAAATATATACGCACTCTCCAGTTAACGACTAAAATTTAAATAAGAAAATGCTTATCATAGAGTCGTAATTATGTAATTATACATCTAAACGCTAAAAAATATATGTTCCATAATTTTACCAGAAATCGCTACAATTTATTTTTTTGAAAGAAGGAATATAATAATATAAAATTATATATAATATAATAATTAAAATAATACACACATTTGACTATCATATTTAGCCTCTGAACTTTTTCATGAAGCTTGGACCATAAGCACCGAAGTTATCTACATATGTTATGTTATTGTGTCTTTGTGTGTAAGTGTCTATTTGTGCACGTGTGAATAGATGCATACTTGCTTCGGAGCAGAGTTCAATGTATCCAATAGTCGGGAAGTTCCGTTGGGGTGCTCCATACTTGTTTTGTTTTTCTGGAGCAAATTCAACAACATAAAAATCTATATCGGAAAATTGTGAATTTTAGCTGTTTAAGTGATGAATGTTCTGAGTACCCCTCGAGTGAATAATTTATACACAAACCGATTCCGAGTTCCGTCCATCAATTCAATAATGATAAAAACAAACATTAAAATAATATTTAAAATAATAATATTAATAATTAATATAATAAATTATTGAATATAATTTTAAACGTGTTTTTTTCAGTATATTTAAACAGTTGCGGCACATGACAACTTTTCAAATTCCGGTTTCGAATTTAATCCTTGCGCCTTGCAGCAAAAATTAAAACATTTGTTGCCATCTTCTATCGCAGCTCTGAGATCTGAGCAATTTGTAGACGGGCGGGAGATTAAAATACGGCACAATAAAAAAAAGTTGAAAACAATAAATAAAATGCACGAACAAATTATGAAAGCAATCAACGAGCACAGAGGCAATGGGTTTTGGTCGGGGATTTTGGCATTAGGTTTGGGCTCGGGGTTTAAGTCTTATCAGCGATGTGAATTTGAGCGTCACTTGAAAAGGACAACTCGCCGGCTAGAACAACTCAACTCGGTAGAATGGATGAATTTGTCACATTAGAAGCATTAACAGGGCGGGCATATGTGAAGAAGCTGATAAGATCCAATGCCGATGCCTCTGCCAGGACGAGCCGCGGCCAATGCAGCAGAAAATCTGGCTAAGGGACGGGCGGTTGGCTCCGGTTGTTGTTGTTGTAAGTGGTGGTGGTGGTGGTGGTGGTTGTCCTTCTAATGCAATTTTCAAATATTGTTGTTGTCACCGTAATTGCCAGGATATTAACAGGGGTTGTCCTGCATCCTGGACGGATTACGGCGGGCATTATGAGCAAATTAAGTGTGAAGTGGCATTTGGGATTTGTGTACACATACACACACGCGCACACACACACTCATACAGGCAGACACGCGGACGAAAAGTCGACAAGGATGCCAGAGGCAGCCAAAGGATCGCTGCTCTTAAGCGCTTTACTGACTGCAAAGCCAGTGAAAACAAACAATAGGCGTGTCCGTTGACACTCGCTAACAAAAGGTGTCACATGTCAAGCAGCGACTCCCAAAGCCATATCCTGGTATGCCCCGGTCTGTAGGCTTTCCCACTCCATTTTGATTCCAGTTGCAACGCTTTTCCTTTTTTTATGGATACATTTGAAAAACAAACTAACAAAACAAATGCGCCGGCTATTGGCCCCGTCACCGTCGCACATTTAACCCCAAACGCGAGGTAGCCTCGGCAAAATGCCACTGCCCATCCAAGCATCTCACAACGGCTTATCATTTACACTTAAAGGCTCAGCGAGGGCGGCACGTGACCGCCTGCCACATCGAGCGATTCATGAGCCTGGCTAGCGTTGACCCTGGGGTCGGGGGTACGCCAACATTGAAGTATTATAACCGCAAAATGCTCATAAAGGATCAATTTGTGCGCACACGTGCCTAGGATAATGCCTAGCCACTGTGGCGGATTCGGTGGCGGGGGTGGGGGCGGGGCAGGGCGTGGCAGCGCTATCATTGCGACAAAGCGTGAAGTGCACATAAATCAAAGCAACGGCTGCCAAATGGACACAAATTTTGATGACAGCAATGGCCAGAGGGGGCGGGCTGATTGACTCCTTGCTGGACAGCCTTCTGTGACCACAGATTCACTCTCCTGTGTTCCGCTGTATCCGGTGGCTACGTGCTGCCTGCTTGCCTTACGATAAATACGGCAATAGATGCACTTTCCCACGTTTTATTATCCAACTGTTTTCAAGTCCCGTTCAAAAATTGCTTCAATCTACTGTCTCATTGTTCCACAGTGTTTCTGCTCTAAGATCTCACTGTGTCACTGCGTCCCACTTGTTCCAGTGTCCCATTGTCTCAGGCGCCCATCTTTCCTGATATTAAATTGTTGCCCTTTCTTGCTGTTATAAGGCTTCACTATTCCAGTGTCCATTATACTATCATCCCCACTGTTAAATGTTCCATGTTTCGCTGTTCTACTATTTTACCGATTTAAATTGCCATCTGTCGCCAAGTTTGATCATTGTCCCATGGAACTGCCATTGGTCTGAGATTTTGTGTCCTTGGTTCCGTTTCGATTCATGTTCCACTTGTTGTGTTCCAGTTCCGCTGCTCATCAACTGTTAAGAAGCAATTAATTAGGTGACGTTTACGTTCAGTGCAAGTCCACGTCTTGGCCTGCTACAGGCCCGGCCATCAGTCAACTGTTCTCAAACGGGTGGTGTCGGTGGCTGCACGGCTTACCCCAAAGCCCCCACCCACAAATGGTTTGCAATTGCCTTTGGCTTCTTGGCCAAATTGCCTTTAAATTGGCAGTTGGCGCAACGCACCATAAATCCAAACGGCACCAGCTCCAAGTGCTGCTCCAAGCTGCAATCCTATCCATTGCCATTTATGGAGTAGCGGAAGTATCGCTTGTCAAGCCAGTGTCTTGCACAGTGCTCATCTCCCACAAGGCGTCCACGGAGCGGACCGGCTTCTGCCGGGCTCCTGGCCGTGGGGCATCGTTGGCGGTCAGCGGCGGCGGTCGCAAATTATCAACAAATTAGGCTTTTCGTCGAAGTCATCGTTGGAGTTATCTTTGGAGTTGGTTGCGGCTGGAGTCGGAATCATCATTTCATTTGTTTGCATGTCTCGTTGTCATTTCGTTGATTTTGGCGGCGTCTCCTTTGGCCAGTCATTTCTCAACTGGCATCTCTCTTCTCGCTCTCGCTGTCGCATTCTCTCTTTCTCTCTCCCTCTCGCGATCGTAGCTCGTTTTATGGCTGCCGCCGTCGCCGCCGCTGGTAAAGTGATTTCTTCAACGCTTTGTTAGCGCACAGGATTGATGCAGCTGTCATTAGGCGTTTTCGGCTTAAACGGATCCCAGCCAAGTGGCCAGGTGAACTTGCCCCGCTGCCCCCGATGCCCGCTGCAGAGTTTGCTAAATGCGTTTTTAACGTGCTTTTAATTGTCAGTTCGTTGTGACTCCACTTACCCCACCTACCCAACCGGCTGCCCCGTTCGGCGCCCCAACTGCTTGAGCGCAAATTAAATCAAATTGAAACTAATTAACATAAATAAATTTAAACAAAATCCAATCGGAATATGCCTCGTTACAGGCTTTCACACTTTACGCCTCACTGCACGCCGACGCGTCGGCGACGCCAACGAGGATGCCGCCTCTGCCGCTGCCTCTGCCTCTGCCCATCCTTGCCAGGGCGGGCCTGACATTTACAAGCGACAACTGTCAAATTGGACAAGTTGCATTTGCAAATAAATAGACGGGCGTTCGTTCGAACGGAAACGGAACTGACGGCACAGACGCGCAGAGACGCACAGGAGTCGCTTTCCATTAGCTGGTGGCATGCGTAAAGGCTGCTGCTGGAGTGGGTGGCCTTTGGGAGGGAGAGGCCGTGGCTGTGCTTCGACGGTTGCGGTTAAAGTTTTAGGCGCAATAAAATTAATTGGATTTTCCCGCGCTGGCGTTGATTCTGCCAGATGCTGCTCAGCTGTCAGGACAACCCCCATCCCCGCACAAGCACGAGTTGATTAGGCACTGGGTAGGCGTTGGCCTTTTGCGAGTGTTGCAAATATTTAAACTGCTCGTCGGCCACGCGGCGTATGCGCAATGTAACCGAACCTCCCTAATTTCCCCACCATCAACTCTTATTTAGTAACAAGTTCAGAAATTTACTGCTTTATTTGCGGTCTTGTCAAAGCAATCAACACAGTCAGTCAACCTATGTCCGTGTCCGTGTCCGTGCTCGTGTCCGTGGCTGCCACATCCTGGTGGTGGATTTTATTTACTTTATTCGCAAGCGACCCCAAAGCGAAACCTCAAACAGGACTCTAGTTCTGACTCTTGCCTATGGCGGCGGTTCTGCCGCTAGGTTTTGTCGTCCTGTTTGTCCTGCTGTCTGTCTCGTTGCTGGCTCGTTGAGTTTATTTGCAGAATGATTTTTCAATAATTTATGTATGACGTTGTCGACGCATATCGACAGTGTCAGGCTACAGCCACTTGATTTAATGTGCGGGGTGTTACTTTCAACACCCTCCAATCATATAATAATAATAACAGCAGCAGCAGCGGCAACAGCAAAAACAACAATCAATAGTGTTTTTGGTGTGACAATGCAATTATAAATGGTGACAAAATAATTTCCGCTGCGTGATTTTTATGACAGTTGTGCGGCGCATTCTGCTCGACTGCATTCGCATCAGAGGCACAAATTAAATAAGTATTAAGTAGTTTATCTGCAACCCCTGCCACCGCCTCTATCCCCACCACCACTAACAACTCAACCCCAAGTCGTATCCGTTGCCCCTTAGCTTATTACAAATGCCAACTTAATGAACATAATTGGATAAAAATGCAACATAAAAGAAACAGTAAGAGAAACAGAAATAGAAGCGGGGACCGATAAACACATAACATAACATTGCAAAAAATGTATATAATTTGGGTTCATCCTGATTTCCGGCCTCCTATTGCTATGTGGGTGCACCATCAGCCTTTGGCTTTTGCCATCATCGAACGGCGCCCTCAAATGAAATCATAATTTAAATGGTGTCCGTGTGTTCGACATACCTCTCGTACCCCGATCGTAGTCCGAACTTGAATTCGTCGTACCGTCGCCCGTCTCGAGACCATCGCGAATTCATAAAAGCTTGTCATTTTGTGCACGCAACCGCGTTGCGTTATAATTGGAAATTGGAAATGGCTGAGAAAAAAATGAAATAGCAGACGCGAACCTCTGCGGACTTGACAGGACCCGGGCTTGGGTTTGGGTTCGGCTCTGTCGATGCGTTTTGGGGCTGTGGTTATGCCAGCGCCATTAACTGTTGGTACATTGCAATTCCCAAGTAATTCAAGCGATGTGCAAGCCAAATATGAAGCTATGATTCATAAAAACGAATGTCAATATCAAGAATCCAAAATATTCAAAATCGTCTTAATTACGTCTCTAGCGCTGTTATAGTCTCCGAGATATGATAAATAAAGATTGAAATCGATTTAAATCGATATTACTGAAAAGGGAGCAAAATATTGAAAAAAAAAATTATAAACTTTGAAAAGTTCAGGTTTCTAGCTGTTGTTGTTTCTGCTGCGTTCATTCAGACTGACAAATAGGCGAACAGATGGACATGGCTAAATCATAAAAAATTAATTTATCCTTTTTACGCATTTTCAATGGGTTCAGGATACAAATAGATAGGCTTTGGAGTCAAAATAAGCAGAAATATTCAGGGCTTAGCGGAGGTAACACAAACTCCCGGACGATCTCAATGTACAACGACAATCAAATCAGCAACTGTTCCACATTTATTACAAATGTCGTCTCAAATCTGCTAGTTCCAATAAAATTGGACCACAGAAACGAAAAAGCACATTTTCTCCTTCCATTAGTAAGGAACCAAAATTTCTTTTTCAAATTTAAAAAACAATTTTTTCGCCTTATTAAAGCTACAGACTTGAAATTTGAAATAAATATATTCGTGTATTTTCCGAATCAGACATTGCGTTTCGAATTATTTTATATATTTCCACCCTCTAAAGATAGATCGTAGATAGGTACCTAGTAGAAGTAGTATTTATAGTAGTAGCAATACTGGGAGTAGTAGTTGGAGTTGTAGTGTAACCAATTTTTATAATTTTTTATATTTAATATTTAAAGAAATTAACAGCTAAAGAAAAAGACATTGCACCAGTTACCATTGATCGACCACTCCACAGGCCATGGGTGGTCAGTTGTCAATTGTCCTTTTGATCGATAAGCTAATTAAAATATATTTCTCTTGTTTCTTAAGGACGAACTATGATCGTATTAGTTATATTGTGGTTGATTTAGATTTGGTATGTGCTTTCTTGAGGTTATTTTTTTGCACCTCAGTGGTAAAAAGGCATGTTAAACTTAAGAGAGAGCTTGGCAATGTCGTCATTGAAACATTTGTTGAAAAAAAGTCCAATTTGAAGGCTCTAATGGGGGGCGGCAGAAGGGGACCCAGGACCGCGAACGTACTCATTTATAAGCAGGGTGTTGTACAATTAAATTACCATTGGGCCTTATACGTTTTATATGAAGTGTCAAGCACACACGGAGTTTGTCAGTAGGTTGCCACCTGCCACAGCCACATCCTTTGTGCGACCCAATTGTCAACGAGCTCGGGTCGGAGAGTTGTCATAATCAAAGTGAAGTCGCCCACACCCCACTTGTAGTGAAATGTTGACAGCTGTTGTGGCTTTACCTTTTTTATTGTACCTCTGTCGTATTCTCTTTTCAATTTGAATGAAAATAAAAAAAATTACCTGCAACACTTGCACCTGACCACAATGGAACAGTCCGGCAAAGGCATTGTTGATGTAGCCGTTACAACTTCATTACAATCAAACAGGGCCTCCTCTTCCCGCACACACTTAAAGCGTTAAATCCACCCCAAAAGCGCCCACCCCTTGACGGTCGCCCATCGATGGTGGACTGGGGTCAAGCCGTCGCCGCTAAGTGAGTTGGCTTTTTATTGGCAGCCGGCACATGCACAACCCCCGTCGAACGAGGAGGATTTTAATTTACCCTAATGCGTCTATAATTCGAGCCATTAGTGCAATCGCATTAGAAACACTCAACAACCCTTTGAAAATGGCATTGACCAACCAACAAACGGGCCAAAAGCTATTCATCCATCACCGCATAGCAAATACCCTGTTAACTAAGTTGAGTATGTTGTAGTTGGATTGCCCAAAAGTTACCTTTTAATGTGAAAACTCGATTAAAAAGCTTTATGTTTCTCAAATATATTTGAAATTCTTCAGATACTTAAAGTGTAGCTCATAATCTAACTAATGATTGCGTAGTTAAAGTTAAAAGTAATAAAGTTTGTAAATAAATATTTGTATTTAATATATGATAGAACTGTTTAGGTAAAATATTTGTAGAACACCAATGTTTGTAATCTGTAGACCAATAATCAATAATTTGGTCTAATTGAAAAATAAACAAAAAATTTAACTGACCTTGTTTGGTTTTATATTTGTTTGGAAATTTAATTTTGCAATTGCAACTTGTTTTCAGAGTAAACATACATATAAATATGTGTACATATTCCAATCGATCCAATCCTAATGCAAAACACGTTAAGATAAGCAGTTTCTACAAAATGATTGACCCAAGCATAATACCAAAGTTTAAATGCCAATTGATAATGCGTCACAAACTGCCAGAATACTCCATAATACCCACCAGCGCACAACGAAACAACAATGATACATTCAACTGCGTGTCTTGTATCACTTGTATCAAAATATTATTTCATATGTTGACACTCGCACGTAATTAGGACTCAACTCGACACGAATGTGGGCGCGGCGGTAGGCTCTACTTTTGGCTTTGGCATACGCTTGATTGGTTGGCCAATTTGACTTTCAAACTAGCTAATAGACAAGCGCATAGACCGTCAATAAGGCGCCTAATTAAAAATCAATCGTTGGCCCCTTTTAATTGGGCTGCATTCGGGCCGTTATTAAAGTCCACGCCAGCTTATTCCGGCACGTGTCCTGCGCAAATATTGCCGCACGCTTTTAGTCGCCGCTCGATGGAGAATAAAAAAAAGCAAGCACGTTGCAATCGGAAATAACCCACTACGCAATACTTGTTCACAGTGTAAGAACAGCTTTAATCCGTTTAATATTGTGGGGGAGATGGATATATAGATTTTTCTATTTAAAATTTTTTTTTTGGCGATCTTAAAAGGTGTCATCAGTAACCTGCCGACATAATTTGATGAAACTGGGAACGATGAATATATAAATAATCTTAATACTTCACATAACGCGGGCTTATATGAGTATGTATGGAGTATGGACACCAATGACGGACATTGTACAAACCTAATATACTCTTTTCATTTCCTAAACGAGTGGAAAAAAGAGGCAGAAAAAAGTAAAGCGAAAGCAAATCGTTTGATTTTTTATGCGTTTATGTTTCATATTTATTTATAGCTTGTCCAACAAATTACGCGCTTCAGTTGCACAAAAAGGCGGCCAACACGTGACCTCCCGCCACCCACTTGCGCCCCCGTTTCTTGTGCGTCACAGGGATAGACATTTTCAAAACTGAATGAATCTGCAGTGAGCGGAAAATGGATTTCTAATATTTGCCTTTAAAACATATTACATAAGAGAGAAAAATCAAAAAAAATTTGATAAAAATAAAAACTGAACTTAAAATATGCTAACGGCGCTCTCTGGTAACTGAACTGAACGAGCGGGCTAGCGCGTCTCAACTTTTCCCGGAGGACGTCCGGGCTTAAAAGTTGAGAAAAATGAAACTTTTATGAGTTGAGCTTGGCAGCTTCTAAAAATTTTTTTGCCGCGCTGCTGCTGCGGGCAATTTTCTTTTCGATTAAACGCTTGAACAGAACCCGAAGAAAATGGCGCGCATAAATGCAGGTAGTCCGGCCGACAGCTCCTCTGTAGAGACGCAGCTCCATCTCCTGCTAGATTTGCCACCAATTACTACGCCTGCTTGCGCCGCTTGGGCGCTCCGATGGCGGGTAGGCCGCTATCAAACTCGGATATGGTGAGGGAGCGCGATTTGTTAAGGCTCTTCATAAAGCTACTCCTGCCATTGCCCTCTGGAAGATGGCGCTGTCCGCCGAGCCTCGTGCGCTCCGCACCCAGTTGTTGTTGCTGCATTTGTCGCACGTCCCCGCTAACCGTTGTAGTGTAGAGACGACGCTTGGCGCGTTTCGCCTGCTGCACCTTTTCGGGATCGCTTTGAATGG
The DNA here is from genome assembly GCA_035043915.1 of Drosophila paramelanica. NCBI lineage: Eukaryota > Metazoa > Arthropoda > Insecta > Diptera > Drosophilidae > Drosophila > Drosophila paramelanica. Next base: position 125,728 of record JAWNMO010000661.1, on the reverse strand, counting down.
GAGTAAAAGGAATCAATACAAATCTATTGATAGCTAACAGTGAATCAATGTGGCACATACCGCTCTGTATAGGTCAGTCGATTGGTGGGCGGTGCCGCCTTTGGAACCGCGTGCTTGCTGGCAAATTTGCTTGGCGCCTCCTTTAGAGCAAAGCTCTTGGCAAAGTGGCCCATGTGTGCGACGCGTACATTGAAGATAGGCTTGAGCTCCTTGGGAAACGTCGAATAGAACTTCATCCAGGAGACAAAAGCTGCAACGAAACACAGAGACTAAGTGCGAGTTTGTGGTTGGAGTCGGAGCATGTTAATGCTTTCAGAATTAATTGATGTGTTGGCTTAAGTGCCTGCCTAGCGTGTGTGTGCGTGTGTGTGTGTGTGTGAGTGTGTGTGTGTGTGAAATTCATTACAAAATAAATTTGTTAAAATGACAAATGAGCAATGTCAGCAAAGGATTTCTCGCTGACAAACCATCCCCCCTTGACGCCCAACGCATTCGTCCTCTTCGTCTATGTCCTTTTGAATGGCTGGCTCTGTTGTGGGCATGTCCTTGCTAATTACGCAGCACTTATGCCAGGCAATGCCAAATTATACAACAATGATATCAAATTACCACAACGTGCACAGCTCGAAAAGCCGCAATTGTCCTCGAGTGTGATAAGCATCGCACTGAGAGATAGAGATATGTAAATGTGATGTGAAATTGTAAAATGGAAAATTCTATGAAAATGAACAAAACAAAAAACAAAAACGAACGAGAGCATTGAATAACGCGCCAGCTGTTGTTATGTGCGTTGGCTGCCATGGCTAAGAAATGGATATGAATAAAAAGCAGACAGAGACAATTGGAGTGAGAGATCTGGTCATGTGGGACCAATCCCAATAACAAGCGAACCAAAACGAGACAATTGCCAAAACCACTAATCAACAACGATCCAATGGAAACACTCCGAGCATTTAGCCAGCGATATGTGAAGAATATCTTATGCTGCTTAAATCGATGATTTATCTGAATTTTCACAAGTTATTAAATATATCATTTTTATAAATTGATATTTAATACTAGTACACACTAAGTATTTAAACTCTGAACATGCTTTTAGCATTATGATTCTGAGCAACTTAAAGAAATCAAAAGTTAATTTATTAATGGTTAAAGCAAGGTTGCAAATTACATTTTAGCCGAACCGGTACGATCCATAAGGTACTGTTAAAAATAAGCAAAACATAAACGAAAATTAAATACTTTCCACAAGTATACTTCCTTTTAAAATTAAAAAACTGATGATAAGTTAACCAAGTTTTAATATAATTACATTAAAATCTAATACATACATGTTTTTGAGTATTTCCTCAATACAAGTATATATTATTTTTTTTAACAAACTGCAGAAATATTAAAAATAAAATCGCCAATTTCCCAAAACTACAATATTTTCAATTATTAACATTTTATTTGAAAGGGCAAGCATTTTGTAACTTTGTCAATTCTCTCAAATCAGTTAACAAATGTTTTTTGATCGATCGAGTTCATAACTTTAGGATCGTTAGCGCAATACACAGAGCAAGATAAACCACCCATATCTAAAAGAGGGGTTGAAAAAGTCAACAAAACGAGAGAGACAAAAAGAGTAATAGAGTTAAAGATAAAGTCAAAGACGTTACTCTGCCCTGGCAATTAACTCGCAGCAGCGGCCGTTTCGTTACGTTCCATCCGCCCGCCCGCCCGCTCGCTCGTCGTTCAGTTCGTTCCGTCCGTTCGCTCATATGTAGGCTGGTTGGTCCTTTTGTAAGTCCTCTGGCTATGGGAGTCTCAAAGTCAAGCCCTTGTCTTTGGGGCTGCTTAATTGCCCCGAATGCGCTTACAGTCAAGTGGCAGACATTAAGCAAACAAAAAGTATGACGAGCCCGGATGTTTCTAGACGTATGCAAGCCGGAAGTTGTGAATAAAATAAATGTCATTCGAGCACCGTCAGGGCCAGGGTAGCAAGACACCCCCGAAACCGCACAAAATGGCTTTTTATGCCGCTTTCGCATCCCAACCCCAACCTCCAGCCCAAATTCATTCTCCCCTGCGTCTTGGGCAGCCCAATTTCCATTGTTTGCCTGGGCCACGATGGAAAGGGGCGGTGCTCGGCTAATGCGCCCGTCGACGCCTCAGCGGCAAATGCGAGCGGATATTTTATAAAGCGCGCGTGTTCATGCGGTTTCCCTTGTTCTTCTTGTGTAGGCGTGGCAAATTGTTGTGATTGTTTTTCCTTCTCTCCCCCTCTTTTGTCCATGTACAGTCGGTTCGGGCATTAGGCTTGGGCTCGGTTTTCCCCTAAAGTTTCCCAGCCTGCGGTTTTTCGGCTATTGTCCACTCTAACTAATAAGTAGTTAATCATGTGGTAATGGGAGACGTGTGGGGAATGTACCAAATATGGTGACACTTGCTTTAATATTGTGTGAAATATTCACGTTTTATGGGAACGACGAGTCCATAAAACTAATTAGAGCGATAGGCGCATTTAGCTAAATCAACTCGACTCGTGATACTCACCATGAAATATATGTATGCGTTTGAATATGCTTCCTTCTGCATAAAACATACATTTGAACAAACCCCGTTTCCCCGTCAGTTCAGGATAAGCAAGAATGCAACAATTTCTTTGTTATTGTGCTCAACCTGCTTGCCAGTGAAGCAAGTTGGTATCTAAAATAAAGGTTTTTGAAAACCATAAACAACTCTGAAACAATTGTGAAATACTGAAAAATGCCCTAAACATTTACGTACGTACTCAAAGCCAGGACACACTGTTCTCATAACAAGTTCATAACAGGCGAATAAAGTACACTAGCATCACTAGCCGAGTCGATTTTGCCATGTCCGTCTGTCTGTCTGAACGCATCGATTTCAGAGTATACAAAAGCAAGAAAGCTATTCTTGGACTCATTCGATTCGTATATACCATACGCAGATCAAGTTCTTTTCAAAAGATCGATAAATCTTTTCGTTTTTGTATTATCAATTTGTATCGCTAGTTATACCCTGAACCCATTGAAAATGGGTAAAAAGGGTATAATGGTTTTGTGCAAATGTATCTAACAGGCAGAAGTAAGCGTCTGCGACCCCATAAACTAGTTGTATGTATATTCTTGATCACTAGCTGAGTCGATTAAGCCATGTACGTCTGTTTTATTATGTTTCCGTAAAGCATACGAAGATTTAAATCGCCCCCAGTATCGACCAAACCATAAAAAACGCAAATCAAATACTACACGCGTGCAGATTGGTTTTTACATACATTTCGATGATGTTAATAAGTCCTGAAAATTTCATAACGATCGTACATTTAGTTTACAAGCAAATCAAGAATCTATTTTCAGTAGTGGGGGCCAAGCGCAGCTGTGTTCATGTGCACGCATACATACAAATGCAGAATTTTGTCTTGCGTTTTTTTAAGAATTTTTGCAACGGTTAAGTTGAATTTTAACACAACAAAGCTAAGTAGAAGAGTTGAGGGACGAGGTTCCACTCCCAGCTTATGAACAATGTGGAATTCATATTTTTTTCGTTATTCATAATTTTTATACCCTGAACCCATTGAAAATGGGTAAAAAAGGGTATAATGGTTTTGTGCAAATGTATGTAACAGGCAGAAGGAAGCATCTCCGACCCCATAAAGTATATATATTCTTGATCAGCATCACTAGCCGAGTCGATTTAGCCATGTCCGTCTGTCTGTCTGTCCGTCTGTCTGTATGAACGCGTCGATTTCAGAGACTACAAAAGCTAGAAAGCTGATCTTGGTCTCATTCGGTTCGTATATTTCATACGCAGATCAAGTTTATTTCAAAACATCGATAACTCCTTCCGTTTTCTTATTATCGATAATTATCGCTTTTTTGACTCGGTTTTTTAAGCATAACTCCCAAACTATAAAAGCTAGAGCCACCAAATTTATTTTTTTATGTTCGCGTAAAACATACGAAGAATTTAAGCCCTTCAGGTTTTGGATACCTCCCCCCATTGGCCCCCAATATCGATAGAACCAAAAAAACACAAATCAAATACTACACACGTGCAAATTGGTTTGTACATACATATCGATGATCTGAATAAGTCCTGAATATTTCATAACGATCGTACATTTAGTTTACGAGCAAATCAAGAATCTATTTTCAGTAGTGGGGGCAAAGCGCAGCTGCTTGGCAATTTCTGTGTTCATGTGCACGCATACATATGCATATGCAAAATTTGTCTTGCGTTTTTCTAGGAATTTTTTTGCAACGTTTAAATTGAGTTTTAGCACAACGAAGTGAAGTAAGAGCGTGGTCTAGTGGGTAAGAGTTGTGCCCCGTAACGCGGAGGTCCGGGTTCGAATTAAGCGATGGTATGGTAGAGCAATGATGAATTGTTTTATTTTTTTATTTATTTATAATTATTATTTTTATTAATTTGTATCGTTTTAATGACAACTGCAAAATTTTCGTTTTCCTCGACTTTTTGCGATGGTTAAGTAATGTTATATCGTTCGCGAAAAATGTGGTAGTGTGGTGCAGTTGGTAAGAGTCGTGCATCTTAAGACGGGGAGACCGAGTTCAAGCCCCGGCTGCGGAACATTTCTTTTTCCGTTGGTAATTGTTTTTTTTTTTATTATTATTTTTAATAGGATCCATACTCATCAACTGCCGAGAGTGTGTGTGTATGTGTTCATTTCTGGGTTCAGGGTATCTACTAGTCGGGCGGTCCCGACTAGAGCAATCTCACTTGTTAATATTAATATTTATCGTTTTTATGACAAGTGCAGGATTTTCGTTTTGGTAGTGGTAGTGGGGTGCTGTCGATAAGACTTGTCGGGATCGCCCTACTAGTAGATACCTTGAACCCATACACACAAACGTTCGGCAGTTGTTAAGTAAAGAAAGTTAAAAATAAAAAAAAATGTACTAATAATTACCAACGGAAAAAGAAATACTCCACAACCGGGAATCGAATTTGCGTGTGTAGTATTTTTATTTTATCGATATTAGGGGCGATTGGGGGGAGGAAATATAAATTTGGTGGCTCTAGCTTTTACAGTTTTGGAGTTATGTTTAAAAAACCGAGTCAAAAAAGCGATAAATATCGATAATAAGAAAACGGCAAAAGTTTATTCCGCTTTTTAAAGGAGGTCACCAGTAATCTACCCACCAAATGTGGTAATTCTAGCTTATAAACTGTGGGAGATATAGGCATTTCCGGTGGAGTCAAGTGTGCAATCTTTGGGGGAGGTCAGCAGCTATCTACATATGAAATTTAGTGCCTCTGTCTTTATCGATTTGTGCGTCAGATACAACGGTTTTTGTGATTACGGGGGCGGGAAGGGGCGTGGCAAAAATATTTTCCTGTGATGTTTGGGAGAGCATTCCAGTAATATAAATCCAAAATGTAGTGAGTCTAAGTCATAAACTGTGGGAGATATAAGCATTTCCAATTTTTAGGGCGGGGGCCCTGGAGGGCGTTCTAGTGGGCGTGGCCAGGATATCAAGGGTGCAATCTTTGGCGAAGGTCACCAGCTATCTACATACCAAATTTGGTGGATCTATCTTAAAAATTGAAGGATATATACACATTTTATCGATTTCTGCGTCAGATACAACGGTTTTTTGATTACGGGGGCGGGAAGGGGCGTTGCCAAAAATGTTGGCTCTATCTTTAAAATTGTGGGAAATATTCACAAAAATCTTAACACTTTGTCTGAAGAAGATAGCTACAAGTATATATCAAAAGTTTCAAGTCTCTATCATCAATAGCGCCGAAAAAAGTTGTGTTCATCCGGACGGACAGACGGACAGCATGACGGACATTGCACAAACGCAATATACTAGTTTCACTTCGTGAAAGAGTATAACAATATGGTTACCGTAGCAGGGCATAGGGTTAAGAGTGACACAGACAGCACTCATATTTTGAACATTGGCAAAACTAATATTAATGGTTGTCCTGTTCAGTGGAGCAACTGCAACTTCTCAACTTGAAGTAAAAGTGACTTTTAACTTGAAAATTGTTTCAATTACTCACGCATGCAGCTCCGGCATGTTCAGCTAGAGTAGTCCTGTCGCCACGCCATGGTATAGCTACTCTACTCTATCTAACTTGATGTTCCCTCTCCGTTGCAAGCTCTCTTTTAGTGTTTGCTTTCTCTGTCTGTCTTTGTTGTTTCTCTAAATGCTTTTATCTGCTGCTTTGTACAGTTTTGTTCAAGCGTAATTCTTTTTAATGGCTTTTTGATTGGACGCAGCACAGCAACTGCAGCCCGTCCTCATTCCACCCATTCCCCTCCCCTGTTCGACAGTATTTGTACTCCTTTGGGTGAGCGCTCTCAAGTTTTGCCAAGCGACTTCCTGTCTTGACGCTTGACTCGACGCTTAAGTGCAATTTGAGTTGCCATTTTGGCTGCCTGTTTTCAGTGCTTCTTGTTGTTGTTGTCCCTTTCCAATCAGTAACAACAAAAGCAACAACTGCAACATTATCATCATTGTTTTCATCATCATCTTTCTCTATGGCTTGTTGTTTTCCTATTGTTTTTCCATTTGAATATTTCGCACAATTTCCGTTTCCTGTTGCTCTTTCAGTTTTGTATTTTTGTGTTTTTCTTTTCGTTTTTGGCCCATGATTAATTTGCATCCCAATTTTTGAAAGGGGCGTGGCAGGTCGAAAGCTTTCGTTCTTTTACCTTTTATGTTTCAATCAAATCTACCCACCCCAACCACACCGCAAAAGTCAACTGTAAAAATCCCACACCAACCCCTGTTTGAGCCGCGGCTCCAAACCTCTACTTTTTAATAGGGGGCGTTGCAGCAGCCTTAGTAACATCTAATTAACTTTTTCTCTACCGCGCTGCAATTACGATTTCAACAGGACATAAACAGGACAAGAAAATAAATATATATATATATATATATACATATATATATATATATATATATATATATCGAGTGAAGGTATTACCGAAAGTTGCGCACTCTATCCTCGCTCTGTTTACTTGCGGCCGCAAGCCTTGTGCCACAGTCGCGATGCCCAGTTAAAATGGAGAACGAGGCAAAAAGGACAACGGATAACGGTTTGACGACAGGAGCTGGTCACTTTGCACGCACACACACACACACACACACACACACGCGCACACGCGCACACACACACACACACAGACACAGCCATAGTGAGCCAAGGCGGGGCAGGGCATTCGACACGCAATCGAAATTAACTTCAAATATGAAATAATTTTTCGTGTTTTTAACGCGCGTTGCCAGCATACAAGTGGGCGGCTGGCAGCAGGGGCGTGGCGCGAACGTCCAACTTATAATTGGAAAACAGCAGCGACTGTCTCTGTGTATGTATGTATGTGTGAGTATTTCCCTCTTTTTTTTACCCCTCTGAAAAGCAGCGAAAATTGTGTTGTAAAAAATCATAATTACAAAGTTAATATCCTTTGGTGAAAGGATTAAATTGCTAGTTGCGTTAAAGTGGGCTGAGACCGACGGGGATGGGGTTATTGCTATATACTGCTATGGAAACAAACAACTTGATGGAACGCCACTTACCTTTGCAGGACTTGTCGTGCAGTTCACGATCCTCCTCGAGCAGCGTCTGAAACTTGTGCTGCAGATTGGATGCCGCCTCCTGGACAGTGCGCGCCTCTTCATCGTGTGGCAGCAGCGCCTGCAGATAGCCATACATATCGCCCTGCTGAATGCGTATGCGCTTGCTCTCCAGATGGCGCACGAACTGCGCTTCACTGGGCGCCAGGAAGAGTACGGCGCGACCACGTCGACCCGCACGCGCCGTGCGCCCCACACGATGCACAAAGTCCGCGGTGGTCTGCGGCGGTGTGTACTGCACCACCAGCGAGACGTCGGGCACATCGATGCCGCGACCAACGACGTCGGTGGCCAGGAGCACGCAGCTGGCGCAGCTGCGAAAGCCACGGAAAACGCCCTGTCGCTCCGTTTGGGTCATGGATCCATTGAGTCTGCAATTGAGAGAATGGGAGCAGTAATTAAATTGCGATCTCGCTGCGGAACTGGACTCACTTGAAGAAGCGAAGTCCCTGTAGCAAGGGCGGATCGGTGTTTTCGTCAGCCGCTGCCTGCTCTGTGGCCAGCTGCTCGTCGTCCTCGTCGAGGACGCGACGGGTGAGCGCCTCGTTGAGCACATCGTGATGGAAGTTGACCATTTCCGTGGTGCTCATGAAGACAATGGCCTTGAATTGCTTGGGACTGGCGGCCACCTCCTTGGCCAGCAGTGCCGAAATGGTGACTAGGCGCAGCTTGGCCGGCACCACAACATAGCTGAGCTGCAGATTCTCCGGTATACTGAGCACGCCGGTTACATCCTCAACGTACTCGCCGAGGCCATCGTCATGCTGCGCCTCGATGGACTCCTTCTGGTACCCGTTGGTGGTTTTAAGTGCGGCATCTACCGCCTCGTCGCTGTTATCTATGTAGAGCGGATCCTTCAGTGTCAGTCCGGCCAGTTGCTGCACCTGGGCGGTTAGTGTGGCGCTGAGCAACAGACGCTGCAAGGCTACCGGCGGCTGCTGTTGCAGTTCCTGCTCCTCGGCACGCTGCTTGTCAATGGCCTCCACTAGCTGTTTGACATCGCGCTCGTAGCCCAGTTCGAGCAGGCGGTCCGCCTCGTCCAGCACGAGAAACTGCAGCTTCGGCAGCTTGAAAGAGGCTGTGTGCAGCAGATGATCCACGAGGCGACCAGGTGTGCCCAGGAGCACATTGATGCCCTTGCGCAGGCGCGCCTTCTCGCTTTTACGGCTCTCACCACCCAGCAGGGCGCCGGGCACAATCCACGTGTATGGCTTGAGCAGCTTCTGGAACAACTCGTACGTCTGGAGCGCCAATTCGCGCGTGGGCACAATGACGAGGGCCAAGACGCCATCGGTGCGCTTAATGCGGACCTGCTGCGCCTGCAGGCACTCCACGATTGGCAGCGCATAAGCCAGCGTCTTTCCGGAGCCAGTTTGCGAACGCACCAGTACATCTTTGCCGGCCAGCACATGTGGTATCGTCTTCTGCTGCACTGTCGTCAGCTGGCTGATGCTGAGCAGATCCAACAGATTTTTGACCGCATGTGCATGCAGACCCAAGCTCGCCACCTTGGCGCCAGCAAAAATGGTCTCCTTGACGGGCTTGACCGCACGCTGGCCCAGCTGCTTAAGCGCCGCTACATCGCTCTGATCGAATAGCCCAATTTTCTTGCTACGAAATTTGTTGGCTACCTGGGCAGAATTTTTTGGCTCTGCCACCGTGCTTTTCGCGGCGGCTGCTTCTTTCGTCTGTTCATCAGCGGCCCGCTTACGTCTGCGTTCTTCGTCCAGCTGCGCCTTGAACAGGTCACCGACGCGCGGCTGCTTGTTGGGATTCTCCTTGCGTCGGTGCCCCTTAAGTGCTTCCCTCAGCTGCTCCTTGCTGATGGCGGCACCTGGCTTGACTGCGCTGGGGGTTTCATGCGAGTGCTGCTTACTGTTTATAATTTCAGGCTGGGCTGTGTACACATTCAACATTAGATCGCCGTCGGGCTGTCCCTGAGAAGCCTTCAGCTGCCCATGCTGCTCCTTCTGTCTACTATTTTTATTATCTTTGGACGCACTCACATTAAATATCAGATGGGTGGAGGGAGCAGACTGTGGTTTAGGCGTGGACTTAGCTCCCGGCTGCTTGGACACTGCAACAGGCTGTTCCATCAACTGCTTGATGCCATTAATTTTATCTTTGGGCGCGCTCACATTAAATATAAGATCGGTGGAGGGCACAGACTTAGGTTTGGACGCGGGCTTATCTGCAGGCTGCTTGGACACTGGTGCAGCACGACGCCGCACCACAAGCGCCTTAATCTTCGGCTTTTCGACATTGAACTGAAATTCAAATCCGGCGGACGCTGCACGTTTTTGTTTGCCCATTGGCTTCTGCGGCGGAGGCGCCTGCCAAAGATTAAATGTAAGTTATTGGCTCAGGTTTTTGTTCTTTCACTTACCTTTTTGACAATTTTTTGCGTTGGTTTTGTGTATATGTTAAATGTTAAATTGTCATCCATTTTGCAGCAGAATTTGTAAATAGAAAAACGTGCGCGTTTGCTTCTTCTTGCCACGCAGTGGACAACAGCTGATAAGTCCTCAAGCAGTGAACGCAAGCAGTGTGCTAAACAAGTAGTGCAGAAATATTGTTGGCTAGTGTTGGTAATCGGGACATCAAATGGCAACGCCGACTAGTACGAAATCAGAGTTGCTAGTAGAGTTAAACTTGCGATTGGCGCGTAATGCAAAAACAAAAATTGTATAGTGTAGTTTTTGCTATTTATTAACATATTTTGGTAAATTTAATAACAGCTTTTCTCTAAACTTACAACAAATTCTTGATTACATAAAAAAAAAACTCAATGGCTGCCTATGGCAGCCTTCTGTGCTTTGCATTATTTGTATGTGTGTGTGCTTTTGAGGGTTTGTTTGGAATGGTGGGTTATGTTTTTCTTTTATTAGCCCCAGCTGCGTGCGCCACAAATGTCAATAAGAGTCCAGTTCATGATGGTGACCGCTGGATCCGGATCCGGCTCCGGCTCTGGTCCTGGCTCCGGCACATATTCAGGAAGGGCTGCTCCAGCGACGCCTGCTGCTTGGGGCATTGTGATCGACGAGGCCTGCTTTCTGCCAACATCACCATCCACGTCCATCTGGAGGATGCACTGCGTTACCGCCGGCACACCGTCCCCACCGTGCTTCTGGCAGGCTACATACATTAACTATGCCGTCACGTAGTATTCGCGCTGGCGTTTCTGGCACTTCTCGCGTGCAATGTAGCACAATGCAATCGTGATAAGGAGGGCTATAGTCACGCCCATGCCAATACTGACCCACATAATTTCCTCGTTAATGCCCACATACGAGCGTCCTATTGCCAAACGAGAGAGACAATAAACTGATCTATATACATATCTGAATATGTTGAAAGTAGGCTTAAATTAATTAAACTAATTGCCTTACGCTAAGTTAAGAATGCCCTCATCGACGATTTGGGATACGTACCATTGTAATAGTGATTGGAATAGCCGGCTTTACCGGCCACGCGACCCGCTGGCATTTTGCGACTTAATACGTAATGCGTCCGTCTCCTGGTTGCCAAAAAGCTGTTGCCAACGTAATAAATATAGAGCGAATGCAGCTCGTTTTGTCTTTGCCACTTGGCAACGGTGCCAGCAAAGTTTTCTATCTTCCGCCTTGCTGGATGCTTGTTTAATTACAATTTCTGTTCAGTTGCATTGCGGCCTTGGCTGGGCTTTGCATTGTTTTATTGGCAAAGCAACTCATGACATTATTGTCAGACTAGAAAGAAATAAAACATTTTATTATAGCATCTAAGCGAGTAATTAAATTCAATTCAGCCAGCTCGTATCGTTAAAAAAAATTGTAATTCAAATTCACAAGCTTTGAGCGCACAGATTTCAAGACTGTTTAATTATTGAATATTAACCAACACTATTCGAACAGCTGTCCGTGTGTCAACAAAATTGAAGCAAGTTTTTGCTATTTCTGAGATCTGTTGCCGTTTTTTTTTTTGTACCTTCGAAGTGGTCGCTTCTGCAAATGGATCAGCCCGAGCTATCGGACCAAAACAAGAAAACTTTGGCTGTCGCGGCTCCTGAGGAACAATTGCTGCGAACATCGGTCCTCGCAGACGAGTCAGTAGCCGACAACGACACAACTTCTGAAAAACAGCTGAGCGAACTATGCGGCACAAATAACTGCGCCTGTGGCTGTCGTAAGTTTTCCCTAATTTTAAATATACATACGTAAAAACAACACACGCACATTTCTTGAAAAACTAGTCACCGTGCTCTAACGCTGAGTCAGACAAAACCACAACCAACGCTTATCAGTGCACCTTTAAACAATGGTCTGTTTGTAAAAACGCAAGTTTTCATTTTATACTCGTTGACGCACTGAAATTGGTATTGTGCTTTGTCCGTATTGCTGTGTAATCCTTGATCTGTTCGTAATAATGCTATTACTTAGAACTTGTAATGCTTACTGGTGTATTCCTGCGTAAAAAAAACAAAAATAAATTTTTAGCTACTCCCACTTGGGGCGTGGCAATTCGGACAGATTACTCATAAGCTCCTCTAGACTTCGCAAAAAAAAAAAATTAAAAGAGTTGTGATGTTGCCAAAATAATAATTATAATAATTAAGACAGTTTTAGACTGTGTTATTATACTGTGAACGTGCATTGGTCAGTCGGCTACACCCGACTGCGTTCTTGTTAGGGCTAGGGAGTACAATATTTTAAATAGTATATGGAATACCCAGCACAACCCCGATATTCCCCTGCCATCCGCCCAGAAAAATGAAATTTCCACTCATTTGAGAAAAGGTTAGCTTGTTTTGACTTTTAAGCCAAACATACATATCTTCTGGTTGATGGGAGATATAAGTGGCTGCCATCTTTATTGACTTTTCTAACGTTTTCAAGATTTTGTCGATCACTTAATATCGGCGGATCGTTTTTGGGCTTTTAAAAGTTTCCAGCACACGATTTGCCATTATTGTGCATATTCAATAAAAATATATATATACACATATATGTAGAAAAATATATACACTTTGTTGTTGTTAATTGTTCCTTGTTCTTAAAATAGGTATAAACAAAATTAACCAAATTAATTTTATTTTAACAGTTGTAAAAATCAAAAACAAAAACCATACATTGTTTTAATTGTCAAGAAAGTGTTTTGACAACCACTGTAAAAGTGGAAAAGAAAGTCAGCAAGTGGCGTCCTGAAAAATTATTACACAGAGATGAGCGTAATGTAATAAGAAAAGTGGCAGAAAATCCAAAAACTTCAGTCAAAAGCAGCTAGAGAGCTCAAGGAATCTAGTGGAGTCAGTGTTTCCCATGAAACAGTGCGTCAGCTGCTCATTCGCAATGAATACACATTGAGTGTAGCAAGAAAGAAACCTCTGCTTTCTTCACTCGACATACAAAAGCGGGTTTCCTTCGCTCAAATGCATCAGGAGAAGCCACCTGAGTTTTGGAATGATCTCATATTCTGTGATGAAACTAAAATGATGCTTTATTGCAATGATGGTCCATCCCGAGTCTGGCGGAAGCACTTAACAGCCTTGCACAAAAATATTAGTCCGACAGTAAAGTTTGGCAAACTTTCTATCATGGTGTGGGGCTGCATATCCAGCAAGGGCGTTGGAAACTTAGCAGGTGCTATGGATGCCAAACAAACTTGGACATTTTGCAGTCACATTTGTTAAGCAGTGCATCCACATTTGGTTTTTATGACGGCAACAAACCCAAATTTAACAATGACCCTAAACATAGAGCGCACACGGTGAGAATGTGGCTGCTTTAAAATTGCGGTAGTATTAGACACTCCTCCCCAAGTCCAGACCTAAACCCAATAGAGACCTAAACCACATAGCGTAGGCATTTTTAAAGAAAAAGGTGGCAAAAGGTAGTCAAAAGTCTCGTGCAGATTTAAAAACTGCCGAAACGAAGAATGGGTGAAAGTTCCTGAAAGTTTTAATATGAAAAACCTAATAAATTCAATGCCACGACGATTGAAAGCTGTTAGTACATCCAAGGGTGGCCATACAAAATATTAAAATTTTTTCGCCATACGGCTCTGAGTTTAATCGGGCGAAAAATATTTGTCAAAACAGTTTCTTGACAGTAAAAACAATGTATATATTTTGTTTTTTTATTTTTAGAACTGTTAAAATAAAATGAATTTGTTAATTTTTTTCATACTAATATTAAGAGCAATAACCAATCAAAATAAAATATTAAAAAAAATTTAACAATTTAAGAAATTAATTTTTTTTTTACAAGACCAGTTGAAAAATGTGAATTCTCTATTTTCACTTTTTTGACAAAGTGTATGTGCACTGAAAAAAGGTTTATTATACCCTAAACGTATTGAAAAGGATAAAAGGGTATAGTGGTTTTGTGCAAATGTATGTAACAGGCAGAATGAAGCATCTTCGACCCCATAAAGTATATATATTCTTGATCAGCATCACTAGCCGAGTCGATTTAGCCATGTCCGTCTGTCTGTATGAACGCGTCGATTTCAGAGACTACAAAAGCTAGAAAGCTGATCTTCGTCTCATTCGGTTCGTATATATCATACGCAAATCAAGTTTATTTCAAAACATCGATAACTCCTTCCGTTATTTATCGCTTTTTTAACTCGGTTTTTTAAGCATAACTCCCAAACAATAAAAGCTAGAGCCACAAAATTATTTAAAATATTTTTTTATGTTTGCGTAAAACATACGAAGAATTTAAATATTTCATGTTTTGGATACCTCCCGCCAATCGCCCACAATATCGATAAAACCATAAAAACAAAGTAAATCAAGTACTACACACGTAAAAAATTTGTTTGTACATACATTTCGATGATCTTAATAAGTCCTGAAAATTTCATAACGATCGTACATTTAGTTTACGAGCAAATCATCAAGTTGAATTTTAACACGACGAAGCGAAGTATTAGCTTGGTCCAGTTGGTAAGAGTTGTGTCGCATAGCGCGGAGGCCTGGGTTCGAATATAGCGATGGTTGACTTATGTTGAATTCTTTTATTTTTTCATTATTCATAATTATTATTATTATTATTAATTTTTATCGCTTTATTGACAAGTGCAAAATTTTCGTTTTCCTTGATTTTTTTCGGTGGTTTAGTAATGTTATATCACTCATGAATAAGATGGTAGTGTGGTGCAGTTGGTAAGAGTTGTGCATCTTAACACGGGGGGAGCGATTTCGATTCCCGGTTGTGGAGTATTTATTTTTCCGTTGGTAATTATTAGTAAATTTTTTTTTATTTTTAACAGGATCAATACTCATCAACTGCCGAGAGTTTGTGTGTATGTGATTATTTCTGGGTTCAGAGTATCTACTAGTCGGGCGGTCCCGACTAGAGCAATCTCACTTGTTTAGAGTAGATCTTGCAAGCAAGTATACGCGAGTAACCCGAAGCTTTGTTTAAAAAACTAACATTATAGAAAACTAATAGACTATTTCTTACTGTGTAATCAAAATATAATATATTTTCCCCGGGCAACTTATTGGTATTCCTGGCGTGCGGCTGTAAAATCCTTATCCTTGCAGCAATGATAGATTAAAGTTCCGCTCAAACGCCTCGTTGCCTTCTAAAAGCTCACAAATTGCACAAAACGGCGGCGCTGCAGCCTCTTGTCACCCACCCCGCTCTCTCTCTCTCTCTATCCCCTCTATTTCGCTATCTCTTCCAAATAGTCGGCCATGAAACGCTAGGAAGCAAAAGCATCGCACCACAGGTAACGGAGGCACATTAGTGATGCTGATGCTGCTGCTGATGCAGTTGTTGCACCGACTACTGTTGCTGCACATTAGAAGCCCCAAAATGCTTCGAAGCCCTGGTCAATGGCTGGGATTTGGGGCTTGACTACCTAACTAACTAACTAGCTAACCACATGCATTATTTACACAATTTAATCGAAACATGTTTTGCCTCTTTTCCACGCCAGCGGCAGGAAGCTTTCAGTTCCACCCTAGATTATTTCAACTGCGCATTGAAGTGCAGTTAGGGTAGAGATCTAAATATGTACACACTTGCAGACTATCACGATATCTTAATATGAACAGCAAAATACTAACTCATTGTTGTATTTACTTTATATGCTGAAAACCGCAAAGAATGGCGAATCATATATGAGAGGGAGTGAGTCATAGATTTTAAAGTATTTCTTGAGAAAAACAAGTGAGATTGCTCTAGTCGGGACCGCCCGACTAGTAGATACCCTGAACCCAGAAATGAACACATACACACAAACTCTCGGCAGTTGATGAGTATTGATCCTGTTAAAAATAAAAAAAAAATATTTACGAATAATTACCAACGGAAAAAGAAATACTACACAACCGGCAAACGAACTCGCTTCCTCCGTCTTAATATGCAAAACTCTTATCAACTGCACCACACTACCATCTTATTCATGAATGATATAACATTACTTAACCATAGCAAAAAATCAACGAAAACGAAAATTTTGCTTTGCTCAACCATCGCTGGGACTCGAACCTCCACGTTACGCGACACAACTCTTAACAACTGCACCACGCTTTTACATGACAATGTTGTGTTAAAATTCAACTTAACCGTTGCAAAAAAAATTCCTAGAAAAACGCAAGACAATATCTGCATATGCATATGTATGCGTGCACATTGCCAAGCAGCTGCTCTTTGCCCCCACTACTGAAAATAGATTCTTGATTTGCTCGTAAACTAAATGTACAATCGTTATGAAATTTTCAGGACTTATTCAGATCATCGAAATGTATGTACAAACCAATATTCACGTGTGTAGTATTTGATTTACTTTGTTTTTATGGTTTTATCGATATTGTGGGCGATTGGCGGGAGGTATCCAAAACATGAAATATTTAAATTCTTCGTATGTTTTACGCAAACATAAAAAAATATTTTAAATAATTTTGTGGCTCTAGCTTTTATTGTTTGGGAGTTATGCTTAAAAAACCGAGTTAAAAAAGCGATAAATAACGGAAGGAGTTATCGATGTTTTGAAATAAACTTGATTTGCGTATGATATATACGAACCGAATGAGACGAAGATCAGCTTTCTAGCACTTGTAGTCTCTGAAATCGACGCGTTCATACAGACAGACGGACATGAATAAATCGACTCGGCTAGTGATGCTGATCAAGAATATATATACTAGATGCTTCCTTCTGCCTGTTTCATACATTTGCCCAAAACCATTATACCCTTTTTTACCCATTTTCAATGAGTTCAGGGTATAAAAATATTCATTCAATTTAAAAAGATATTGTTTTGCCTCATTTTTTTTAATTTTCAGCAAAGAGGAGATAGAGAAGAACAAAATAAATGTTTCTACGTACGATATAAGAACAGATATATCTGTGTATATCTCTCTGTTTTGATCCGCGAGCCTAACACATTTATTAGGGCAGATGAACTGACTGTTAGACGGACATTCTGACTGTTGCATACATTTGCACAATTTCAATATTAATTTTTAGCAATCTTTTAAGGGTATCAGCTCTAGAAAATAAATGTTGAATGTATGTTTAGATATTCAGATGGAGGGCGGAGCGATTGTTGCTGCACTTGGCAGACTGACATTGGGTGGAATAATCGGATAGTGTTGCCTTGTTTTCATCTAAAGCGGACGCCGCACAACATTTGTATATGAATGATAAAGTAACGGGCGTCGTAGTCGCCTGCTTTTTGGTCTCTGATAAATGCAAGCTAGCCTGGCAAATCTGGCGTCATTTCGCAGACAGCAGCTGCATCATCAGCAACTATTGGCCACATGCGCCTTCAACTAACACCCGCAATTGCAGCTCAACTGGAGGCAGAGCCGATCCAGAACAACGAGCAACTGCTCAACTTCCATGTGCGCAGTCGCGACATTGATTGGAAACGGTACGTTCGTCCTCTGGACACCGAAGTGCGCGGGGATGCCGTCTATTTGGACAGACAGTCGGATTTCGTGAGCAACTATCGACGTTCGCTCGGCAACAACAAGCGACGCGAGCTGCTCGTCTGTCACGATATGATGGGCAACTATCTAACAGATCGGTGAGTGAGTTTCGCATTGTCCATTGTCCAGCTATAACCGAAAGGGTTCCGATTGCAGGCACTTCCACACCTCGGAGAAGTACGATGACTATCGCTTCATGCACTGGTCAGCGGTGGATTACTTTTGCTATTTTAGCCATAATTACGTGACAATTCCGCCTAGCGGCTGGATAAATGCCGCCCACCGACATGGCGTGCCCGTTCTCGGCACTTACATAGTCGAGAGCAATTCCGGCAGGATTCTGCTGCACGATGTGCTCGCCAGCGTCGAGAACGTGCATCGCACAGTCGCGGCAATGACGCGTCTCTGTCTGCACTTTGGCTTCGAGGGCTGGCTGATCAATGTGGAGTGCCCGGTGCGCGCCGAGTGCATGTCCAATCTCTAGTGAGTAATGTCGTAGTTATGCAGGAACTGTCTGCTAAAACTGCCTCACCCCCAACAGCCTCTTTGTAAAGCAGCTGAGACAGGTCACGGAGACAGAGGTGCCACATGGACGCGTCATTTGGTACGATAGCGTCACCGACAAGGGCGAGTTGTCCTGGCAAAATGAGCTAAATGAGCGCAACGTGCAATTCTTTCGGGACAGTCATGGCACGCTTATCAACTACTCTTGGGACGATCGCAGTCTGGAAAGGAGCGTGACTTGCGTGCAGCGGGAGAAGGCAGATCCGCATCGACTATTTATAGGACTCGATGTATTTGGACGCAGCAACGTGGGCCGCTTTCAAAGCGCTTTATCACTGGACAGGATTGTAGCGCGCGGCTTCTCAGCTGGCATCTTTGCGCCTGCTTGGTGCTTCGAGACACTACAACAATATGGATACAATATACGCACTAACAGTGGCGATGAGTCGGTGAATGCCGCTTTCCTGGCAAGAAACGACCGCTGGTGGTCGCGCCTGTGGCATTCCCTGGGCACACATCCGTACTTGTCTTTGCCTTTCTACACCGACTTTTGTGTGGGATCAGGCCGCAGCAATTTCGAGTGCGGGTCGCGTGAACCATCATCGCGTCCCTTCTTCAATCTGGCGCGCCAGGCCTTGCAGCCTTCGGTGCCGTTGGGAAACAATGCCGAGCACAGCTTTGAGACCGCCTACGCGAGTGGCTGTGCCCTGCGTGTTGTCAACTACGAACGTGCCTTCCGACTGTTCCTTACCGAGTTTCAGGTGCCTCTGGGCGTCCTGCTCTTAGGCTATGCCTACAAAATCAACACTGAGGACGAGCAGCACGCCCTGGATGTGGTGCTGAGATTTTGTCAGCCCCGACATGCCATGGAGGATATTTATATCTTTTGTGGCGATTACCGTGAACCCATCCTAACGCAGGGTGCCTGCTACATCGCGCCACTGAACGGCGCTTTACCCACCGCCCTGGTTCACGAACAGCTGCCGCAGGAGCGAGGCACTCTGGGCGAAAATTGGCGTGTACGCTATTATCTTGTCAAATTCGATGGACCCGTCCACCTGCAAGACATTGGACTGATGGGCCGCCGACCGCAGCATTCCAAGACAGATGCATACTTTGGCGCCATCTATGTAAATAGCCTTCAGCTGGAAGATTGGGAAGCTGTGCATGCAACCCAGAAAGTCAACATTCTGGTAAACAATAGACATCTCTGGCGTGACTACGAACAAACGGCAACAGCCACAGCAGCATAATAATAAATAAACAACGTTTCTTTTTACATAGTTTCCATTTCTGCGGTGGGTCGAATAATTTTGCCACAAAATATGTAACACAAAAAAGGCACATTCAACTCCCTTAAGCTTTAGATCAGCTTTCTGCTAATACAGGATAGCAGGAACCTAAACTTACATATAATATATAATAACACAAATTATAAACTCTAAAAATTCACATAGACAACTAACTGGAACAAGTCTCTCCCGAAGTTACCATCGACTTAGGATTAGAGAGGTGACTTAGTTTATTTTTCCGATAACCCATCCCGTTTTCATAAAATCAATAAAAAGTATGCAAGAACATTAAATATTTTAAGCCCCAATTCATAAAGCGAGCTAGAGACAACAGATTGTGTGATTTTATGAATTTTGAAGGGGAACAGGGTAACTCTTAGTCGTACATTTCCGACTCGTGTATTATGTTCCTTTTAAGCAATTTGCTCGAAGCTTCCTTCATAATTTATCAGCCGGCGACCTTCGTCTAGCACTGCAATTACTATAGTTTTTGGGTCTCTCGTTACGCACACGTGAGTTTGCAACGCGGCCACATCCCACCCACAGACCTCTTTTGCCCTTTGGTTGCCACAAGGGGTGGGAAGTTCATTTCAATGCCTGCCCAAACGTCACTCCGGGCACTTGACCATCAGTCAACATCACTTACAGCTCTTTGTGCGGCAACTGGGCGTGGCACGTACATATGTACTCTACGGCTTTTGTTTGTGAAAGGCGCCCAAAAAAGTGGCATATGAACATGGTCCATTTCACAGGCTGCCCGCAACGTGTGCCACAAAAACTTGGCCAAACAGCTAAAAACAATTGAATGCCCACAAACATGCGTATGTACATATGTATATACAAATATTTCTACATAAATGTGTATGAATGGATCCTTGGCTTGGCTTTGCGTAGCTCCAGTTGTCTGCCAAATGCAACTCCCTCAGTGGCCCAGCGCTGCTCCAATTGTAATTTGCGGCTCTTTTCGCTCGACCAGCTCATAAGTATTTATGTATGCACGCGTGTGCATTTGTGTATGTACTCTGTATGCGGGCCCTGGCATTTTGATTAAATTTGCATACGTACATTTTCTGTGTTTTCAGTGTGCGAATTCCGCCTACTGTTTTTCCTGAGTTGGCCACAGTATTGGAGCTGGCCACAGTTGATATCTGTATAACATTTTCCGACAGCGTTCTTTTATTGTCCTTAACTTGGTATTATTATTATAATTATTTTGGTGGAAAATACTTTTGTACACTCAGCGGAACAAACAACAACAAACACTTAATATGGGTTAAAAAGATAGAATTGTTGCCATTTTACACGATTTTAAATATTCTATAAAAGAGATTAAATTTCTCAAAATTATGAACAAAATAATTCTAGAGATAATAGCTATATTGCAGTCGTACGTATTATTGTCAAAATGTGACATTGAATAACACTTCTTATGTTTATATTAGACATCGCTTTTTTCAAATACGAAAAATCTGTATAATAATTTTATGAATAAAATTCTGCTAGTAATTGAAAACAACATTTTCTCTGAGTGTCATACTATTATCCCAGTAATTAGTTTAGTTTCGTTTTATTATACTTTTGTCAACGGAATGGGAAAAGTTGGCAAAAACCACCAATCAACAGGTTTTTTGGCTTTTTGGTGCATTTTTCAGATGGCTGCTAAACAATCAATGTTAACCACTTACATATTTAAAATGCTTTGCAAGGTCGCAGCCAAATAAAGATAGCAAAATAATGTAAGAGATTATAAAGTTGACTGCAAGTTAAAGTGGGTTGTCAATTTAAACCATTTTTCTCAGACATGCCGATACAGCCATTTGCCGTTGTCCTTTGAAACACATAAAAAACACACGAGTTTTAGGGCAGAGTGCAGCTGGTATAAAAAAACATTGTCTATCCCTATCTTAAGTTTTGGCAAACTGTATTTTCAAATGAGTGTTCGAAGTGTTACAGCAAAAGGGAATTGCAAAAAAATATTCAACAAGGAAAAGCAAATATCTTTTAGGCGCCGAAAATAAAATGCCCTTTGAATCTAATCATATTGTGCACTACACTGAAATAATTTTGTTCATAAATTGTGGGCTACGATATACTTACATTTTATGTACAGTTTCTGTTAACTTATTTACAGTTTTATTACCAAACCTAAAAAATTGAGAGACTAGTTTTGATTCTAATAAGATAGACGGAAGACGGTTGTTGGTGCTGACCCAGAATATACATGTATGTGTATACTTTATGGGGTCGGTGTTGGTTTCTTAACTTTCTTAAATTCTTGCTCATATAGTTTTCAAAATCGACATGTTTATGCGGACGGATATATCGACTCAGCTCGTCGTCCGTACCGTATTCTCTGTATTTATACTCTTCTCGCGTTCCCTTCGTCTGTTACCAAACTCAGACCAATATGCCCTTTTTTTATCTATTTTAAATTGGGAAGGGCCTTAAAAGAAAATAAAAACGATGTCGCCCTATAAAACAGCAACACAAAAAAAAAATTCACAAAAATTCGTTCGCATTCTTTTTCTCAATAATCAGGTAATCAACAAACAAGAAACGTAGTCGATTTATTTTGGTTACATTTCGCAATTCGGTTATTGGGAATGCGAATGTTCTTAACTTTAATTTGTTAACACGTTTACAAGTTGGCCGAATTCAAATTTAAAATAAATGCTCAAAGTTTTTCCGTTTACTGTCTGCTGATGTGCAACATGAAAACGGTAAGTATTTGCCGTCCACTTAGTTACTTAATTGTACAGTCATGCGTGCGAATTTTCGCATAAACAGATATTTCTAAGTGTCCACATTTAGGGCTTAATAACTCCAATGTATGGACATTAAAAGATTTGTTTTCTATTTTCCTGCTTTCTCTTTGCTGTCCCGTTTAGTGCAGCATTTTGCGAATTGTCGCCGTTGACATCATTTTTGCATGCATGACAGCATCTGAGGCTAAAAAGGGCCCAGCCCCAACCCAGGGTCGCCCACTCAGGATGAAAGTTTTTTTCGCAGCTTTTATTTGTTTAGTTTGTTTTTGTTTGGGCTTCTCGACCCGACCAACTTTCGCTACGCTTTGGCTTTGGTCTGCCCGGCGGAAGTCGGCTTCGCAACGCGCTGATGCGGAAGCGTAAACGCAGCATGCCTGTTGGCGGGGGGTGCGGTGCGGCGAGGTATCACAAAACAGGGCGTCAAAGCAGCGCTCGCATTATCATTAGCCTGATGTGCTCCAGCCAAGCCGACTGAGTGCATCAGCTGTGATTTGTGTCGCGCCCCCGTCAAGCGTGGATTAATGTTGCCAGCGTAATAATTGAAGCTCCTCCCCTGCCCCCCTGCTCAGCGCAGCTTGCAATAATGAATCACGAAAGCAAAGTTGCCAAAAAACTTTGTCCATAGAAGCATTTCGACATCGCATTGCATTACCGACCGACGCTGCAGCTACTCACAATGAATGGGAGTCCTAGAAGCGCCACGCAATTGACCACTTGGGGAAAAGCCTGTTAACTACGCTACCCCACGTCGCCCTTCCCATTTTGGACAATGTGTTGTGCCTCCCAATCAGAAATGTGCAACAAATGCAACAACTAGTGCAGCAACTGCACAAACATTCGCTCCGGATGAAATTTAAGTTGACCCAATTTTGAGCTTTGCGCTGGGTCAGCGTTGCCAACCATTGCCAACCACTGGCTGCGAATTGATTTTGCCATTTATGTGCATTTTCTACGTTATTTCCATAAATGTATACCAAAATGTAAATTTAATAACTGCCTGCAACGGACAGCAAAGACAGTGGTAAATACCAATAAATGTATGTAAACCTATGTATGTATGTATATGTGCTGGTGTGTGTGTATGTGTTTCGTAGTCATTGTAAATGTATGTAGTCTGCGGACTGTAGTACGATTTATGTAATGTCCGTCATTATGTTCATCGGTCCGGATGAGCGACATTGCAGATACAGATTTGATTTAGATATATACTTGTACTTGTTTGCTTCAAGAGAGACTTTTGTGCCACCAAATTAAGAAGATATATACCTGGTCCCCTTTAAAATAAAACTTCCTGCCCATTTTTTAGGTTTAAAATCACCCAACTATTTTCACATGACCTTTTTGAATGATAGACGGGGATCACCAGCTAGCTTTGAAATTTATTAAAATATGCACCACATATCCTCAATAAGCTCAATGCTCATCAAGTGCCAAGAGTTTTTGTCTATGTGTTAACTGGGTTCAGGGTATCTCCTAGTCAGGCAGTCTTGACTAGAAAAATCTCACTTGTTTTAAATAAAGTGTTCTACAATCATTTAGTTGCTTAAGAACTTTCTCAACAAACTTAACAAATTGTGCCAACACACTGTGAAACAAATTGAGAGCTTAACAGAAAATTGGCACTTTATGATAAAGCTATAAGTATGAAATTTTGGAAAAAGCAAATAAACGTGGCAATAAACGGACGAATGAAACTGAGAGAAGCAAACCAGCCAAGACGCCAAGTTAACTGCCGGGTATACTCTTTTTTATTTCATTATCAGAAGGAACTTTTTTAATAAGCCGACAGTTTGCCGCAGCAGCAGCAGCGGCACCAACATCTAGAACGTTGAAGACGAGTGCACCCAACTGCACAATACTCGTTTATAGTATAATAGCATCTTAATAAAAGTTGCAAACAATCAGATTTACTATTGATATATTTGTAAAATATATATTTTTGTAATTTGTGAAGACAGAAATGAACTTGGCCGTACATTTTTGGCTCAATATTCAAGTGACTAGCTGGAAAAAATACTGCAAGGCGGACATCGGACAGAAATCCAATATACCATAATTTGTTCACTTCGTGAGCGAGCATAACAACTTTAGCCAAAGTTTTCAGGTTAACATAAATAATAATAAAGCTGGCCATAAATATCGGGAAATGTCAGTATCTATTCGCCAGATTCTTCAGCAGTGGTTAACCATAAGCTGCAACATTTACTGGCCGCCCGTTGCTGCCGCGGCAAAGTCCTCCGCCAGTGCAGCACTAAAAGGTTAACTGTCTTTGCTCGGGCTTTAACGCTGTTGTTCCGCTTTTTGTTTGTCTCGCCGTCTCGATTGTTTTAATTGCAATTACATTTAACCCCCAGTTTTTCTTTCGCGTTTTGAACGTTTGGGCGTTGGCTCGATAATAAATTTTCATATAGCCTAATCGAGTGTTGCGCACACAAAATACAATGTATGCGATTTCTGATATACATACGCGTGTACAAGTGTGTTGTCGCTGTGTGTATGTGTGTGTGAAAGTGTGGGCATGTGTGGTGGGCTCGACTTTTAGTCATTGCTGCCGTCGGACATTATTATGACACACTAATGAGTTTCTGTCCGTCAGCTTCGTCTTTCCGTCTCTGTCTCTGCAATCGCATAAATTAAAGGCTACTTTTGGGCCGTTGTTTTAATTGCACTACATATATGCTGAAACAGCAATAACGGCATCAGCAACAATTGAAATTTGCGGCGTGCAGCATGGCAGCAACCGCAAAATGCCGCGACATACTTTAAACAGGTTTCGACCTGTCCAGCTCTATATAAATTCAAATATATATACATACTATATGTATATACATACAAACATATATATGGTGCACTCCACTTAACTGAATATGTTCAGGATTTCTTTGTGCTTCCAAAATTTTGAAAACAAACAAGTAAAATTGCTCTAGATTCGTTTAGTGCTAGTGGTGTCTTCAGCTGCCACATTGCGGGCAATATTCTTTAAGTTCTGGTCGATTTTTATTGATTTTGGAAAAACGAGATACATATGCGCGTGCAATAGACGGATCTATCTTTAAAAAGTTGAAGTCTCGAGCTCTTGTTCATACATAAGGATGGGTTGACGGACATCCTGAATATATATATTTTATGGGGTTAGAGATGTCTCCTTTTGCCTGTTTCCTAGATTTACACAAAACTATTTTAGCCATTTTTCATTTTTAGTGAAATTGTTGGATAAACTTTTTGGTCTATTGCCTCCAAATGTAAAAGTAATAATTAATTTCCATATATATACAGAGAGCTGCCTTACTTAAGTTTTTCATTCAGAATTGAATATTCTATGTAAAATTTTTTTTAAAACCGGCCACCTTATTTAATCGCCTGTTATATATCTATTTTACAGCCTTAGAACTACAAGAAAACGTGTTCCAAAAACCGCTTTGCAAAGGAAAAAAAATTTTTTTTTTATGGTGTCACTCGAACCATATTAAATTTGAAGAGAGAAAAGTGGCTTGTTGCATCAAATGAATACTAAATCACGCATCGAAGCTCTTCTCATCTTTCTCATTCAGTATTCTCTGCGCGTCCTTTTTTCTGGCTCTATGTATTTTAAATCGTTGGGGCTGCTTTCAGGTCTTGCGGCGCCTCATAATTTTTCCGCTCGACCAATGAGCAAGCCATAGCAAGTTTCTATGGTTGCTATTAGCAACCACAAAAGCCGCTAACATCATGACGCTACGATTTGTCGGAAGCGGCTCTTTTTTTGTTCTACCCTGTATCTATTGAATGCGTATAAGGCGTATTATATCTGTTGTGTTGATATGAAGTCGTTACTATAACTAGGCGTATATGTGTGTTCGGCCAGCAATTTTATGCAACAAAAAACAAATAAAAACACACACAGCTAACTTCGGTTTTTATTTTTAAAAGAATTAAATCTTCTTGATCTGTGTATTCTATATGTAAACTTACGTACCAAATTTAGTGTCTCTAGGTTTTATAATCTTTGAGATAGTCAAAAAATAGCTGCATTTAAAAGCATATTTAACAACTTGAAACAAAATAAGATATAATTAAATATAATGATATGTTTATCAATCATATATTTAGGCATATCCATCTACCAGTAAGGCCTATAGACCTCCGATCTAATTTAACCCAAGAAATTTAAAATTCTACAGAGTAGTTCTTGGTCGAGCACTTTAAGGTAAATAGCTTTTACTTATATTTTGCCTTTTGTTTGTTTTTAGTCTGGCGAAAAGGATTTCTGAAAGATACATATATTGCCAAAACAATTTTTTTTTGTTTTTTACAAACGATGCGTCGTCTTCGGCGTCGCTATTATTTAGGTGTGACGAATATTCGTCATTATTCACGGCTGCTTGCTTTCGTATGAATGTAGGAAACCCGCTACGGTCGCCTCTCGATGTGTCCAAAAAATGTCCGGAAAGCATAGACTAATATATTTTGATTGTTTAGTATCTTGCCAATCAGTTGAGAAATCTTACAAGCACACACACATGTTATTCACAACTCAGGCTAACCCGAATACGCCTGAGAAATATATAATGCAACAGGCTAGGCGATTTATCCCTCAAGTACACTACGTATATACGTAATAAATAATCAAAATCGCATTTGATTGCCACTGCCGTGCGAAGGTAACACCAGTGCCACCCAGACCTTGAGCCTAGTTAACTTCTTTGGCAGGCGATACACAACACAAAAAAAGCACCAAAAACTAACTTGAAAGTCATCAGTCTAACACAAACATGGAAGCTGTCCTTGCCGACGTTTACGAGATCCAGCTAAACATGAAAATATTCTAAATGAGCCAATTTATCGTCTAAGGCAGAGAAAAGGATACATGGTTGTTATTCGGTGGCTTAATTTGCATTCAATGGAATTGTAAATAAGTAACAGTCAAATAGCAAATAAGAACGTTGCAGTCGGGTATAATAGACTACGCAATTATGATTTTTATTTAAGAAAAAAATATAATTTTTTGTAATTTGTGAGGGCGGGAGTGGGGAGCCAATTAATTATTTTCTTGATCTTTAGAGGGGGTCATCGAAATCTGCAAAATTTGATGTATTTAGCCATAAAACTGAGGGGAAATACATACATAGGTTAAATGGCTTTGCCACGCGCCCAGTGGATGTACACGAATAAATATGAGAAGTTCAAAGACTCTAACTTTAAAAGCGAAAAAATTTCGTTGATACGGACAGACGGATGGTCAGACAGACAGGACGGACGGAAAGCAAGATAGTCATTGCACATTCGGTTAAATCCCGACTGCAATGTTCTTACTTATTTTGGCAATATTTTTCAGCTTCCAATAATTACATTATCTATCTTTTGTGATCATTAAATACTATGTACAAAATTCACTTTATTTAGGGTGCACCAAAACAATATGTATATGCGCTAACAAATCTATTAGAATTCGATACCTTATGTAAGACTTGTATGCAGAGCACAGACTGGTTTGAGTATCCTTGTAACAGGGTTTCGCTTAGTCGAGTACTTTGCAATTAAGGCATTCATTCTTGTTTTGCTTTTGATCACGGCAGTGGGCCAGTTGCACCACGCAGCTCTCGAATCCTTTCGTCGAAAGGAGCTCTCCTGGTGGAAGTTCTCTGAAAGGTTTACAGTTTGAGCGACGGTTTGACGTCAGTGGCAATTGTTTGTAAGTCACCGTTGTTGTTGTTCTCGGTCCTCTTGTTGTTGTAGTCCTTGTTATTTGGCCTTTTGTTATTGTCATAAAAAGGAAATCAGCCAAGTTTGTCAGCGCGAAAATTTGCGTTGTCAGCGTCGTCGACGCCTTGCTTATATTTTCCTGTCTGCCCGTCTGCTGTTTGACTTACTTTGATGACGTGCGGCTTCAACAAACATAAAGTAGCAAGCAAGCCTACATACAAATACCCTCACCATTCGGACAGACACACACACACATACACATGGACACATTTGTGACACAGGGTCAGACTATGACGAAATATTCCTTGGACCGATTTTGTGAAGGTCCATCAATTGCATATCAAGATTGCATCGGACAATTGGAATTTTCGAAGATATTTAAAACAAGTGAGATTGCTCTAGTCGGGACCGCCCGACTAGTAGATACCCTGAACCCAGAAATGAACACATACACACAAACTCTCGGCAGTTGATGAGTATTGAGCCTTTTAAAAATTAAAAAAAGAAAACAATTACCAACGGAAAAAGAAATGTTCCACAACCGGGGCTCAAACTCGCTCTTTCCGTCTTAAGATGCACGACTCTTACCAACTGCACCACACTACCACGCTATTCGTATATGATATAACATTACTTAACCATCGCAAAAAGTCAAGGAAAACGAAAATTTTGCACTTGTCAACGGTACAAATTAATAATAATAAAAACAAGTGAGATTGCTCTAGTCGGGACCGCCCGACTAGTAGATACCCTGAACCCAGAAATGAACACATACACACACACTCTCGGCAGTTGATGAGTATGGATCCTATTAAAAATAATAATAAAAAAAAAAAAACAATTACCAACGGAAAAAGAAATGTTCCGTAGCCGGGGCTTGAACTCGGTCTCCCCGTCTTAAATGCAGATCACGACTCTTACCAACTGCACCACACTACCACATTTTTCGCGAATGATATAACAGTACTTAACCATCGCAAAAAGTCAGGAAAACGAAAATTTTGCAGTTGTCATTAAAACGATACAAATTAATAAAAATAATAATTATAAATTAATAAAAAAATAAAACAATTCAATATTGCTCTACCATACCATCGCTGAATTCGAACCCGCACCTCCGCGTTAAGGGCTTAAATTCTTCGTATGTTGTATTCAAACATAAAAAAATTAATTTGGTGGCTCTAGCTTTTATAGTTTGGGAGTTATGCATAAAAAACCGAGTCAAAAAAGCGATAAATATCGATAATAAGAAAACGGAAGGAGTTATCGATGTTTTGAAATAAACTTGATCTGCGTATGGAATATACGAACCGAATGAGACCAAGATCAGCTTTCTAGCTTTTGTAGTCTCTGAAATCGACGCGTTCATACAGACAGACGGACAGACAGACAGACAGACAGACAGACAGACGGACAGACAGACGGACATGGCTAAATCGACTCGGCTAGTGATGCTGATCAAGTAAATATATACTTTATGGGGTCGGAGATGCTTCCTTCTGCCTGTTACATACATTTGCACAAAACCATTATACCCTTTTTTACCCATTTTCAATGGGTTCAGGGTATAAAAAGAAACAGGTACTTGTGCTATGTCGGTGCTCGCATGTATAAGCCAGCACAAGAATTTTCCTGTTAAAGTTAAATTGAATCAAAATGTCTCAACTGATAAAAATTGGAAAAATACCTTAATACGAATTGCATGAAATGCAAAATAAGCTTAAGCATAACAGCTCACAACAACTTACAACAGCCGAAACAGACGTTAAATATGGTAATTTGTGATGGCAGAAATGAGTGTGCAAAAATTAGTTGACTCTACTTTGGCTCACTAAAGAATCATAAGAATTTAGCTAAAAGTAATAGAGTATATAAAATATAATACTAACTTTTATACCCATATACATAAGTGGCTAATTAGCAACGAGTAAGAAAATTCGGTACCCTGCTCCTAAGGATTATTATGCATAAAAATTAATATATGATATAATGGGCTGATAATTGGTCTGACTAAATTTTGACAAATTTTATCACACTTTTTTTTTTTAAAAAGTTTGTTGTTTTCAAACCGGTTTTATTAAGAATACGAAGTAGGCCTTAAAAATCGGCCGTGTTACATTTTTCTTGGACTTAAACTTTTTCCAAGATCGAAGCGTTCTTACGAATGAATGACTATATCGATTCGGAAATGCTTCTTTCTGCCTGTTACATACATTTGCTTTTTACATATTTTGCCCATTTTCAATGTGTATAAAAAGACTACTTGTCGATATGAAATACCAATAGAGAAAGAGAACTATGAGCTCCTTTCAATGAGTTTCTCCATAAACATAATAAAATACATTGCGGTAAACTTAAAATTATTTAATATGCGATGTTTATGGTCGCGGCACGTTTACATCTTGCTCTTTTTCTCAAAAATTTTTTTGTCAACTGCCGTGAACTTAGCCAAGAATACGTGGGAAGGGCCTTAAGTACTGCTAGATTTATGAAGTATGATGTTAAGTCCGCATCTTACAGTTTAATGAAATAAAGCCAATTTCATAGTCAAGATATTTGTGGAAAAAGCCTTAAAGGTTTTTTTAATATATTTGACTACTTTTCGTAAGTACATTTTGTATAGAAACAAATTATAAAAGCAGTTATTCAAAAACTCAATTTGAATGAGTTGTGTGGTCCTTGAGCTTCTGTCAGACCATCACTGAATAATGCAATCATATGGGTTTTTTAATATTCCACAAAAGAGCTTAGGGCATATACACACATATTTATATATATATATTTATATATGTTATATATATATAGGGTGGGTGAGTCAAGCTTTTTATTTTCTTTCTATTCAAAAGGTTTACTTTTAAGATAAAAGTTCGACTGTTTATTATATCTTCATCTGTGTCGACTTAAGTGAAAAACTGAGTTATGTTTTGAGCGCATAGCAAATATGTTGTCCAAAACAGCTCCATAAGAACTCTGAATTTATGCAGCGCCTGAAAAATGTGGCAACATCTGCAAGGAGCAGACAAGCAACTTGTACAAGCAACAGGCGCGCTGCAACAGCAGCAACTTCACGAGAACTGAGTTAACGAGCCGCCTTTCAACTTCCCCCACAACTCTTCTGACTGGCACAACTTACCGCACTGTCTGCTTGACTGTGATTCCGGTGAAGGCACAACTTGTCAACGTGAGCCAAAACCACCACGCGGACGAGTTTTATATATTCATTAAGCGCTTGAATTATGCATAAACATAATTTGGTTTTGTAATTAACATTTTTGGCAGCAGAAGGCGAGAGTTTATGCTGCAGCTGTTGCTTGCCAAGCGCTTGCCTTGTCCCATTCTGGCCTGTCCCACTGCGCGTATGAGCAACAACAGCTACACTGAAGTTGTCCACTAATTAAATCACTTTTGTCATTTTCGCCTTCCCTTGCGTTGGTCCATTTTGCAGTTTTAATTAAGCCCAAAATAAGATGCGTCAGCAAGGTCTTACCCCTATACATGTATGCTAACCAAAACACTTGCTCGCATTTTTGTTTAAATATTCTGAAAAAATGTAAACCAAAAAAAAAAAAAAAACCGGGAAAATATGGAAAAAATGTGCAAATGCCAAAGGCCAGCTTTTGGCTTTGTTGTTGTTGTTCTGGGCAGTTCTGAAACCAGGCCAATGGTATTTGGGCGTGGGCCAGGTAACTTATGCTAAACTTTTTCTTTTGCAGCTTAAATTTATTTGTCCTATTTGCTACTTGTTGAAACTCATTAATTTAGGTTAAAACAACTTTTTGGGTTCGCCAGCAGATAAAGGGCAGAAGATAGAGAGGGGCGCAGCGTCTGTTAGAGAAGGTGTGCTTGTCACTGTAATTTTCTTTAGCTTAACTTCATTTATATGGCAATGCCAAATAAAAACGCTTCGACGCAACTTTGTGCATTGTGGAACGGGGGGACAAGCGGCGTTTGAAGGTGGGGTACTGTGGAGCTAGGTGCCCTGGCAGCCTAACAGCTCTATAAATACGGCCAACAATAGACAACCACAGCAAGGATATCATGCTGTCGGCATTCAGAGGCAGCTATGCAGAAACCGGCTGATAATGTAAACAAAACAATGACAACAACGATAGAAACAACTACAATAACATCAACAACAAAAACAACAACAACGACAGCTCCCGGCGGGCTGTGGATGCATATATGCAATCCGTTGTCTGTCTGGAGGCGCTTCCTTGGCAAAGGCAACAGCACTTGAGACGCAGAAAAGCTCTGCGACGTCCCGTTGAAAAACACAGGACAGGACGGGCAGGGTAGGGGATTCTAAAAGCATGTGGCTCTGGCTTAATGTGCACAGTAGTCAGCCGCAGCAACAGCATCGCAACTGGCCGCGGCACGCCCAATAACTGGCAGCAGAAAAAAGTGAAACAAGGGCAAGTCTGAGTGACGCGACAAGAATACACACTTTTACAAGTTGGTTTTATCCCATAATTATTAACTTTAAAATAAAAATCAAAAAACAAATTGAGTGAATTTGGGTTTCTATTTGATTTTATTATTAATTCAATATACATAGCTGTTCAAGCTACAACACAACATAAATATACCCAGTTTCTCTTCAATTTGGCAACAGGATATACAAAATAAATGCATAAAATGTTATGAAGCATGCAAAAAGGTTGACAGCATGTAAAAAGTGTTTGAGAATACGACCCCTGTGTGGCCAAGGGGTTGTCAGACAAGGGGCGCAAAGCGGCAACTCAGAGACCTGGAATCGGAAACATACGACTACAAGGCAAAGTGCGAGCTAAGGTTTCGAATGCTAATGGGCTGCGATTATCTTCTCCACTTATAGTAAGCTCAAGCTCAAGACAATGAGGACGCACCGGGCGGGCTAAGAGGTTTAAGCTACTTAATTCATAGTTAGTTCAAATAGTTCTTAAATAGGTAATGAAATGAATGCATTCGCTCAGATATAGAGAGAAAGCCAACTGAAACAAGTGAGATTGCTCTAGTCGGGACCGCCCGACTAGAAGATACCCTGAACCCAGAAATGAACACATACACACAAACTCTCGGCAGTTGATGAGTATTGAGCCTGTTAAAAATAAAAAATAAAATTTACTAATAATTACCAACAAAAAATAAATACTCCACAAGCGGGAGTTGAACTCGGTACCTCCGTGATAAGATGCACAACTCTTACCAACTGCACCACACTACCGCATGTTTCGCGAATGATATAACATTACTTAAAGTCGCAAAAAGTCAAGGAAAACGAAAATTTTGCGCTTGTCATTAAAACGATACAAATTAATAATAATTATAATTATGAATAACGAAAAAATAAAAGAATTCAACATTGCTTTACCATACCAGCGCTGAATTCGAACCCAGTCCTCCGCGTTATGAGGCACAACTCTTACCCACTGGACCACGCTCTTCCTTCACTTCGTTGTGCTAAAACTCAATTTAACCGTTGCAAAAAAAAATTCCTAGAAAAACGCAAGACAAATTTTGCATATGCATATGTATGCGTGCACATGTACACAGAAATTGCCAAGCAGCTGCGCTTTGCCCCCACTACTGAAAATAGATAATTGATTTGCTCGTAAACTAAATGTACGATCGTTATGAAATTTTCAGGACTTATTCAGATCATCGAAATGTATCTACAAACCAATTTGCACGTGTGTAGTATTTGATTTACTTTGTTTTTTTGGTTTTATCAATATTGTGGGCGATTGGGGGAGGTATCCAAAATCTAAAACATTCAAATTCTTCGTATGTTTTACGCGAACATAAAAAAATAAATTTAGTGGCTCTAGCTTTAGTAGTTTGGGAGTTATGCTTAAAAAACGAGTCAAAAAAGCGATAAATATCGATAATAAGAAAACGGAAAGAGTTATCGATGTTTTGAAATAAACTTGATCTGCGTATGGAATATACGAACCAAATGAGACCCAGATCAGCTTTCTAGCTTTTGTAGTCTCTGAAATCGACGCGTTCACACGACGGACGGACGGACAGACGGACGGACGACGGACAGACGGACAGACGGACAGACAGACAGACGGACATGGCTAAATCGACTCGGCTTGTGATGCTGATCAAGAATATATATACTTTATGGGTCGGAGATGCTTCCTTCTGCCTGTTACATACATTTTGCACAAAACCATTTATTACCCTTTTTCAATGGGTTCAGGTATAAGTAATAATTATGAATAACGAAAAAGTAAAAGAATTCAACATTGCTCAACCGTCGCTGGATTCGAACCCGGACCTCCACGCTGTGCGGCACAACTCTTACCCACTGGACCACGCTCCTAATTGTTTTGACTGTGCTAAAATTCAACTTAACCGTTGCAAAAAATAAATTCCTAGAAACACGCAAGACCATTTGCATATGCATATGTATGCGTGCACATGTACACAGAAATTGCCAAGCAGTTGCGCTTTGCCCCCACTACTGAAAATAGATTCTTGATTTGCTCGTAAACTAAATGTACGATCGTTATGAAATTTTCAGGACTTATTCAGATCATCAAAATATATCTACAAACCAATTTGCGCGTGTGTAGTATTTGATTTACTTTGTTTTGTTTTTTGTTTTATCAATATTGTGGGCGATTGGGGGGAGGTATCGAAAATCTGAAACATTTAAATTCTTCGTATGTTTTACGCAAATATAAAAAAAATAAATTTGGTGGCTCTAGCTTTTATAGTTTGGGAGTTATGCTTAAAAAACCGAGTCAAAAAAGCGATAAATATCGATAATAAGAAAACGGAAGGAGTTATCGATGTTTTGAAATAAACTTGATCTGCGTATGGAATATACGAACCGAATGAGACCAAGATCAGCTTTCTAGCTTTTGTAGTCTCTGAAATCATACAGACAGACGGACAGACAGACGGACAGACAGACAGACGGAAAGACAGACGGACATGGCTAAATCGACTCTGCTAGTGATGCTGATCAAGATATATATATACTTTATGGGGTCGGAGATGCTTCCTTCTGCCTGTTACATACATATGCACAAAACCATTATACCTTTTTTACCCATTTTCAATGGGTTCAGGGTATAAAAATAAAGTGGCTCCAACTCTTATTGAATCAAAAAAGTATGCGTTATTTTGCGTAGACATCATTTGGGATATTGGTGGCCATAAACGATCTAGTGGAATGTATATATATTGAATTTTCTGATTTTTATTTCACTTCACAATTTCAATACAAGTAAATACGTTGTAGTCGGGCGTTCCCGACTACGTTATACTCGTGCGTGGCCTTAATTATTATTACAATTTTAAAAATTTTGGTTTTTTATAATTTGCGTTGGGAGGTGGGTGTGGGCGTGACCAGGTTTCTTCTTTTCAAATTTTGTGACGGAAAACGTTTTCTGGAACGGAGCCTTCCAGTAATTAATATCCCAAATTTGCTGACTGAAGGATATAGGAAGATTACATTTTTACAGCGGACGCGTTGAAGGATATTAAGGCGTGGCCAAGATATTAAGGTCGAATTTTTGTAAGAGGTCACCCGCTATCTTCACACCGAATCTATCTTTTTAACTGTAGAAAATATACACCTTTTATTGGAGCTGTCAAGGTAGATAACCGCTCACCCTTTTTGATATAGTTAGCAAAATCGAAAATTTCTAATGAACTTCTAATACTATTGTAATTTTTTTCAAATCATAATTTTCCATAATTCAGAATAATGAATAAAAATGCGCAAGCACGGAAAATAAATTCTGAAGTGAAGTGAAGTGTTAATATTGTTTATTGTACTATTAATTCTATTGGTCTATTACCAATCTACTTTTCCATTTAGCCAGTATATCTTTTGAGCAACTTTTTCTTAGACGAATTTTTTGGAAGCGTATTTATCGTCTTAAAAGGGAATTAAGTGTAGTTATATTAATATTTATGGTCGCGGTTCAGGCGTTTATTCCAATGAGAATATGCCAGTGGAGCCCTGTGGAAATCCGCTCCTGCTCACGCCATAATGTGTTTTTTGTTGTTTATAAAGCTCACGCACTCTTTATATATATAATAGAAAACTAAAGTTTCGCCTGATATTTGTGCTACTTTTTATGTTATCATTTCTGGCAGTAAACGCGATGCGAGCGCCTAAAAGATGCCATAAATAAGCTCCTGACCGTGTGCTTTTTTTTGTGGTTGATATTAGGCAATGTCTTACATTTATACGCTCTCGACGTGGCCAAGTCCAGTTTCATGTCCATGTTGGCAATTCCAATTCAAACGCAATGCAGCCAGCATATGCAAAGCAAAAGTCACATAAATCAAATTGCTTGTCTAGGCATGAAGCTGGCAAAGCGACAAAAACTTAACTCTGAGTAACTGTTGGAACGGGGCTTGGCCAAAGCTGGCAAGGTCACTTGGAATCTGACTCTGCCTGCTACACTGATTGGCCAAGGTTCAGGTCAGATCTAAAAAGCTCTGATTTCTGTTCTGTGGTGCCAGCTCTCATGAGACTGCTTCTCAAGCGGAAGCAAAATGACACAAAACTCGACCCATAGGATTTAGCAGACAGGCCGGATGTTCCGCCGGAAGCTGCAGGTGGGCCAACAACTGATAACGATTTACATTTTAATATATTCCAGAGAGTTGAACATTGATTCTGTATGCATAACCAATGCCTACACATAGGGTCTCAAAGAGCGCAAATGCATCAGATAGCATTTAAATCCGAAAATCATTCAGAAGACGCACTCAAGCGGCTCGTGTTACCAGCATCTTTTGTCCAAGGATCATCGTTTATCCATGTGTCATTCAAATGTTCCCTAAATAAACTTGTCTCCAGCTCTGGCGCCACTTGGCAGCTGCCAGTCAAGTACAAATGCATTAAACACACTGACACACACACACATACATACACACACACACATACGAACTTTACACAACTTATACACACACAAACACACACACTGCAACAATTGCTTGTCATATTAAATTAAAAGTTATCTGGCGCCCGTAACGTTGGCAGCAAAAAGTTACATGCTTCTATGCTTAACAGTTTCACTGCGTACACTAAGCAAAATGACCCCACTTACCGATACAAAACATAGATTATTATTTTTACTCATATTACACTGCATCTATAGAGACTCTATTTTGTATGCAAGCAATTCGCAATTTGAGCTTATTTCCCAAGTCGAAAACTTTTTCGACCGGATCTTAGTAAAACACTCTTGATTAATACACTAATTACTAAATGTTTGCTCTCAGTGATAGTTTATTTTGGCAATGGCAACTGAATGGCCGCTGGCCTCACTTTGCTGGGTTCATCGCCAAATGCATTAAACAGGGTTCCCCTCCCCTCACTCCCCCTCATAGACGCCTGCTGTCAGTGCTGTATTGTTGTGTTCCCATGGCCTCTGGCATCCTTCGCGCAGCATTTTAATTAACTCTCCATACACATTATATGTAAATACATACATGTAGTATATGCACATATATCTCTTTATTCGATATACATATGTATGTATGTGTATAAGTGCACTTTTGTGTCCTTGATGTGGCTGCTGCACTGCTTTTGTTGTTGTTTTATCAATATTAATGGTAAACATCGTTACATTATGTGCCTAAATTACATTTATGGGCCCATGACTTTAAATTTACGACAACATAAGCCCTAATGAGCGTGACTTTTGGGCGTAATAACATGCACTAACTGCTAAATGCAAGAGACAACTTGTCAAGTGAAATCTATTTAATCTAGTCTGTTAGTTGAGTTTACAACTTTTTAAAAGGTAAAAGTCATCTCCTTTCATGATGCCTATAAATACACATACAGAAAATTTATGCAGGTAAATCTTCTTTCCAGCAATTAGAACTCGAATGAGGTATAAAGGAAGTGCCAAAAGTACGTGCGCACCTTTATGCCACAAAAGTGCGTTGGCTGGCAACAGCAAAATTTCTTTCACACACGTGCCCAGATGCACTTGAATACTTACTCGGTTTGCTGCAAGTCAGGCTAGGGAGTAAACGAAATAAGGGACAGCCGGACGCAGAGGGGCCATGTTATGGCGCGCCCTAACAAGCTGAAACTGCATGGAAACGCACTTCGAGTATCCGGATAGTATTCAAGGCAAACAACTGAATAAAGCCATGAGATGAACAACAGCAACAACAACATCGAAAACATCAAAAACATCAGAAAGAGCAAACAAAGTGAACGGGGCGTGCAATGTCGGGGCCGGGTATTTTTATTTAGGGGCGCATTTGATGGGCGTGGCTCCAAACTTGGCACGTTGTTTTAAGCAATTTTATATGTGTGTACTTATGAACGCCTGTTTGCATTTGTGGACAAACATGAACAATATTATCCCAATGTAACCCCCTTCTTAAAGCCAACATTTTTACTTTCAATAGATCATAAGGTGCGCTTGCTGGGGATTATGAAATGCATTTTGTATATATTCTGAAAAACAATTCGAACAACAATTGTACAAAATTATAATCTTATGTTAGACCTTTAGATTTTTATTTCATTATATTCATTCTATATCTATTTTTATTTTCTTGGGTCGCTTATCTCCTATGATTAATTAATTAATCAATTAAAGACACTTTTTACGAGCCTTCATTGAATCCTGCTATTTTAAAGCATTATATAAATTAAATTAAATTTCTTCACTAATATTTAGAGTAAGGGAGTAAGTTATCTACGTCCCACAATTGTGGACTCCAGCTTAAAGGCTGTGGGAGATGTGGGCATTTCCAATTTTGTTAAGGTGGGGCGTTAAGAGGGCGTGGCCGGGATATCAAGTTCGCAATCTTTGTGGGAGATAACCACCTATCTAAATACAAAATTTCATGGTCATCATTAAAAGTGTGAGAAATATTTATGTTTTATCGATTTGGTGTTTTAGGTGTATCGACATGTTATCGAATTGTCAGTTTCCCAGGCACACAATTTTTAACACTTAACGGACAGACAGACAGCATGACGGACATTACACAGCACCATTATAATATTTTTACTTCGTGTACGAGTTTAATTATTAGCAGTATTATCTAATTAGGATCATTAGATGTCAGATTACCTGCCTTTATAGTTACAGGCTTATTTCCATTTATACCTTTAAAGAAGAAATTTGGGTCGATTCTTCAAAATAGTATAGGCTTTAATTTTATATAAATCATTTTAGTGGCCCATCTAGAATAAAACCAAATTTTTTTTAAGGTAAATTTGTGTCGTTTTGGGCTACAAAAATAAAGAAACGACATACATAGACACAAAAAAAGTTAGCAGGTGGTAGATCTATTTGTAGAACCCCCTTTGTTCCACCATTAGCAGACTTTGCCATAAAATCCAGCCATAGCTGCATACAAGCAACTTGCCATCCGTTTAAAGCTTAAGCTTGCTGCGAATTATAAGGAGCGGAGAGGCGAAAAGATGAAAAGACTTTTGTTATTATTATTTTTTTTAATATCTGACAGCTGTGCCGCTGCAAAATATTTTTTTAAATTTTAAAGTCGCGCTATGGCAAAATTAAATTAAATTTTTCAAGTAAGCATGAAAATTCGCTAACAAAACAATGATTTATTAAGAACATACCTGGCTTTTAAAACTTGTTCTTTATAAATCTGCTTTAAAGAGAAAATCAACGGGGTAACTCACAAAGTTATATATACAGCATAATAAGAACAACAAAAGTCGTTTGTTTTACTTGCTCAAATCGTCATCAAAGACAAATTCAAAACGCGTCACAGTGTTATCGACACATAAACAAACACATGCGCACCCACATTTGTGTGTTCTTTTTTCCTTTTATAAGACTAAAGTCATGTTCCGAGTCCTAAAAAAAACTTTAATTGGCAATGATATTTAATAATACGAGAACTGAGAGCCAACTGTGCCTTCAGTGGACCCGCCCGCTCCGAAATTTCTTTGCTCCTCTTCACATGCGTGGAGAAATCACATCCGAAATTTGTTGCCAGCCGTTGCTCGATGACAGCCCCAGGCACTGTATACTTTGTATACACTAGCAGAGGGTATTATCAGTTCGCGAGAATTGTAACACAGGAACAGGCAGACACAGCTCCCCCTCTATATGGGCTATATAAATTAAATCTTACTGATTAGCATCAGAATCTGCCAGAAAAACTCTTATTTGATAGTTGTTTAATTATATTATTTAGCTCTTTTATGTGTTCAAGGGTATTCAAAGTTCGCCACTAGACATTTATTGTGTTTTTTTCTCTGAGGAGCAAATACATTTGAACAAACACATAAATATTGTAGCATAGATTTGGGCATGGAAACGCGTGTTCCTTTGCGAACTGCCTGCAATGTGTGCGGACAGAGGGTTGTGGGTGTGTTGCGGTCAGGGGCGCATAAGCTTAAGGACAACAAGTATCTATCGTATTTCAGTTAAAAGAAAATGTAACATAATGCAATGTAAGAATAAAACCAAATTTGTAACTTTATTATGACTACTAAGTGAATTTTATCGACTTTTTTTCGAATACCAAATTAAACCTCGTAGATGGTAATTATCCATTTACATTTTTATTACTAAAGATTTTACGTATAAATGACCGCTTTTCACATTAAATAAAGTGAGTTTATACATTTTAGAAGAGCAACTTTTTTCAGTTGGCTTTCTCTCTATATCTGAGCGAATGCATTCATTTCATTACCTATTTAAGAACTATTTGAACTAACTATGAATTAAGTAGCTTAAACCTCTTAGCCCGCCCGGTGCGTCCTCATTGTCTTGAGCTTACTATAAGTGGAGAAGATAATCGCAGCCCATTAGCATTCGAAACCTTAGCTCGCACTTTGCCTTGTAGTCGTATGTTTCCGATTCCAGGTCTCTGAGTTGCCGCTTTGCGCCCCTTGTCTGACAACCCCTTGGCCACACAGGGGTCGTATTCTCAAACACTTTTTACATGCTGTCAACCTTTTTGCATGCTTCATAACATTTTATGCATTTATTTTGTATATCCTGTTGCCAAATTGAAGAGAAACTGGGTATATTTATGTTGTGTTGTAGCTTGAACAGCTATGTATATTGAATTAATAATAAAATCAAATAGAAACCCAAATTCACTCAATTTGTTTTTGATTTTTATTTTAAAGTTAATAATTATGGGATAAAACCAACTTGTAAGAGTGTGTATTCTTGTCGCGTCACTCAGACTTGCCCTTGTTTCACTTTTTTCTGCTGCCAGTTATTGGGCGTGCCGCGGCCAGTTGCGATGCTGTTGCTGCGGCTGACTACTGTGCACATTAAGCCAGAGCCACATGCTTTTAGAATCCCCTACCCTGCCCGTCCTGTCCTGTGTTTTTCAACGTCGCAGAGCTTTTCTGCGTCTCAAGTGCTGTTGCCTTTGCCAAGGAAGCGCCTCCAGACAGACAACGGATTGCATATATGCATCCACAGCCCGCCGGGAGCTGTCGTTGTTGTTGTTTTTGTTGTTGATGTTATTGTAGTTGTTTCTATCGTTGTTGTCATTGTTTTGTTTACATTATCAGCCGGTTTCTGCATAGCTGCCTCTGAATGCCGACAGCATGATATCCTTGCTGTGGTTGTCTATTGTTGGCCGTATTTATAGAGCTGTTAGGCTGCCAGGGCACCTAGCTCCACAGTACCCCACCTTCAAACGCCGCTTGTCCCCCCGTTCCACAATGCACAAAGTTGCGTCGAAGCGTTTTTATTTGGCATTGCCATATAAATGAAGTTAAGCTAAAGAAAATTACAGTGACAAGCACACCTTCTCTAACAGACGCTGCGCCCCTCTCTATCTTCTGCCCTTTATCTGCTGGCGAACCCAAAAAGTTGTTTTAACCTAAATTAATGAGTTTCAACAAGTAGCAAATAGGACAAATAAATTTAAGCTGCAAAAGAAAAAGTTTAGCATAAGTTACCTGGCCCACGCCCAAATACCATTGGCCTGGTTTCAGAACTGCCCAGAACAACAACAACAAAGCCAAAAGCTGGCCTTTGGCATTTGCACATTTTTTCCATATTTTCCCGGTTTTTTTTTTTTTTGGTTTACATTTTTTCAGAATATTTAAACAAAAATGCGAGCAAGTGTTTTGGTTAGCATACATGTATAGGGGTAAGACCTTGCTGACGCATCTTATTTTGGGCTTAATTAAAACTGCAAAATGGACCAACGCAAGGGAAGGCGAAAATGACAAAAGTGATTTAATTAGTGGACAACTTCAGTGTAGCTGTTGTTGCTCATACGCGCAGTGGGACAGGCCAGAATGGGACAAGGCAAGCGCTTGGCAAGCAACAGCTGCAGCATAAACTCTCGCCTTCTGCTGCCAAAAATGTTAATTACAAAACCAAATTATGTTTATGCATAATTCAAGCGCTTAATGAATATATAAAACTCGTCCGCGTGGTGGTTTTGGCTCACGTTGACAAGTTGTGCCTTCACCGGAATCACAGTCAAGCAGACAGTGCGGTAAGTGTGCCAGTCAGAAGAGTTGTGGGGGAAGTTGAAAGGCGGCTCGTTAACTCAGTTCTCGTGAAGTTGCTGCTGTTGCAGCGCGCCTGTTGCTTGTACAAGTTGCTTGTCTGCTCCTTGCAGATGTTGCCACATTTTTCAGGCGCTGCATAAATTCAGAGTTCTTATGGAGCTGTTTTGGACAACATATTTGCTATGCGCTCAAAACATAACTCAGTTTTTCACTTAAGTCGACACAGATGAAGATATAATAAACAGTCGAACTTTTATCTTAAAAGTAAACCTTTTGAATAGAAAGAAAATAAAAAGCTTGACTCACCCACCCTATATATATATAACATATATAAATATATATATATAAATATGTGTGTATATGCCCTAAGCTCTTTTGTGGAATATTAAAAAACCCATATGATTGCATTATTCAGTGATGGTCTGACAGAAGCTCAAGGACCACACAACTCATTCAAATTGAGTTTTTGAATAACTGCTTTTATAATTTGTTTCTATACAAAATGTACTTACGAAAAGTAGTCAAATATATTAAAAAAACCTTAAGGCTTTTTCCACAAATATCTTGACTATGAAATTGGCTTTATTTCATTAAACTGTAAGATGCGGACTTAACATCATACTTCATAAATCTAGCAGTACTTAAGGCCCTTCCCACGTATTCTTGGCTAAGTTCACGGCAGTTGACAAAAAAATTTTTGAGAAAAAGAGCAAGATGTAAACGTGCCGCGACCATAAACATCGCATATTAAATAATTTTAAGTTTACCGCAATGTATTTTATTATGTTTATGGAGAAACTCATTGAAAGGAGCTCATAGTTCTCTTTCTCTATTGGTATTTCATATCGACAAGTAGTCTTTTTATACA
Organism: Drosophila paramelanica; assembly: GCA_035043915.1. Lineage (NCBI taxonomy): Eukaryota > Metazoa > Arthropoda > Insecta > Diptera > Drosophilidae > Drosophila > Drosophila paramelanica. Next base: position 82,615 of record JAWNMO010000661.1, on the reverse strand, counting down.
CATTGAAAATGGGCAAAATATGTAAAAAGCAAATGTATGTAACAGGCAGAAAGAAGCATTTCCGAATCGATATAGTCATTCATTCGTAAGAACGCTTCGATCTTGGAAAAAGTTTAAGTCCAAGAAAAATGTAACACGGCCGATTTTTAAGGCCTACTTCGTATTCTTAATAAAACCGGTTTGAAAACAACAAACTTTTTAAAAAAAAAAAGTGTGATAAAATTTGTCAAAATTTAGTCAGACCAATTATCAGCCCATTATATCATATATTAATTTTTATGCATAATAATCCTTAGGAGCAGGGTACCGAATTTTCTTACTCGTTGCTAATTAGCCACTTATGTATATGGGTATAAAAGTTAGTATTATATTTTATATACTCTATTACTCTTTAGCTAAATTCTTATGATTCTTTAGTGAGCCAAAGTAGAGTCAACTAATTTTTGCACACTCATTTCTGCCATCACAAATTACCATATTTAACGTCTGTTTCGGCTGTTGTAAGTTGTTGTGAGCTGTTATGCTTAAGCTTATTTTGCATTTCATGCAATTCGTATTAAGGTATTTTTCCAATTTTTATCAGTTGAGACATTTTGATTCAATTTAACTTTAACAGGAAAATTCTTGTGCTGGCTTATACATGCGAGCACCGACATAGCACAAGTACCTGTTTCTTTTTATACCCTGAACCCATTGAAAATGGGTAAAAAAGGGTATAATGGTTTTGTGCAAATGTATGTAACAGGCAGAAGGAAGCATCTCCGACCCCATAAAGTATATATATTCTTGATCAGCATCACTAGCCGAGTCGATTTAGCCATGTCCGTCTGTCTGTCCGTCTGTCTGTCTGTCTGTCTGTCTGTCTGTCCGTCTGTCTGTATGAACGCGTCGATTTCAGAGACTACAAAAGCTAGAAAGCTGATCTTGGTCTCATTCGGTTCGTATATTCCATACGCAGATCAAGTTTATTTCAAAACATCGATAACTCCTTCCGTTTTCTTATTATCGATATTTATCGCTTTTTTGACTCGGTTTTTTATGCATAACTCCCAAACTATAAAAGCTAGAGCCACCAAATTAATTTTTTTATGTTTGAATACAACATACGAAGAATTTAAGCCCTTAACGCGGAGGTGCGGGTTCGAATTCAGCGATGGTATGGTAGAGCAATATTGAATTGTTTTATTTTTTTATTAATTTATAATTATTATTTTTATTAATTTGTATCGTTTTAATGACAACTGCAAAATTTTCGTTTTCCTTGACTTTTTGCGATGGTTAAGTAATGTTATATCATTCGCGAAAAATGTGGTAGTGTGGTGCAGTTGGTAAGAGTCGTGCATCTTAAGACGGGGAGACCGAGTTCAAGCCCCGGCTACGGAACATTTCTTTTTCCGTTGGTAATTGTTTTTTTTTTTATTATTATTTTTAATAGGATCCATACTCATCAACTGCCGAGAGTGTGTGTGTATGTGTTCATTTCTGGGTTCAGGGTATCTACTAGTCGGGCGGTCCCGACTAGAGCAATCTCACTTGTTTATCAAACAGTTGAGGTAATTGGCAAGCAAACGAGCCGATTGGCAGCTTTGACAATCAAATATAGCTAACATTAATAGTTGTAATACATTGGATGAAGACGGCCTACAATTGTAAAGCTGTTTATTATCAGCTAATTGCCTGTTGCCCACAAATTATAACACACAAAAGAAGCCAACGTCGGCCACATGAAATATATTTATTTATGACCAATAGCAATACTGTCAGCTGCCAATGACAGTGACATAAAGAACGTACCTTATGAATCTGTAAATGTTCTGAATATTGGGTTTTCTATGATAAATGTTGTTTTTAATAAAAGAAAATCGAATAAAATTTTAATTGCATGTTTTATATAAATCTTTAATCGCTTTGTCGTAAAAACTGTACTACAATAAAATTTTTTTAATAAAATAGCTTAGTTACTTCTGGTACTTATAAGATTTTTAAGTCTGTAAAGGGTTGGCCCACAACATCTGCAGGTTATCTGGCATTGTAGAAGACATTAGTGGATTTGCCTAACTTTGTGCGTTGAGTCGCACAAACAAAGTTGCAAACAGTCGCTTTGGCATAAAGCAAAAGGGCAATGCAACTGTCGCTGGTGAGTGCGATGTGGCCATAAAATTGTGGGTCGTGGCGCCTAAAAGAGGGCAGCACGACAACTGGGGTCGCTGGGCTAGTCGAGAGCAAGTGCTATAAATCTAACGATAATTTGATGCGCGACGTTTAACGACGCTTTTGCGACCTTTGCAGGGAAGCCCCCCTCTGGCCAACTTCTCTTGCAGCTGGGGGACAATGACCTCATCTCGTGCCAAGCAATGTTTCGCTGTAATGTAAGCCCCTGGCTCAGCAGGTCTTAAGCCAATTAAATTATATAAATCGTATAAATTAGACAAGTGCCGCAAAACTGTTGCATAGTTGGTGGTGTACAGTGGGGCCAGTTGGTGGCTTGAATCCGAAGTCCAGAATCCGCTTGCAGCTGTAATCCATCTGCTGCTTACGAGTATTTGCTGAGTAACAGTTAAGCGCTGCATTAAGCGCTGACCGGCAGGTGGCACCAGTATCACTCAGAGCCCTGAATTTTTTATGGCGCTCCATTTGAATGCTCATCATGTGCCCCGCACAGCTGATTGGGCGAACATTATGCAACTGCAACAATTGCTGACAAACAGACCCAAAAATTGTGTGGGTGGTGGACGCGGTAATGCTGTTGAAATTAAAGTTTGCATAAAAGCACGTCTGCCAAACGCACCTGACAGCTCCAGCGAGCAGCTGCTGACGAGCCAAATCAACTGCCAAAAATATCAGTTGGAAGGCATTGGAAGGCGAAAATGTTGACAGAATGATAGAGAGGGGCCAACGGGGCTATGCCCCTATCAGCATATTGATCACCGAGGCAGCTGCATCGACTGAACTTCATGTGGCACTCAAAAACAGGCTCAAATCAAGCGAGCCAAGTGTTGCCAGCGCAATAAATGGACCAAGTTTGCCCATGCAGAAGCCAAAAACAAATGTAAGCGACAGACAAAAACACGCACAGGGCCAACTGAGAGTATCATGTGCACGAGTGTGAACTGAAAGAGAGCTGCTGCCAAAGTAAAGTCGAAATTAAATGAAAGATTCATGTTAATGGCATTGGACTGTTTATGCGTCGTATACTTGATTTTTATTTTTGTCGGCCGCTATTTCAAGTTGTCATGCAAAAGTGCGCGCGGTTCGTTACCTCCAGGACCGACATACATATAAATAATAAATTAAGCCAGCCGCACTTGGAGCAGTTCGGGTAGGCGTTAATAATTACTGAATTATATATGCCTAAGCGACAAATGTTATTGAACCACAGGACAATGCTATGTTACAAAAATGTGACTAGGTATGACACAAAAATTCGCTAGTTAATCGAACGACAACATCAATCCACAATACTAAGTAACGACAGCTAAATACTCACGCCAAGTGGTTGACCGATTTCTCAGCCAGTCCGGAAATAATTGCTCGTCAAGCACCAAGAATCTGCTAATGCTCGCAGGGATGCCTCGGCAACGCCTTTGATGATGAATTCGCTTTCAAATTTGCAACTGAAATTTACGTCGAGAGCGCTGCCTGCTCGGGCTGCTCGCACAGGACCGACTAACAACCTGCCACTGGGCGAGACAAAAGCGAACTGAATCAAGTCGCCGCTGATGCTGCAACGAACACGAAGCCGCCGAGCTGCCGCCTGCCACACGACGGCACCCGAATCGAGCGTCGACCATTGACTGGTCCCCTTACAGCTCAGCATGACAACCGCTTAACTTTGCCCACAACCATGCCACAAATAGAAATGGTAAGAGTATATGCTAAATGCCAAAAACACGCAGTTTGTTCAGTTGCAAAAACAAGGCATTAAAGTTACTCCGGCACCAACAGTAGCTATATCAGTCTCTCAGTCACAGGAACAGGCGCAGTCATATTCAAATTTATATTTCCTTTAATATTGGTCCGTTTCCCATAAATCGCCTCTTAGTTACTTAGCACAATTTGAATTAATAATCGCAGCAATACTGCTGAGAGTGACAATGGTTGGAACAGTAATAGCAAGAGGCAGATTAATGGTAACAGTAGATAAACAGTAATAATAAAAGAGGCAGTTACAGTAACATAAAGAGGAAAAGTGACAGTCAAAGTGAAAGAAACAGTTGAACTGATAGAAATAGAGTAACAGCAACATTAACAGTAACATAAGGAGGATCTCTTACAGCAACAATAGCGAAAGGAGTATTAGTAACAGTAACAGTAACGATATAAATAACAGGAACGCTTACCATAAACGTTTGGCTACACCAACTGGTCAATCGTTGCTAAGTTAGTATTATATTTTATATACTCTATTACTCTATTACTCTTTAGTCAATCGTTGCTAAGTTAGTATTATATTTTATATACTCTATTACTCTTTAGCATAAAATGCTTAGCACAAATTGAACTAATAATCGCGCAAACAATGACAGTCACAGTGGGTGGAATAGTAATAGCAATAGAAATATTTACAGTAAATTAAAGAGGTAAGTTACAGTCACTGTCACATTAACGGTCAAATTAAGAGGCTCATTTACAGGAAATTTACAGTAACAGTAATGCTTACATCCATAGTGACGGGTAAATTCACAATTACACCCTTGACTTGGTCATTCGTTCTTCTTGGCTTTATCAATCAAAGCAGCAGCAGCAGCAGATACACTATTTGTAATATAGTTTGCATTCTAAATCGCATTTGCAGCCAACTGCCAGTTACTCTGAAGTATAAACAGAGTGGTATTTAAATGTGTGCGCCTATTCCCACTCGGCTACCAATTGAATTGTTGATAATTCAATCGCAACAGTAGCAGCCAATTTAGTTATTAACACCAATAGTAGCAACAGCCGCTACAGTTGCTCTTACAACAACAGTTACAGCTATATGCAAGCGTACAAGTCGAGTTTTCTCGTATATTGGTACTCCTGGTTATACCGACAGCTCAATCACCTACTCGACCTACTTGACTTCATCGCCGAAAAGTGCTGCGCTTTTCTCAGGCAGTGCGTTGGCATCGTGTGGCTGGCTGGCCAACATTTCGATAATTGTATGCGGTTTTTGGTTGCAGCTCGACTCACAGGGCCAATGTGCTTGCGTAGTGCGTATGCGTGCGGTTTGATAGCGAAGTCAAAGTGACCGCCAGGTGGGCTAAACTCAATTTGCTGCTAGCATAAAGGGGTTCTTGTTAGACCCATTGAGTGACGACTTTGTGTGGCGCTGCGGCTTCATTGTCTGCTCGGTCCATCCAACAGGGCGCATGCATAACTACTGATAGAAGCTTTGGCTTATTACATATACCCTGATCTCACTGAAATTGGTTAAATATAGGGTAGATAGGCTTTTTGCAAATGTACTTAACAGGCGGAAGAACGCATCTCCGACCCCATAAATTATATATATTCTTGATCAGGACGACGAGCCGTCTGTATGAACGCAGCGATCTCGAAAACTACATAAGCTAGAAAGCTAATCTTGGTATCATTTAGTTCGTACATATCATACGCAGAACAAATTTATTATTTTTTTTTCGACAACTTGCTTGCTTTGTTTCATTAGTGTCGATCATATCGATAACAACCTTTTGTTTTTTTACAATATCTCGGCAACTAAAAAAGCTAGAGGCAATTAATTTAAAATATTTTTAAAATTTATAAAAATCGATAACAGCCTTTTGTTTTTTACCATATCTCGGAGACCTTAAAAGCTAGATGCAATTTAGTGCGTTATGTTTGTGTAAGCCAGTCGAAGATTTTGATATTTCCGGTTTTTGGATACCTCTCCACAATCACCCACAGTATCGACAAAATCACAAAAATCGCAAATCATATACTACAGACCTGAAATTTGGTTTGTACATGTATTGCAATGCTCTTAATAAATCCTACAAGTTTCATAACGATCATACATTTAGCTTAGCAGAAAATAAAGTTTTCGTGCATTTCTGCGTGCATTTGTATGTGTGTAGGTGTGAATTTGTGTATGTACAGTCGCTCACAGCTTAAAGTATGCAGGACATGCTTTTAACTTTAAACGTTAATAAAGTTAAAACTATTAGGCATATTGCAACAAATGTATTCAAAAATAAAGGAAAAAATTTCTACATTAATAAAGATTAATAATTTTATTTTCATTTTTAATTTAAGTTCTTCAAAATGCAATATAAATTAAAATACTGCATATTTTCACATCACAGCTTATTTTATGCAGTTACTTTGCAAGTGAACGCTGCTCAAATTCTTGGAATTTTACCGCTACTTTTTTGTTCATATGCTTTGAATGTCATTTCTTTAACTTAGTGTGAATGCCATTTGATCTATTTTGTGTTTAAAGAACCAATAGTAAAGATTTTTAAAATGAGTCCACGTACAACTTTGGAACAGCGAGAATTGGTCAAATACCATTTCAAAAACGGTCTCTCGCAGTCGAATATTGCTAAATTAGTAAATATAAAGTCCCCTACAGTCCAAAAAATTATCGAGCGCTTCATTCATCAAAACCGTTTGGAAAATAAAGGGCGCCAAGCACCAAACAAGATTTTTAGTGAAGCCGATGAGCGTTATATTGTAAGAACAAGTGAGATTTCTTTAGTCGGGACCGCCCGACTAGTAAGTTCCCTGAACACTGAAATGAACACAACACTCGGCAGTTGATGAGTATTGATCCTTTTAAAATAAAAAAAAATTTCCAACGGAAAAAGAAATGTTTCACAAGCGGGGATCGAACTCGCTCTCTCCGTCTTAAGATGCACGACTCTTACCAACTGCACCACACCAACACATTTTTCACGAATGATATAACATTACTTAACCATCGCAAAAAGTCACGGAAACCGAAAATTTTGCAGTTGCAAAATATTAAAAAAATTCAATATTGCTCTACCATATCAACGCTGGTTTCGAACCCGGACCTCCACGTTACGCGGCACAGCTCTTACCACCAACTGGACCACGCTCGTACTTCGTCTCGTTGTGTTAAAATTCAAGCTAACCGTTGCAAAAAAAAATTCCTAGAAGAACGCAAGACAAATTTTGCATATGCATATGTATGCGTGCACATGAACACAGAAATTGCCAACCAGCTGCGCTTTGCCCCCACTACTGAAAATAGATTCTTGATTTGCTCGTAAACTAAATGTACGATCGTTATGAAATTTTCAAGACTTATTCAGATCATCGAAATGTATGTACAAACCAATTTGGGAGCTATGCTTAAAAAACCGAGTCAAAAAAGCGATAAATATCGATAATAAGAAAACGGAAACAGTTATCGATGTTTCAAATAAACTTGATCTGCGTATAGTATATACGAACCGAGATGATGAGATGAGACCAAGATCAGCTTTCTAGCTTTTGTAGTCTCTGAAATCGACGCGTTCATACAGACAGACGGACAGACAGACGGATAGACAGACGGATATGGCTAAGTCGACTCGGCTAGTGATGCTGATCAAGAATATATATATTTTATGGGGTCGGAGATGCTTCCTTCTGCCTGTTACATACATTTGCACAAAACCATTATACCCTTTTTTACCCATTTTCAATGGGTTCAGGGTATAAAAATAAAGGCAAACCCGCGGCCATTGACTCCAAAATTTGCATCTGAAGTTACTACTGGTCTAGGCAAGGGAACTGTGTTGAAACAATTCACCGTGTCTTACGTGGACTTAAATGCCAGAGTTGCTCGTAACAAGCCATTCATTAGCACCGGCAATAAGCTGGCCCGGCTAACATATGCCAAAGATCACCTGTCGATGACACCAGACTTTTGGAACTCAGTTATATTTGCAGATGAGTCCAAGTTTAACATATTTGGATCGGACGGAAATGCATATCTCTGGCGAAAGGCTAATACATGGTGGTGGGAGCGTAATAGTTTGGGCCTGTATGTCTGCTGCTGGACCAGGAAAACTGGCCTTTATTGAGTTTACGATGGACACAAATATGTACCTCAATATTCTGAGGGATAATTTGTTGCAAACTGCGGAGGAATAAGGCATAATTTCCCTTTTTATCAGGACAACAATCCAAAGCACAAGGCGGGTATTGTGCAGACTTGGCTCATATACAAGTGTCCCCATTTTATGAATCCGCCGGCTCAATCTCCAGATCTCAACGTCATTGAAAATTTGTGGTCAATATTAAAAAATAATATTCGGAAATACCACATTTCCAATAAAAAAGAGCTTAAAGAGGCTCTTGTGAAAGAGTGGAGCAAAATTTCGTCCGAGCTGACTCAAAAATTGATGGTTTCAATGCCAACAACAAAGACTACCATACTAAATACTAAGAATATCAAAAATTATTAATATATCCAGAAAATCTTGAATTTTTTGAGACTGCATAAGTTAAGCTGTGAGATAGAAATAAACAGAATTTCGTTATTTATGTTGTCTTTGTTACTTAAAAATAAAATAAGTCAATAAATAAAGTCACTATGTTAATGTAGACAATTCCTTTAATTTGGTACTACATTTGTTGCAATACGCCTAATAGTTTTACTTTTATTAGTGGTTAATGTTCAAAGTATGCACTGCATACTTTAAGCTGTTAGCCACTGTATATATAAGTACAAACGCATTGAAATGTTTATGTAGCAGATCGCTGGGCTCAGGGTATCTCCTAGTCAGGCAGCCCCGACTAGAGGCCTCTCACTTATTATTTCATAATATCGATAAAAATCGATTTCAACCTTTGGTTTTATTTTATCATATCTCGGAGACAAACGCAAATCAAATAATACAGACTTTCGAATTGCTTTGTACATACATACATACATATACATACATACATATAATACTCTTAATAAGTCCTACAAATTGTATAATAATCATATTTTTATACCCTGAACCCATTAAAAATGGGCTTAATGGTTTTGTGGAAATGTATGTAACAGGCAGAAGGAAGCATCTCCTCCCCATAAAGTATATATATTCTTGATCAGCATCACTATCCGAGTCGATTTAGGCATGTCCGATTTTCTGTCTGTTTGTCCGTCTGTAAGTCTGTCTGTATGAACGCGTCGATTTCATCAAATCATAATCAAATACTACACACGTGCAAACTATTTTCTAAAATTGTTCCTCTCACGATTACGCGCTAAACAGTGTGACGTCACACTATCGGAATTCAGTGTGCGCGCATTTTTGTATGCATATACCGAAGTCTTCGACTCGACTATTTTGTTTTTACAGATTTGCTGATCTTTTTACAAAAAGGGTTTTATTAAGCCTTCTGTGTTATCCAAAATACTTCAAATCAACGGACTTTAGCTTCATGTGAAGTCAACACAATTCAAAAATCTAAAGCGTTCAAAAACCGATATTGTGACGTCACGCTCGCCTAAATTGTGCTCTTTTGTCTTGGCGTCGAATAACTGAACTTGTTATGGCGCAACCTTTAAATCCCTGGGTCGTGATTCATTGCGTGTTTATTCGAACATCAGTATGTGTCTAAAGAGGCGCGGAGACTTAAAACTCCCTCTTTTCCCTTAAATTATTGAATTAAGACAAATTTTGCATTCTTTTGTAAGAGGTTTTAATATTATTTAACAAACTTTCTATTGTTTGTAGGCTATTAAATTTTAATATTTAACATACATTGTATATACTTTTAATTTAAAATTTTTTTTGTTTTAAATAAATAAGTAAAGCGGCAGCGCCTTGCTTAGAAACTACTATGCAGAAATAAAGTTGAATGGAAAACTTTTTATACTCTGTTTACAAAGCGAAAAATATACATAAATATTTGTTTTGTACAGTCCTCGGTAGATGAGTTAGTTGTATAAATGCTCAGGCATATAAGCAGCTATAGAATGAGAATCCGGGCTCAAAACCCTGGCTACAGTATGTTTGAATATAGTATTTATCTAAGCCACGTTATTTAGTAATAAATAATAATAATAATAGTTTACGAAACTTAAACAGAAATATTTTTATATTTATGAGAGTTACACATTTTTGTTGGTCTTTTTCGACTGCAAAGCTTTTACCTAACGCTGACGAATCAGGTAAAATAGAAACTCATTCGGAAAACGTTCGGAATTAAAACGAACACAGTTTTGTATTACTTGACAGTTTGAAAGAGACTGCTTATCACTTGATTGACATGCTGAGCAGTCGGCTTTTAGCATTTCCTGTACGCTCTGTTTCTGCAGATGTATATATATGTATTTATGCAGGTACGTACAAATATGTATTTATTTATCGTTTTTGGCCACATGTTGCGCTATTGCCAAAACCCAGACAAGACCTAAAAAAAAACCAACACACGAAAATAAAAGCAAAACAAGTTTTAATTGGCGTTCAAGTGGGACGTCCCGCTGCCCCCGCGTCTGTCTGCAGCGGGAACAGTTTCGCTGTCTTTTTTGACTTTCTTTCCACAATCAGCGTAAAAAGCGACACCCACAGCCCGTTGGCATACAAATGCGAACAATTCGAGCTCTCATCATCGTTGCCAAGATCTTTGCGCCCCTCTCAGCCCGCTCCACTCCCCACTCAAGTGCCAATTGGGCAGAGACGAGCGTCTGGTCAACAAAATGTAAATACAAAATTGCGTTGAGCTTCCACAAAGCGAGCGAAGGAAAACAAAGGAAATGCATAAAATTATGTGAAATAAGCAACAGCAGAAACAATTAAGCATTATACATTTCAAGCAAATTGTTGTAAAATCACTGTCGCTGACCATGCAACTCAACTGGGCCAAATCTAGCCCATGAGCAACAATTTAAAACACAAATAAAACAGTAATTAAATAATTTGGACTATGCCAACAACAGCAACGGCATTAGTAACTGAACATTATATAATATTGCCCGATTATGACTGCTGTCATTATTTATTATTGTTTCTCTGAACTGGCTCGCATTTCTTCATTTTTATACCCTGAACCCATTGAAAATGGGTAAAAAAAGGGTTTTGTGCAAATGTATGTAACAGACAGAAGGAAGCATCTCCGACCCCATAAAGTATATATATTCTTCATCAGTATCACTAGCCGAGTCTATTTAGCCATGTCCGTCTGTCTGAATGAACGCGTCGATTTCAGAGAGTACAAAAGCTAGAAAGCTTAACTTGGTCTCATTCGGTTCGTTCATTCGGATTATATACCATACGAAGATCAAGTTTATTTCAAAACATCGATAGCTCTTTTCGTTTTCTTATTATCAATATTTATATCTTTGTTGACTCGGTTTTTTAAGCATAGCTCCCAAACTTTAAAAGCTAGAGCCACCAAATTTATTTTTTATTATAATATTATTTTAATATGTTCGCTTAAAGCATACGAAGAATTTTTACATTCCAGGTTTTGGATACCTCCCCCCAATCGCCACCAATATCAATAAAACCATAAAAACAATTTTTTGTTTAATGACAAGTGCAAAATTTTCGTTTTCCTGGTTTTTTTTTTTTGTGATGGTTAAGTAATTTTATGTCATACTTGAGTAATGGTCGATGGGTTTGATTGCCGGTGTGGAGTACTTCTTTTTCGTTGGTAATTATTAGTAATTTTTTATTTTTTATCAGCCTCAGTACTCATTAAGATTGTGTGTATGTGTTCATTTCTGTGTTCAGGGTATCTACTAGTCGGGCGGTCCCGACTAGAGCAATCTCACTTGTTGTTTATACCGTTGTTGTGGCTTCCATTAGTTTTTCGCTGCGTGATAATCGTTGCCAACGTTTGCTTGGACCGTGTCCGACAGCGTTAACTACCGTGAAAATCCAACACTTTGCCCAACTGCGTGGGCGTGTGAAGCATCAGACGCACAACAACGAGATGTTTTTTTAGCTAACTAACTCCAGAGTTACGCAATAATAAGCGAATCAACATACATATGTATTTTCCATTGAGCTCGCAGTACATGGACTTCAATCAAATTTCTTAAAGTGGATTAGAAAAGTCGTTATTTTCCGCATGATAGGACAGAGATACCGCGTGGGTATGCAGTAAGAACTGATCAACGGTCCATAAACTATAAAAATTTTTCGTAGTTAAGAGTAATCATTTTATTATTGATAATTAGAAAATTTCTTAGAGTTTCTTATTAGTTTTAACATATTCCACTGTTATTTTAACTGCATAGCAAGCAGTGCTTAAAGGTCCATGCAATTAGCTGCTTTCTGAGCACTGCTTTGCCTTTCATTAAGAATTCAAACACCACTTAGTAATTATTTTCTATTAATGTGAAGAAATGTTCATGATTCTTCGTTATATTTTACATAGTTTTATATGTGTGTATTTATATTATTTTTGTGGTCATGCACAGGTCAGAATTGCTAGGTGGCTCACATGAGTATTTTTCGCATCCTTCTCGCCAGTTTGCCGGCTACTTGTTACCTGGGCAGAAGCGCGCAGAAAGCAGTGCTGTGCACTGCTTTGTAGTTTGCTTGCTTTTTATAAAATTCAAACTCGTGTTTGGAATTCGTTTGTCAATTAAGTTCATTGAAAATTACGTTGCATTATTACCAAAATTTTATGTATTACAAATTGAGCGAAAGCATTGAGTTGCCGTACAAAATTTGATTAGAGACATTCAGAACGACATGTCGAACCACAGCCAATGCAAATCTTCCACTACCTTGAAGGCAGGCATCCGTGCGGGCACCCTTCCTCCGGATCTGAAGCCGTGGCAGCGCATCGATTGGCCGCTTTGCACTCAGTCGGCAATCTTTAAGGACTGGGGATGCCGGCTGCGCAACAAGAAGGCCCTCGACTATTTTACTCGAGCCTTGTCATTGTGCAAAAATCAAGGGAACGACGCTTGCTGTATGAGGCCTCCGCCTTCTTCGGTGACACGAAAGTGCAAGTCAGTTGATGCGAACTTCTGCAGCTTTGCCATTGACGTTCTGGAAAGGCGCAGCAACTGCCGGCGATCCATTGCCCAATCAGAACTGGCGTGGGAGGATGCCAAGAAGGCCCAAGAGCTACTGGAGCTCCGGGGAAATTCAAAAGTCAGCACCATTCTCAGCAAATGCGATGCCTTTTTTGACTGCAATCGCTTTGAAGACAATCTGGTCTTACTCAACGTGGAGGCGCGTAAGTATCAGGGACAGACAATCAAGGAACGCTTTCGGGTGCGCGCGAATCACGTGAGTGCATAAACGAAAATGCTTGAACTTATTTGATATTTTAGTATACATATTTTTGTCCAAACTCAGACAAGGGGCGTGCTTGAGGATACCCTTGGAGAAAGCTTGCAGCCCTTTCTGCTTGACAACTGGCCATTGATATCGGAAGTGGCACATGCCCGCAGGACATCAATTGCGTTCATGCCACGCCCACTGTGGCTTCAGCTGAGCGAGAACAGCGAATGCGACGTCGAAAGTGTTATCGACAAAGTAAAGCCGGTGATTTCGCCGCTGGAGCGTGCGCGTCGGCGAGCCTGCTTGAACGTCTACAACTACAATTACTTGTACAAGAGCGCCAACGATGTGGTCCAGCTGCAAGAACTAAAACACGATAAGAACTGCATGAGTACGTTATCGCACGTCTCCACGCCGTATATGTCCGAGCTGCTCTCCGAGGAGAACATGATTGTCAAAAAGTTCATGGTGAGCTTGCGAATTGATTTTTATTGTATTCAAATGTCGCTTTTCCACAGAAAATGATGCATGCCCGCAGGCCACTATACCACTGCAAGCGCGTCATGTGCCGTGTTAACGAAAACTGCGAAAAGAACCGCGAGAACTATCTGTATCGCGTCGAGTATCAAACGCGCCGCGACTGCTTCCGGATGTTGCGCGAGGTGCATCAGCGGCGGAAGGAGCGCGACATCGAGCGACTGACCAACTACGTGGAGCACATTATGTCCACCAACATTGCTCTGAAAACATACCGTACTCTGCCCTGGAAGTGGCAGTTCGTCACCGAAGTGTACAACATGCTGGGATTGGCTCATATCGATCGATGTGCGGTGCCGAAGAACGTCGACTTTCTGGACCTCGAGAACCACTTGATGCTCTATTTGCTGCCAGCGGAGCGCTGCAAGGACTTGCCAATAACGTTTGGGGGTCACAATGTCCACGCTGAGATCGCCAGGGATGAGGAGCGACTGAATCGTGTCGCGTAAGTGAATCCTTTGTATACCAGAAGTATACACTTACGCTCCGCTTTGCCTGTCGACCAGCAGCAAGAAACTGCAAGCACTGAAGGACCGCTTAGTCCATTCCCGCTATGCTATCGAACGAACCTACCTGCTCTTCGAAATAGCGCGCTGTCACTTCAAGGAGTCGCGATTCGACAAGTCCGTCACCATGGCGCATATGGCAGCACACGGTAAGGTTAACCTGACATTTGGTTCCTTGCGACTAATTTAAATGGTTATCTGTGGCCGGAACAATGCAGAGGCACGCAAGTGCAATAGCATTGTCTGGCGCTTTAATAGCACCTTTCTGCTCTGTCAGGTGCATGCGGTATTTAGTCGCTTTGAACGCCTCAGCGAGACCCTGGCCAAGGCCAAGCATCTGGCGGCCAAGCTAAAGTCACCAAAGCTGCTAGCATATCTGGAGCTCTGCAATGCGGTCAACAATTACGAGCTGGACTACAATCGCAAGCGGCAAACGGAGCACAACATGGTCAAAGGCCGCAGGCGCAAAGGTCGCCCCTCACTAAGTTCCATTGACTCTGTTGAGAATGTAAGTCAATGAGCTCAGTGGGAGCCAACAACAACGCAGCAACAGCAGCAGCAGCAACTGTTCCACAGCAGCTTCATCTGACACAGTTGCTGTCCAACTGTTGCTTCTGCTACTGATGCTGCTCCTACTACTGCTGCTGTGATTGTTGTTGTTGGTTGAGGTGGCCCTTTCAGCACTGTTCAAGTCTTGGAAGTTTCCTTTAAGTTTTTAATTTTGTTTTTTTTTATATATCTTTCGCCTAATCTTTTATTTGTTGACTTTTTTCTATGATAGCAATAAATAAGTATTAACAAGCATTTAGCATTAACAATTCATTAACAATAATAATAAATTAACAAGCCCGTGCTGCTGCAACAATTAAACGTCGCTGCGCTGTCGCTGGCGCAGACGATGCCCCCGCTGCTGTTTCTGCTGCCGCGGTTGCTGCTTTTGCTGCCGCGGCTGCTGCTGCTGCAGCAGCTGCTGTTTAACCCCAGCTCCATTAGTATTGCCATCAACAGCTTTGCGGCTCGGCTCATTGGTGATGGTGTTGCTGTTGCTGCTGCTGCTGCTAGGCCTAACAGCGCTTTCATTGCTATTAGCAGGTGCCGCCTCCTGGGCTAAATCCAGCTGTTCATCATCATTATAATATTCATCTTCATTATAATTATCTGCAACTGCATCATCATCATCATTATCATCATCATCAGGCTCTGACTCGGCTTGCGGCTCCTCCTCTTCCAGCTGCACCTCCTCAGCTAACGCCCCTGCTTCAGCCTCTGCCTCTGCCTCCGTCTCTGCCCCAGCCTCAGTGACATTGTCGTCTTCTTTTTCCTCTGCTTCATCTTCGTCATCCACATTCACTTCATTGTCACTGTCGTCTTCCATTTGTGCAGCATCAGCAACTGTTGCCACTGTTAGCTCCTCCTCTTGTTCCTCAGCTTTATTTGACTCCTGCTTCAAGTTGGTCTCTACTTTATCCGCTGCTTGCCTCTCTGTTGTTGTTGTTGTTGCTGTTGTTGCTGCTGTTGTTGTTGTTGTTGTTGTCGATGGCACCTCGGTGGCTGTATTTGAATTGGTAATTGCTTCAATTACTTCGTTTTGCTTCAGGTCGCTCTCGCTTGCATTGTCATCAACGACTTGTGGCGCCGCTGCCTCTGCCGCTGCCTCGGCCGCTGTCTCTGCTGCTGCCGCTACCTCTGCCGTTAATGCCTCCTCCTTTTGTACCTGCGCCTCAGCATCGACATCGTCACCGTCACTATCATCATCATTGCCAGTCGATGACATTGCAAGCTGTTGATCTCCTGCCATAAGCATTTCACTTTCAATTGGCAATGGTTCGGATTCAGATTCGGATTCAGATTCGAATTCCGATTGGGATTCCGATTCGGCATAGGATTCAGCTGCTGATTCGGTACCAGTTTCGGTCTCCGTTTTAGGTTGCTCTGTCTTCTGCTCATCCATTTGCTGTTGCTCTTGCTGCTCCCCCGCCAGCAACTCGGCGTAGTCGTATTCGAGCACGGCATCGTCCTCGTCAGCTTGCGGACTGCTGGGCGGCAGGACGGGCATTCCGTTCTTGTCCACGTACTGGAGGCCATCAAGTCCCATGCGCATGCACTGGAAGTGCATCTCGAACAGATCTGTAGTGGCCAGTCGCACCACGAAGTCCATGCACATGTTCAGATTGTTTCCCACCAAGGCCACATCCGTCATTTGGACGCACATGGCCATTGGCACGCCCATCATGACGGGTATGCAAAAAGGCGACGGGTTGCGCAGAGAGATGCCGTATTTGGATGAGGGACGCTCGTTTAAATACACCTCCAGCTGGGCCTCCTCCAGATGCGGCACGAACGTAACATTGGCGCAAACTGCAACACATAGACACAAGCAATTAGAGAACAAAAGAAAACAGGAGATGAATCCAAAGTGTGGGAGAGAGAGAGAGAGAGAATGATTGTGTGTAACAGAGTGCAATGAAAGTTGCGGGTGGAAGTTTCAATTCCAAGCGAACAGCTCCGAGCGCCAACATGCCAAAGCGCCAGCGATTTGTGGTATTTTGATTGCCAAATGCAACTATGTCATGTGCTGTTGGAATTGTTGTCTGTTTGTCCGATGGCACAATTGCTGACGAGGTAATCACCAGCTAACTGGACAGCTGGAGCAGCACTCAAAGGTGTTTCAGGTGTTTCAGAGTGCTGATCAGAGTCTAAGCAGTATCTAGTTCACTTACCCTTCTGATCGAACTTGTATTGATCCACTTTTAAGCCAGCACAGCAGCCGCAAACCGCGGCGCGGCACTCACACGGCTGTCCGAATGTGGACCAAATGGAGCCCTTCTCCGAGTACTTGACGCTGGCCAAGTTGCGGCCCCGCGACACGCTCACCGTTGGCGGCAAGTACGGGGTGTGCGTAGCCAGCTCGTAGAAGATGAGCCCATTGCTGTAACTGCGAGCCACAACCAGCGTCAGCAGCGACGCGGCGCAGGCGCAGGCGCAAACACAAGCGAAAAACGCGGTTGGAGACAACATTTTGGTGGTAATAGAACAGTTGGACAGACACTGGCAATATCCTGAAAGCCTTGCACATTCACCGAATACAAAAAGAAAGAAAAGAAAAAAAATAAACTCTTTTCGGTTCACTCAACAAAAAGACAACGCTCGTATATTGCGGCGATATTTTGTACAGCGGTGGCTCGACTCAACGCAGTGGCAATGGTAACAGTTGCAACCGTTCGCGACCGACGAGAATTAAATATTAAAACGCTGAACGAGTCGAGCGTTTGCTTAAAAATGAAATGGAAACCGCCAGCCAAAGCAGCAGGCAGAAGCAGCAGCGGCCGAGGCAGCAGCAGCAGCAGCAGCAGCGGCCGAGACCGCGACAGCTTCAACAACTGCTTTATTTATTTTTTTATTTGCTGGGTTTTGCGAACAAACTGTTTTATACACTCTCGCAAAAACTAATAATAACTGAATACAACTGCGTCGAATAAATAACTATACAAAATTATTATTATCTTTCAGAAAATCTTGTTTTTCAAAATAAACAAAATAAATAAATTGTTTGATTCATTTATTTGAAAATAACATTTTTTAAATTTTTTTACACACTACACAATTTTTATACACTCTCGCAAAAACTAATAATAACTGAATACAACTGCGTCGAATAAATAACTATACAAAATTATTATTATCTTTCAGAAAATCTTGTTTTTCAAAATAAACAAAATAAATAAATTGTTTGATTCATTTATTTGAAAATAACATTTTTTTAAATTTTTTTAACTTAAAAGAATGCAACCAAACAAGGCTCAAACTGACATCATGACTCAAGAACGAGGCATTGGCTCTAATCTTGAACGGAAACCACCTTGACTAAAATTATTATTATTAAAGTTATAAATAAAACCATTAATTAATAGCGGTATTTAAAGTTATAAATTAAAATGTTGCCTATATCTTAATATGTATTAATTAACATAGTCACACATTAGAATAAAACAATAAAAATATATATTATAATTGAATGTCGCTAACTAAAGAACACGCCATTTTCTTCTTTGTGTTTTTTTGACACTTCAAAATTCGAAAATATTCTACGTTCCATGTAGATTTAATAAATTGGCTACATTGCACTGCACTGCAGAGAGCGTCGCCTCGTCGTCTTGTTCAACATTAAGTTGGTTTTTTTGTGTTATCAGTTGCAATCGTTAAAGTCGCTGCCGCATTCGACGCTGGTGCTGACTGCGACGTCAGCTGCGCAGCTGTTGTTTTTTGGCTTTTGACAGCTGCCGTCTTTCGTTGTTTGTTTATTTGTTTGCTTGTCTTCTTGGCGGCTGTTGCTGTTGCTGTTAACTGTTGCGCCTGCTGCTGCTTGGCTTTATTGCGTGTGCCGCGTTTTCAGGTGACAGTGACAACAAAATTGCGCCGGTCGTGACTCGCTGCTGGGAAAGCCAAAAACGCTGCTGCCACCGCTACGGCGCTGGCACTTCAACCTCTCCGGTTGATGCTGGCCCATTGTTGCTGCTGTTATGCAAAGCACAGCGCTTGGGTTAGGTCAGGGCGCTTACGGGCTTCACTGAAACGAACTCCCACCCGACAAAAAGCAGCTAAACAAGAAAAACAGTTGGTAAAAGCGGCTGATTTGTAGGCAAGCGCTGGCCGTTTACATTGCTGATCTATCAATGGAAAGCAGCGCTATTGTGTGGGACTTTTTCGCTGGCAATTTTGCCAGCCAGCCGCCCAAAAAGGGTCTTCAAATCCAATCGCATTAAGCGCATCGCCGCGATTGCATAATAAATCAGTCTCGCTCCTCACCAGTTCCCTGCTCCGCCAACAAACCACAAGCAATCTTGTTAAGCGTTAAGGGGGGTGGGGGGATTGAAAAATTGTCAACGTTGCCAAGAGCTGCGACAATTAACGCTAATTCGACGCCGTCATCGTCTGCCTCTACGATGGCAATTGCGCCTGCGCCAACTGCTTGGCAAATGGCATTTACGAGGGTTCGCTGGAAGGGGGGAGGGCGGTAATCATTGGTGCAATGCGCCCGTTTATGTAATGAGCATCGTTGCCGTTGTTGGCCATTGCCTGAGTTTGGAAACGTCGCATCGGATCGCCTAGTCGCCTATTAGACATTATTATTCATTATTCAGTTTTCGTTATTCATTATTCATTATTCACTGCTGATAATATCAATTTTGAATGCGGCCTCTTTTTTTCTCTCCCTCTGTTATGGGATGTCATTAGTTGCTGAGTACCGCCACCAATTCAACAGGTGGCACAGCTCCGACAGTTGGACAATCGGACAATTGGACCTGCATGTGGGTCAAGTGATGAACGCGTAACGCAAGCCGAGCCGATTAGCAGCACTTGCAGCGCCCAACGACACACAGCTTATTATAAAAGATGCCGGTTGCTCGTTTATAAAGTGAAAAGAGTATATTGGATTTGAACAATGCAAATCTATCTTCTATCTGAGTTTTAAAGCTATATGCATAAAATTTTGCAAACAGATTACTGAATACCTCTTAAAAAATTTGAAATTTTTAGCATATATACATTTTCCATATTTTAAAACACCAAATTTGACAAGCAGTTTTCTGATGATTCCCACAAATTACGTTTTTCAAAAATACAAGTCATTGTTAAAACCGTTTTCGACAAATTTAGCTGTCATTGTACAGTGAACGAGTATTTGTAAAAGTGTTTAAAATGATGTAGTCCGTTGTAATGTTGGTTACACATTCATCAAATCCTATACGGAATGTAATTGCCTTTAGTTATAAAAAAGTTATAAAATAATATGATCTTTGATTTCGAGTTTTATCTAATTATTCATGTAATTGGATATGAAAGATCAGTTGCTTTTTTAAAGTTGATCAATGCGAGAATTTCAAATTGAATACAATCAATGCATTTAAATGGAATTTATTTGAATTGTTGCTGAGCAACAAGCAAATTAATTAATCCTACATTCCTTAAAATAATTAGCTCGACAGTAACATGCTTTGTATGCTCTCGTATAAGTATACACACTATTAAATGTAATTTCCCTTTGCGTGCACATCTTTTTTATGAATGTAGCTTTATTAAACCTTGAATAAAACGTGTGGTAACATTTTCATTCCATGTACACACATACACAGACACTTGCGTATTCTATTTGTGGACTCTTTTATAGAAATTTTACACTCGTTGGCGTACGTCCGGGCTTAAGTCCATACCACGACAGAATTTGTTTTAATAAGCAGCTTTAGGTTAGGGTTCGGGGTACTTGCAATTTAACAGATAGTCATAATCTGTTTTTTATGTACAGTCGCATATAAATGCATTGCAAGGCGGCAGCCATGAGATTCATGTTTTTGTAAACCAGAGGAAGTATTCTACAATGTTTACCACACAGGTTCAAGTATCAAGAGAAAACCAAATTTGTTAGGTCTAAATAACAAACAACCGAAATTGTAATTTTTTTTTCTTTAAAAAACATAACAATTTATGAATGCTTGAGCTTTTTCCACTCACAAATTTATAAAGCCTTATAAACAGTACTCTCGACTTTGCTAGGGGCACAATATTTACGTGAACTGATCAGATTAAGATTATATACCGATCGAAAAGCAGCCCTTAGAAAATATTTAATATATACCATATCATGTGTTAGCTCTTCTGGTTCATTCAAGAAATAATTTATTTAAATAATTATTTTTGCGATCTCATGGGGCGTTTAGGACTAAAAAGTTTTGTTTCGAATACACGTCAAACGTTAATTAATTCATTGAAATCTGATAGATCGTTTAATTCTATTCAAATATGAATTTATTAATTATTCTGGGTATTTCCAAACACTAGTTTGTCCGAAAAAACGCTAAAATCCGCTAAAATGTACACCTCCACAGTTGGAAAGCCACGAAAGATACAGATTCATCTTGTTTGAAAGGTATTTTTAAAAGCTCTTATATTTATCTTGGACCTTTGTTAAGTAAATTTGGTAAAAAGTTACAGAAGAAAATGCGTTTAAAGATTTTTTCACTTAGCAAAAATTTATTTTAGTTACACAAAAGCTGTAGCTTTTTACGAAATATGCGGAATGCCCAACTATTTCTTTAATTTTGAATAGTTCATATATTATCATTTGTCACAAATTTAATAACAACAATTTTGTAGATGTATTTCTGTTAAAAAAGTGATAAAAACGCAAAAATCAACGCATAACAATCAAATAAATTACTATGAGTAGTTAAAAGTAAGCACGAGAAACTATGAGTACCCATGAATCAGCTGGTATGCATAAATCTATAACATTTCGCAAACGCTTCCTCGAGCCGGGTAAATATGCGACATAAATAAAAAAAAACAAAAAAAACCAAACAACCAAGTCAGCCAAGTCCAAAATATGTAACACTAGAGACCGTTGGCTGCTACAGATCGCACTGCAACTGGTTTGCGACGTCAGCGCCTGTCCAGCAACTGCCCCACGCTTGCAAAAAACACGCCAGCCGAGACACTTGGCCTTAAAAAGTGACTCTGGTAGCTAGTGCTCGACTATCTGATACCACGTACTGTGCGTATGCAGCGAATTTCGTGTGGTGTACACAGTATAATAGTAGCTTAAACCAGTCAAATCCAGAATTAATAATGATTGTAATTTTGGAAAACTTTTGAGGTTATTGGAAAACTCTGTCAACTTTGGTGAATCAAGCATTTTAGTGCTTCTGAGAGATTTGGATTTTCGAGGATTATAATAATTTTATACCGAGGTTTATATGAATGTAATAGCATACAATTATGTCATAAAGTAAACATCATTTGATATAGTTTTGTAAAAAACGTTTAAATTTGTAAAAAAGAAAATAGTAAAACCATACTAAAATGATATAATATTATTTTAAAAAGTCTACAAATGATTAAATTGTTTTGCTTATATATACAAAAAAGAGAAATTTAAACTAAATAAATGCTTTTTTATTTTATAAACGAAAAAAATCATATTTTATTATTTATATACATTAACCAAAGAATATATATTTAATTAACAGATGAAATAATAATTTAATATAAATTATACTTATTTGTTTTTAAGAACACTAATATATATATATATAAAAGAGACAACACTATCCACAAACAAAACAAATGAACCAATACCGATATCGATATAACAATATATTGCGGTGTGATCCTCTGCCAGTTATCTTAAAGTTTTTATCATTGCCCCTATAACTCATTTTCATTGGTATAGGGCATTAAAATTTGCTAGCAGAGAGCGCTAAGAGGTGGCTTGGACTTGGCTAGGTGGGCACATGGATTCATGAGTTGTGCGTGGATTAGAGTGACCATTTGGTATGTTCAAAACCAGTTCACCCGCTGCTTTGTGCGTGCACTTCCGTTTTCCGGCCCAGGAAAGAAACTGGATGACGCAGCATAAAAATATAAAAATGCGAAACGTCGTTAAGCGCAGCAACAATCGTGCAACAACCAGCGAAATGTCAACGACAAGTCTAGTATGGCTGCTTCTCCTGCTTTTTGTCGGCATTGAAGGTCAGCTGGTGGCCTACGCGCGTGACCAGCGTTCGCTCTATGGACCCCCAGCGTTGGGATGGAACACCATCGGCGGTTTGAATCCCATTGGTCTGGGGCATATGACCAAGGATGAGTTACAGACGCTGTTGGAGGCCTGGCAGGAAGTCGAAGGGGACACAAAGCCGCCTGCACCGGAGCCAACAGAAGCTGCAGCACCACCGGCAGCACCACCAGCACCGCCGCCGCCACCACCACCACCACCAGCATCATCAGCTCCACTGCCTTCACGTCCTGTACCTGCACCTGTTCCTGGGACTCCGGTAACTGTGCGTCTACCCGCTTTCGTACCAATCCGGCTGGCGGCCATGTTCACGCCACCTCAGGCAGCTGCCGCTGCTGCTGGAGGAGCTGCTAACGCGGACTCTGATGACGGCGCAGCTGATCTTGACATGGTGGCGCAGTCTGATGAGAATGCTTCGCCACGACTATTTCGCTTCATGCAACTGCCAATGAACGCGGTTCAGTCACGGGTGCTTCCACCACAACCGCCAGTGGAGCGCAACACGTTGGAAAGCGTCGATGCCGGCATTGCGTCCCTCGCTAATCTTGTTCAGGCCAAGTCGGCCAGTGCAAGTGGCAGACCTAAAGCGAGTCCAATTACAACAGCGCGCCAAGTGCCGAATATTCGACACAGGTGAGAAAAATTTTTTGCCAACAATCTCCTGTTGGTTATCTATAATCCCTATGTGGCTTCTTAGATTTGCGCTGCCACCCTTCCTAGCTAATGCACCTGGCCGTCTGGAATTGGTGCCCTCATCCCAAATAATTGGCGACTGGCGCGAGTGAACCAAAGTCCATCAGACGTTATATATACTTTTTAATATATATTTTCATATTTTAAACACAATAAAATTAATATTTAACGTATGTTCAGCATTCAACATTTACACTTTAATACTCAGCCGTTCCCTTATCAATGTCTTTTACAAGGGAGTGGAAGATTGCCGCTTGTCTAAAACCTTCCTGTATTTCGTGTAGAATATTAAACACAATAAACACTAAATATAAAGCTGTCTTGGAAAAATTTTAGGATGATTCAAATTTTGAAATACAGTTTTCACAATTAAAAGAACCAAGCAATATTGTCCAATAAAGTGTAGAAAACTTGTTATTTTGTCACCTTTTATCGATTTGGTTTACATTACGCGTGTTGTGTAATTACTACTATGCCATGCTTCAGTTGGAAGTAATAATATCTTTCATGAAAATGAAAAACTTATCTGGTCGGTAACGCCCGACTAGAAGATACTTGAATCCAGCTGCGAGCTGTTGTAACACACATATAAGCCCATATACACTTATGTGTGTGTCCACATACTTGTACTGCTAAGCCGTATGCTTACATCTGCACTGCTTGCATGTGCATTTCTTGTATTTGCACAGCATGCACTTGCACTGCTTGCGAGTGCTGCAAATTACCTTGCAGAGTTTGTTTCATTTTACCACAAGTTCTCTTTAATAATATCAGTATTTTTTAGATAGATTCTTTTATTCTATAGTAAATAAAAATATTTATTTGATTGTCGTCTCTAAAAATTTCGAAAAAAAGTAAAAATTTGACGTTGACGTCGATTTAACGAAAACGAAAAGTCGACAGTCATTCGAAACAAAACGTGACGCATGGTCGCGTACGGAAATTGCCCGCATGCATGCGGGTATCATTCTTGGTTTAGACGCAAATGCATCGTCGCCATTGTGGTAGTGTTTGGGTATGCGAATTTCATATATACATTTACTGGTCCGATCGGTCAAACTGACATTGATGTCACCCTTGTGAATGTGGTAGCGATGAGTATGTATGAGTGACCACAATCCGAGTGAGCAAGTTGAATGTGTAAGCGGATCGTTAACTGGTGTGAATGATCATATATTTAAGAGACGGCTATAGGTGAAACTTAAACATGTGAAATGGTGGGCGCGTGACCTAAGCATTAAGCGGCGGTCGGTTCAGTCTCTGCGGAAGTAATTTCAAAGGGCCACATCTGTCAATGCTGCTAATAGCAGGACTGTATGAATGTTTTATTGAATGAGTTCTTCCCCAGGACGGATTCTCAGGACTCACCACTTAGTATGGTCAGTAATATTGATCCGCTCTTGGATAGTGAGTTAGAGGTTAAAGTCCCGAAAGTTCCCTGTAATTGATGGCTTCACTGAGAAAATGTGTAAGAGTGTCTGGAAGTCAATTCTAGAATATATGAAAGCAATGTATGAGAAATGTATGAATGAAGGATTATTCCCAGTGTGTGGAATTGTGTAAGAATAATTATGCTCTTGAAGTCACCCAAAATAATGAGTGTAAAAGATTGTGTTCTATCTGACTGGCAAGTCAGATGGGACAATAGTGACAATGGAGGGGTTACTTATGGATTCATCTGAGATGTCACATCTGTTGGGGATAGACCAGGCTTTGGTTCCAATCTTAGTCTTGGATTTCTCCTAACCGGCCACAGTTCTCTCAATGCCATTTTGCATTCTAGGAATCTGTCTGCAAGTTCGGAGTGCCGTTGTGGTTTCTCGGAAACATGGAAATATGTGCTCTGTAAATGCCCAATGTACTTGGATCTTCGGGATCTAAGTGACATGGGTGTATC
This sequence comes from Drosophila paramelanica, assembly GCA_035043915.1. Classification (NCBI taxonomy): domain Eukaryota; kingdom Metazoa; phylum Arthropoda; class Insecta; order Diptera; family Drosophilidae; genus Drosophila; species Drosophila paramelanica. Next base: position 57,241 of record JAWNMO010000661.1, on the reverse strand, counting down.
AGAGGTTAGTGGGGATTTTGACGTTAGTCAAGTGCTCTTCACTAGAGATAGGGTTAGAAAGGTGAGTGAATTTACACGAGCTGCATTTGCCAGACGATGACATCAGTTGGGACATGGTATTAAATGTCTTTAAATTGGTACATGCGAATTAATCCAAGGGGGCGCTGTTTGACGCCTAAATTAATCCCGTTCTTGGAACCGTGAGATTAAGCCATTGTGGCAAGTGTTCACGTTAAATTGAATTGTATTCCTTTCACCTATTATCGATGGGTTTATAGTTAATCTAAAACATAATTTTAAAATTTATCCAAATAGCAACAATAAATCATATTAAATGTTCAATTACGCGCTGTCCAATACTTATATTTTCTTATTTTGCCAATCCGGCTACTCTACTACCATTATGGGTAAATTTTTGTACAAAATACCGAAAAATACCAAACTTTTATAGAAACTGGGCAATTTTTGCGCAAAATTCACTAAATAGCTACTTGTATTAGAAATAATTTGTTATGTTGTTTTTTGAATAATCAAATAATTTATAATCATATAAAATAATACTCACATGAGGCGCACAGTTGTTGCATTTGCACCGGTTCGGGGTGGCAGCGCCTCAGATAACGTACGGCAAATTCAAAATCCAAGGCTGCGGCAAAAGTCCATTCTGCACCTGTGCCATTGTATGATATGGAATTGCCACAAAATAAGACACATTTAGAAAATGTATTAGTTACTTCTAACAAGCGCCTAGAAAACAATTATTTTCAAATAAATATGCAGAATGGAGAGTGTACTGTGTACTGTCCCCGTTGCGAGTTATGTATATTACCGCAACGAAACATATTGGCGAAAAATGTACTTTGACCTCAAAAGTAAATATGACACGCTCATTCAGAAATGTGAGAATTTGCAAGAGGAAAAAAAAAAACATTTGCAAGCACATTAAAAGAAAATAATGAGATGTGGACTTCAAGTTTATACTTCAAGTATATATGCAGATACAAATGCAGAGAGCCAATCATTTGCAGCAATGATATTAAATAGCAAGGCGAAGCAATACAATGCCTTTGAAAAACAATTGCTATTAAATATAAATTATAGATCTGCAAAGTGCTATAGATTTTTGAGGTCAAATTTAATTTTTGCTCTGCCACATCCTAGAACGTTGTTGAATTGGAGTTCGATACGAAGAATAGCACAGAATTAGAATATAACGTAACAACAGATAGCATTGATGGTTTTGTTGATTACGGCAACAGAAAGAGGGAGCCAACAGTAGATCATTACTTTCTTTTCCTGCAAATTAAAGGCCTTATTCAACCCTGGAAGTACTCGTTTTCATATTATTGCAGCGCAAATGGAATGGGTCTATCAAACTTAATTGCCATTATAACTGAAAATAGTAATGTACTTGGCAAGATTGGCCAAGAGTAAGAGCGATTGTTAGTGATCAGGCAGCTACAAATCGTGGTCTTTATAAATCATTATCAGTAAACAATGAGCTTAAGTTTTTGGATAGCAATGGCAACATTATTTATTTGATGTACGACTATGTGCACTTGTTTAAAAGTTTTCGTAATTGCTTGCTATCGAAGAATATTATGACGCCAAAAGGTATTGTCAGCTGGGATATTTTAACCGAATTTTACAAAATAAATAAAAATTCGAGAACAACTCGAATGGTTCCCAAATTGACTGATGTTCATATAAATCCCAAATACTTTGAAAAAATCTAAGTAAAATATGCAACGCAAATTTTTTCAAAATCATAGAAGTATGTTTTAATAATAATCTTTTTTCTGAAAAAAAAAATTTGCCAAATGCAAATTTGAAACGCTTGACACTGTCGGGGAAGCCATATCTCAAAGATATTTTGATGGGTATTCTATAATGAAGCACAAATTTGACTGCGAAGCTAACGATGATGCACTTTTAAAGATAGAAATGCTCCAAAAGCAGCAGTCAGAAGACCGTATTTGCGCCAAAAATTTCAGCGAAAACGTACTCCACTTAAAAAACCCAAGTGATATGTTTTTTATACTCGTTCACGAAGTGAAAAGAGGGCAGTTTAAAATAGCAATATTTACGAACGTGAACGAGTATAACGCAGTCGGTAACGCCCGACTGCAACGTTCTTACTTGTTTTTATACCCTGAACCCATTGAAAATGGGTAAAAAAGGGTATAATGGTTTTGTGCAAATGTATGTAACAGGCAGAAGGAAGCATCTCCGACCCCATAAAGTATATATATTCTTGATCAGCATCACTAGCCGAGTCGATTTAGCCATGTCCGTCTGTCTGTCCGTCTCTCCGTCTGTCTGTATGAACGCGTCGATTTCAGAGACTACAAAAGCTAGAAAGCTGATCTTGGTCTCAATCAATTCGTATATACCATACGCAGATCAAGTTTATTTCAAAACATCGATAGCTCCTTCCGTTTTCTTATTATCGATATTTATCGCTTTTTTGACTGGGTCTTTTGAGCATAACTCCCAAACTATAAGAGCTAGAGCCACCAAATTAATTTTTTTATGTTTGCGTACAACATACAAAGAATTTAAATATTTCAGGTTCAGCGATACCTCCCCCCAATCGCCCACAATATTGATAAAACCATAAAAACAAAGTAAATCAAATACATGCAAATTGGTTTGTAGATAGATTTCGATGATCTGAATAAGTCCTGAAAATTTCATAACGATCGTACATTTAGTTTACGAGCAAATCAAGAATTTATTTTCAGTAGTGGGGGCAAAGCGCAGCTGCTTGGCAATTTCTGTATTCATGTGCACGCATACATATGCATATGCAAAATTTGTCTTGCGTGCTTCTAGGAATTTTGTTTGCAACGGTTAAATTGATTTTAAACACAACGAATCGAAGTAAGAGCATGGTCCAGTGGGTAAGAGTTGGGCCGCGTAACGTGGAGGCCCAAGTTCGAATCTAGCAATGGTATGGTAGAGCAATGTTGAATTACTTTATTTTTTCGTTATTAATAAATATTATTATTATTAATTTGTATCGATTTAATGACAAGTGCAAAATTTTCATTTTCCTTGACTTATTGCGATGGTTAACTAATGTTATATCATTCGCGAAAAATGTGGTAGTGTGGTGCAGTTGGTAAGAGTCGTGCATCTTAAGACGGAGAGAGCGAGTTCGAGCCCCGGCTGTGGAACATTTCTTTTTCCGCTGGTAATTGTTTTTTTTTTTTTACATTTTTAAAAGGCTCAATACTCATAAACTGCCGAGAGGTTGTGTGTATGTGTTCATTTCTGGGTTCAGGGTATCTACTAGTCGGGCGGCCCCGACTAGAGCAATCTCACTTGTTAATATTACAAATATTCACTACAATGTATTTGCGGTCTTTTTTGAAAAAAATTGCTCACCATGCAGATATGTGCAAGAGTATAAAGAATAACTGCATTATGGAGACGAATAAAAAGTATCCAAATTGGTTCGCTGCCACTCATAATTGTCACAATTATCGAATTGGTATTTTGATACGTCTTATTATTATATTGTTAAGGAAAACAAGTAAGAACGTTGCACTCGGGCGTTACCGACTGCGTTATACTCGTTCACGTTCGTAAATATTGCTATTTTAAAGAATTTCCGTATTTTGCAATTTGTGTGTTCCTGGGGGTGGGGGAGAGTGGGGAGTGCGGGTCGGGGTGGTCGTCGGCAACATTTTGTTCCTCTCTTTAAAGAAGGTGACCAGCTATCTACCCACCAAATGTGGTAACTCTAGCTTAAAAACTGTGGGAGATATAGGCATTTCCGGCGGAGCGGGGGCGTTTGGGGCGTTATAGTGGGCGTGGCCGGGATGTCAAGTGTGCAATTTTTGGGGGAGGTCAGCAGCTATATACATACCAAGTTTGGTGACTCTAGCTTTAAAATTGTGGACTTTAGCAATATGCGATTTTAGGTGTTATCGGTTTGCCACGCCCCCAGTGGGCGGAGCTCAAAATCCTTAACACTTTATCTGACGCGGGTACACACGAGTATATATCCAAAATTTCAAGTCTCTAGCTTCAATAGCGGCGAAAATAATTGCGTTCATACGGACAGACGGACAGCAAGACGGACATTGCACAAAACCAATATACTCTTTTCACTTCGTGAACGAGTATAAAAACCAGATGGCTTTTATCCAAAACAATTTCAACTTCAAAAACTTTTTTTGACGGCAGACATGGGCCAGCTGCAAAAAAAAATGTTGAAAAGATAATAGCTTAAATGATTAAACTTTAATAGAAATGCGGAAGGGGTAGGTAGGTTTTCAATTTTGTACACACTTTGGATTTGGATTATGGAAATGTGATGGTCTGCAGCTAACTCATACGGCATAAAAGGAAAGTTGACATATAAAATATAAAAATTTTAAATCTCATGCTGTTTAAATATTAAATATTTTTTTTACAGACACCACATCAACGCTGTCGGATAGACTTATATTTTTGTGGTTCAACATGGTCAACAAACAATTATAATAGGTTTTAAAAAATATTTATTGTTTTGCAAAAGAAAGGACCTTTTTATTTAAAATGTTTTATTAAATTTTAATCTTATTTATTTTGTTTTTGTTAAATTTTTAGAAAAATAATTTTAAACAAGTAAGAACGTTGCAGTCGGGCGTTACCGACTGCGTTATACTCGTTCACGTTCGTAAATATTGCTATTTTAAAAAATTTCGGTATTTTGCAGTTTGTGTGTTGCTGTGGGTGGGGGAGAGTGGGGAGTGCGGGTGGGGGTGGTCGTCGGCAACATTTTTTCCGCTCTTTAAAGGAGGTGACCAGCTATCTACCCACCAAATGTGGTAACTCTAGCTTAAAAACTGTGGGAGATATAGGCATTTCCGGCGGAGCGGGGGCGTTTGGGGCGTTATAGTGGGCGTGGCCGGGATGTCAAGTGTGCAATCTTTGGGGGAGGTCAGCAGCTATCTACATATTAAATTTGGTGCCTCTGGCTTTAAAACTGTACGAGATATAGATTTTCGCGGGTTGCGGGGGCGGAAGGGTGAGGGGGGGGGGGGGGGGGGGGGTACTGCCCGCAAATATTTTTCTGTAATTTCTGGGGGAGCTTCCCACTAATATATATCCCGAATTAAGTGACTGTAGTTTAAAAACTCTGAGAGATATAGGCATTTTCGATTTTTTAGGGAGGGGGCGTTGGGCGTTCTAGTGGGCGTGGGCGGGATATCAAGGGCGCAATTTGTGGGGCAGGACACCAGCTATCTACACACCAAATTTGGTGGCTCTATCGCTTAAATTGTGGGATATATACACGTGTTATCGATTGGAACTGCCATATATAACGTGTTTTGCGATTACGGGGGCGGGAGAGGGCGTGACCAAAAATTTTTTCCTGTGATGTATGGAGGAGCATTCTGGTAATATATCACCCAAATTTGGTGACTCTAGCTTTAAAATTGTTGGGGATATAGCCATTTCCGATTTTTCAGGGCGGGGGCGCTGGTGGGCGTTCTAGTGGGCGTGGCCGGGATATCAAAGGGTCAATCTGTGGGGGAGGTCACCAGCTATATACATACCAAGTTTGGTGACTCTAGCTTTAAAATTGTGCAAATATGCAACACTTATCGATTTGACCTTTCAGGTTTATCGGTTTTCGCGATTATGGGGGCGGGAGAGGGTGTGGCCAAAAAACTTTTTTTTTAATATTTGGGGGAGCATTCCTCCAATGTATATGCAAAATTTGGTGACTCTAGCTCAAAAACTGTGGGAGATATATGCATATCCGATTTTTGAGAGCGGGGGCGCTGGGGGGCGTTATAGTGGGCGTAGCCGGGATATCAAGGTCGCAATCTTTTTGGGAGGTCACCAGCTATATACATACCAAGTTTGGTGACTCTAGCTTTAAAATTGTGGACTTTAGCAATATGCGATTTTAGGTGTTATCGGTTTGCCACGCCCCCAGTGGGCGGAGCTCAAAATCCTTAACACTTTATCTGACGCGGGTACACACGAGTATATATCCAAAATTTCAAGTCTCTAGCTTCAATAGCGGCGAAAATAATTGCGTTCATACGGACAGACGGACGGACGGACAGCAAGACGGACATTGCACAAAACCAATATACTCTTTTCACTTCGTGAACGAGTATAAAAATTAAAATATCATTAAATAAAGTAATATTTGTTGTAAATAAAATTAAATTTTAATGTTTTAAAATATTTTTTATTTATTTATTTTTGCACTTGCGTTGATTTTGACTAAGTTCAGCAGCTTCATAAAATGTTCAATGAAAACACAAATGTAAATAATTGCGCTGAACGATAGACCCAGCACCAGTGCCGCTGCGCGGGCAAACTTCGCTAATAACAAGTTTGCCATACTCTCCAGCGATAACGATGATGAAGACAACGACGACGTGGTTCCCCCACCAACGACCTCGAAGCCGCAGCCCGCGCCAATACCCAAAACGGTGAAGCCTCCTCCAATTATTATTCCGGACGTCTGCAACATCAAGGCGCTAATTCAGACCATCAGTGGAATCGTCGGAGATAAGAGCGAATTCTCCTACAAGGCCGGCAAAGACAACAAAGTTATACTGCCCTTAAAACGGTACTGGATGCCCAAGACAAAAGGTGCCACACCATTCAACCTCGAGACGAGAGAGCGTTCAGAATTGTAGTGAAAGGAATTCATCACTCCAGCGGCAAAGGTGACATTAAGGAAGCAATGGAAAAGCTCGGGCATAAAGTGCGAGATTTAAACATTGCCATTAGCCGAAAAACGAAACTACCGCTATCAATGTTCTTCGTGAACCTGGAACCGGCTAGCAACAATGCAGATGCGTTCAAAATCAACCGCCTATGCATGTCCGCAGTGACCGTGGAGCCTCTCCTCAAATTCAACGACGTCTTGCAGTGCTATAGATGCCAAGGATTTGGACACACCCAAAAATACTGCAACTTGGAGCACAGGTGCGTAAAGTGTGTTGGCGGGCATCGCACGTCCGACTGCAGTAAGCTGAGACGAACCGGCGTTCTGTCTCCACTGCGAAGGCGACCACCCTGCCTCCTTTAAAGGCTGCACTGCCTACAAAAAAGCCAAAGCCCTGATAACTCCCAAAACCAGCACCCCCAGCAAAACCAACAGACCAGCCCCAGGACTAGCAGCTCACACTTGGAATCCCAATGTTAGCTTCGCCAGCACCGTCAAAAATGGAAGCCAACCCCAGCTGTCACAGGAAAGCCTAATGGAAACCATGTTCGCCCGTATGGAATCCATGATGGAGAAAATCTTCAACCAGATGACGCAGATGCTTGCCACGGTCGTAAGCAAACTATGCAAATAAAACTACACATAGTTCTATGGAATGCGAACGGCCTGTGCAAAAGCAGGCCTGAGGTTGAACTTTTCCTCAAAACCAAACATGTAGATGTCCTCCTAATCTCCGAAACCCACTTTTCCTCAAGATCGTACTTCTCAATCAAAGGGTACGATCTTATACACGTAAATCATCCCAATGGCAGAGCCCGCGGTGGTGCAGCGGTCCTGATTAAAAGCGGCATAAGCTACATAGAGCTACCACCACTACAGGAGGACTGGGTCCAATGCGCCCAGGTCAGATTAAGCAGCCCACTTGGAGACCTAACGATCGCCGCAGCTTACGTACCTCCCAGACACAACGTTAAGGATGACGAGTTTGACTTGATCTTGGGAAGCCTTGGATCCAGGTTTATCTTAGGCGGAGACTTTAATGCAAAGCACTCATGGTGGGGCTCTAGGACCAATAATCCCAAAGGACATGCGCTATTCAGACGCATCCAGTGCAGAGGCCTCAACTGCCACTCACCGGGCGAAACAACATACTGGCCCACAGACCCGCAGAAGCTCCCGGATATCCTAGACTTTGCAATATCCAAAGGATTAGATTCGTCAAAAATATGCTGCAAAACCAATCTGGACCTTGCCTCCGACCACAGTGCAGTTACGCTGCTGGTAAATGCTCCTGTTGAAAGGAAAGCCGCACGCAAGAGGCTGTTTATGCGTCACACGGACATTGACAAATATAAGACTTGGCTGGTAACCAACACTGAACAAAGTCCAACATTAGACTCCAAGGAAGATATTGACAGCACAATTGAAGGCCTCACTCAGGACATTACAAACGCTGCTGCATTTGCGGCTCCTCGGCTCAGGTCCACCTCCAGAACCCCTTCTAGAGAGCTGCACCTCTGGTCACCCGAGGTAGCTACTCTGGTAGCCGAAAACGGAGACTAAGGCGTGTATGGTTCTCCACGCGCAGCCCTCAGGACAAAAATAAATTTAACAGAGCTTGTAAAGAGCTCAAAGAACTGCTGCATAACCTAAGGAGGAGCGCCCTGGACAACTTCCTAGAAAACCTCGAGCCTGGCGACCCGCAACACAATCTATGGATGGTCACACGGTACATCAAAAGGCCCACTAAAAGAGCAACGCTTGTCCAAGACTCAAATGGCTCTTGGTGCCGCTCCGACACAGAAAGAGCTGAGGCGTTTGCTGGACATCTGCACAACGCCTTCGTGCCGTTCGACAGGTGCACCCCAGAAGACCGTGAAGCTACCACGAGGTTTCTTAACACCCCAAATCCGAACGAAGTACCGATCCCCCCTGTACTGGTGGACGAAGTTGAGCAAGAAGTTGCCGCACTGAACCCGAAAAAGGCGCCCGGGATCGATGGGATAGACGCAATGGCCATCAAAATGCTTCCTCCAACCTGCATCCAGCTGCTCACCTGCGTCTTTAACAAGTGTCTCCAGCTTGGTCACTTTCCCACAAAATGGAAAATGCGGAGGTCATCCTGATACCCAAGCCTGGTAAGCCTGAAGCCAACCTCGCCTCATACCATCCTCGAAAGAGTATTTCTGCGTAGAGTGCTGCCGGTACTGGACGAGGCCGGTTTGATCCCTGATCACCAGTTTGGCTTCAGGCGTTCCCACGGGACACCTGAACAATGTCACAGGCTAGTGGAACGCATAGTGGAAGCATTTGAGCAAAAGCAGTACTGCTGTGCTGTTATGCTGGACGTCAAACAAGCATTTGACAGGGTATGGCACCCCGGCCTGCTCTATAAACAGAAAGCCTGCCTGCCAGCTGCCCACTTCGCCTTCATCAAATCTTACATCAGCAACAGGAGATTTCACGTTAGATGCGGTGCTGAAATATCCGCGCCCAGGGATATTAGAGCCGGTGTGCCCCAAGGCAGTGTCTTGGGACCACTGCTCTATACTGTATACACAGCCGACATGCCTGTCAGCCCAGATCCGAGCCTCCTCGTCGCCACGTACGCTGATGACACTGCGTTCTTAGCAACGGACAACAGCCCGCAACAGGCATCCACAACAATGCAGCGTCAACTGGACAACCTGGAGAGATGGTTGAAGAGGTGGAATATCTCTATCAACCAGGACAAATCGACCCAAACCACATTCTCTCTGCGGAAAGGAAACTGCCCCCCAGTATTCTTAGACGGATATGTCATCCCATATAATGCTACTCCCAAATCTTCTATTGCTGTGCTCTTCAAAGTCCCAAACATATATGTATCTTCTTTTTCTTGGTCTTGCTTTCAATTTGTAGCAGGCCGGCCAATTTTAATAACTTTTGATTTTCGAGCCGCGAGTACACCCTTTCCCTGAATAGGGTATGTTTACTTTTTTAGTGCTTTTAACATTTTATTCCAAAACTTCTACAACAAAATTTTTCAATAAATATGAAGCAAAATGTTTGCTGCATATATACTGAGTTTCAATTAAACCATTAGTTTAAATATGTTTTATATAAACATTTTATATATCAAGTGTATTAATAAGGGTATTTTCGCCTCGATGCACCAAAACAATAAACACATTGTCGTGCCAATGCATAAGTATGCGTGTCCGCATCCCATAATATGCATGAAAATCTAAAGGTTGCACGTCACAGCTTAGGTTTCTGTGCGAGTGTGCAATTTCGGCCTGCCGAACAGAAGCTGTTGTGACGTCACGTCGATGCGCCGAATTATGGACCGTTTCCCTTTTTACTATGCTACTCCGGCAGGCAAAATCTCTAGCTACCTGCTCCGCGCTACACCATGTAACAACCCTGTAACTGTATATGCATATCTGATTTTAAAGAGCGGGGCGTTATAGTGGGCGTGGCCCGGATATCAAGGTCGCTTTTTAGGAGGTCACCATCTATATACATAACAAGTTGGGTGACTCTAGCTTTGGAATTGCGAACTTTATCGATTTTTTTAAAATTGTCTTTTAATACAACTGTTATAGTACTGTTAAGTTGGCTTATACCGTTTTCGATGTTTTATGTATAAAAATTCAAATGTGTTTAACTTTCCACTTGAATCGCATCGTGCAGCCGGCATTTTTTATACCCTGAACCCATTGAAAATGGGTAAAAAAATGTATGTAACAGGCAGAAGGAAGCATCTCCGACCCCATAAAGTATATATATTCTTGATCAGCATCACTAGCCGAGTCGATTTAGCCATGTCCGTCTGTCTGTCCGTCTCTCCGTCTGTCTGTATGAACGCGTCGATTTCAGAGACTACAAAAGCTAGAAAGCTGATCTTGGTCTCAATCAATTCGTATATACCATACGCAGGTCAAGTTCAAAACATCGATAGCTCCTTCCGTTTTCTTATTATCGATATTTATCGCTTTTTTGAATCGGTTTTTTAAGCATAACTCCCACTATAAAAGCTAGAGCCACCAAATTAATTTTTTTATGTTCGCGTAAAGCATACGAAGAATTTAAGCCCTTCAGGTTTTGGATACCTCCCTCCAATCGCCCACAATATTGAAAAAACCATAAAAACAAAGTAAATCAAATACTACACACGTGCAAATTGGTTTGTACATACATTTCAATGATCTGAATAAGTCCTGAAAATTTCATAACGATCGTACATTTAGTTTACGAGCAAATCAAGAATCTATTTTCAGTAGTGGGGGCAAAGCGCAGCTGCTTGGCAATTTCTGTGTTCATGTGCACGCATATATATGCATATGCAAAATTTGTCTTGCGTTCTTCTAGGAATTTTGTTTGCAACGGTTAAATTGATTTTTAACACAACGAATCGAAGTAAGAGCATGGTCCAGTGGGTAAGAGTTGGGCCGCGTAACGTGGAGGCCCAAGTTCGAATCTAGCAATGGTATGGTAGAGCAATGTTGAATTACTTTATTTTTTCGTTATTAATAAATATTATTATTATTAATTTGTATCGTTCTAATGACAATTACAAAATTTTCGTTTTCCTTGACTTATTGCGTTATAATGTTATATCATTCGCGAAAAATGTGGTAGTGTGGTGCGGTTGGTAAGAGTCGTGCATCTTAAGACGGAGAGAGCGAGTTTGAGGCCCGGCTGTGGAACATTTCTTTTTCCGCTGGTAATTGTTTATTTTTTTAAATTTTTAAAAGGCTCAATACTCATCAACTGCCGAGAGGTTGTGTGTATGTGTTCATTTCTGGGTTCAGGGTATCTACTAGTCGGGCGGTCCCGACTAGAGCAATCTCACTTGTTTTTAAATAAAATATTATAAAACTTTAACATTGAAAAGGTAATATGTAGACATCTACTTTCATCAAAGTAGCAGTCACTAGCAGTTTGTGTATGTACTTATAAATTGTCTGACTTTAGCGGCTGAAGTGTGAGTGAGCGTTTTAGTACGAAGCAGGTATCTCCATTATGTATTCTAACTTAAATGTCTCTAGATTTATTGGCGCCGAAAAAATTTTGGGTTTATCCGATCAGATTGACTGGGTACTGAGGGCTCGTCTCTTTCCGTGTCACCCCTCATTTCCCATTCACTAACCGTAGCTCTTCCTGCCATGGTTCGTTTGCATACCACCTCCTGCTAAAGAGCATCAGCATACACCTCCTGTGGCGGATACCACTCTATACTACAACACGGGATTTTTGCCAGCATGAGAAGTAGAGAAGAACCTTCAGCAACGATTTCAGCGATCTGCTACCAAGCGTCAAGAGGTATACCTATCTATCAATGGGGTATACGATGAATGTCAATGCTACTCAAGTAGGGATAGCTTGAGTATGAGTCGTATTTGACCACCGTCATTCGGACCAACAAAGTCATCGCTGCAGAGCGCGGTATGTGGCCATTCACAGACCGTCCGCGGCAGATGGTGTATGGAGATGATCTGCGGCAGGAGGTGCCATGGTATGCAAACGAACGGGTAGCCACAACAGGAACGCTATTGATGCCAGAGACTTGAATCTCGAAATAAATACTCAACCAAAATCATTCGGACCGGCAAAGTCACCGCCGCTCTCTTAGCGATGCGGAGCGTGGTATCCGCCACAGGAGGTGTATGCTGATGCTCTTTGGCAGGAGGTGGTATGCAAACGAACCATGGCAGGGAGAGCTATAACGCCCCGCTCCTTAAAATCAGATATGCATATACAGTTACAGGGTTGTTACATCAAAGACAATATAAACACTAAGATGAGTAACGCGCATACATTTGAACGTGCGCAAAAATTTCTGGTGTGGCTTTTCAAGTGGCTTTTCGCTCTTCAAACGCCACACCAGCCGAGTGGCTTTTCGAGAGCGAAAAGCCACACGATTCAATGCCGAAGTCCATAGAGTAATAAAGAACAAATAGGAGAAGTGTGCGGGGAGGGGGGTACAGGCTTAAGCAAGGCGCAGGTAGCTAGAAATTTTGCCTGCCGGAGTAGCATAGTAAAAAGGGAAATGGTCCATAATTCGACGCATCGACGTGACGTCACATCAGCTTATGCACACTCGCAACGAAACCTAAGATGTGACGTCGCGTATTGAAAATATATGGGTTGCGGACACGCATACTTATGCATTGGCACGACAATGTGTGTATTGTTTTGGTGCATCGAGGCAAAAATACCCTCATTTATACTCTTCATATATAAAATGTTTATATAAAACATATTTAAAGTATTAGTTTAATTGAAACTCAGTATATATGCAGCAAACATTTTGCTTCATACTGATAAACAATTACATATAACAAAGTTTTGAAGTAAAATGTAAAAAGCACTAAAAAAGTAAACATAGCCTATTCAGGGAAAGGGTGTACTCGCGGCTGGAAAATCAAAAGTTAAAATTGGCCGGCCTTCTGAAATTGAAACCAAGACCAAACATAAATGCTCTCACGACACTTAGCATGCCAAGCTGAGAGTGGATTCTATTTTTAGAATTTTACGCTCTTTAAATTGTGAGAGCGCAAGTGCATCGATATCGTTTCGTTCTCAATTTTGCAAAATATCAAGCTGCCTTGTAGGATTTCGGTGTACTGCGTTACTCATCTTAGTGTTTATATTGTCTTTGGTTACATGGTGTAGCGCGGAGCAGGTAGCTAGAGATTTTGCCTGCCGGAGTAGCATAGTAAAAAGGGAAATGGTCCATAATTCGGCGCATCGACTTGACGTCACATCAGCTTCTGTTCGGCAGGCCGAAATTGCACACTCGCACAGAAACCTAAGCTGTGACGTGCAACCTTTAGATTTTCATGCATATTATGGGATGCGGACACGCATACTTATGCATTGGCACGACAATGTGTTTATTGTTTTGGTGCATCGAGGCGAAAATACCCTTACTAATACACTTGATATATAAAATGTTTATATAAAACATATTTAAACTAATGGTTTAATTGAAACTCAGTATATATGCAGCAAACATTTTGCTTCATATTTATTGAAAAATTTTGTTGTAGAAGTTTTGGAATAAAATGTTAAAAGCACTAAAAAAGTAAACATACCCTATTCAGGGAAAGGGTGTACTCGCGGCTCGAAAATCAAAAGTTATTAAAATTGGCCGGCCTGCTACAAATTGAAAGCAAGACCAAGAAAAAGAAGATACATACATATATGTTTGGGACTTTGACTTATATGTTTTGACTTTATTCCAAAACTACTACAAAAAAATTGCTAAATCAGTATGAAGCAAAATGTTTGCTGCATATATACTGAGTTTCAATTAAACCATTAGTTTAAATATGTTTTATATAAACATTTTATATATGAAGTGTATATATAAGGGTATTTTTGGCCTCGATGCATCAAAATACTACACACCATTGTCGTGCCGATGCATAAATATGCGTGACCGCAACCCATAATATGCAAAAAAAGAGTGCAGATCATAGGCAGCAGTGTGCACGATGAAAAGAGACATACACTTTTCGCTTATGTTTTGATCTGAAACGGCGGCTGGCCAGCGTTCCTAGATCATTTCGGGGGGTACAGGGTGTAGCGAGGCGCAGGTAGCAAGAAATGTTGCCTGCCGGAGTAGCATAGTAAAAATGAGATGTGGTCCATAATTCAGCGCCGCGACATGACGTCACATCAGCTTCTGTTCGGCAGGCCAAAATTGCACACTCGCACAGAAACCCAAGATGTGACGTCGCGTATTGAAAAAATATGCAACCTTTAGATTTTCATAAATGTAAATGAGCTGCACGAAAAGCAAAGTGGGACTTTTAGCTATAGAAAACAACAACGCGAGCCTTTTGATTTGATTATTGACATTTGTGTTTTCATTGAACATTTTCAAAAGCTGCTGAACTTAGTCTAAATCAACGCAAGTGCAAAAATAAATAAATAAAAAATATTTTAAAACATTAAAATTTAATTTTATTTACAACAAATATTACTTTATTTAATAAATTTTGATTTTTTAAGATTATTTTTCTTAAAATTTAACAAAAACAAAATAAATATTACACAGATTTAATACACAATTTTAAATAAAAAGGTCTTTTGGCAAAACAATAAATATTTTTTTAAAACTATTTTAATTTTTTAAAATTATTTTGTGTACAAATATGTAATATTGTAATATTGGTCTCGCTTTAACTATCATCCCTCTGTAGGAGGTCGTATTCTCAGAAGATGTCTCGTTGAAGCGCTGTTATCCAGCAGGCTGTTCGGATGGCTGTGTAGTCTCGCAATATAGCGCTCGCTTGTTTTGGCAATCTCCTCCTTAACCCACGGATCACCTAATTAGCTGTGCATTGTGGTATATATAAACGTTTGATATAATCCTCAGTGCTTTGTTCTGAAAGCGCTGGAATCTTTTACGATTACTCATGCTGGCTGTGCCCCATAGCTAAATGCTGTACATCCATGTAGCTTGATCACAGATTTGTAGATCAGTAGCTTGACGCGACGCTTTAATTTGGACTGCCTGCCAATCAGCCAGTAATGGTGTCTCATCTTTTTCTCTGCCTGTTTTCTTTTGCGAAGCAGATGAGCGCGCCATGCCAGCCGTCTGTCCAGAGTCATGTCTAGATATTTAGGCGTGGCATTTTCTGTGATGACGGTTCCATCTAAGAAAACAGGGGGCAGTTACCTTTACGCAGAGAGAAGGTCGTTTGGGTTGATTTTTCTTAGTTGTTCCACCTTTTTAACCAAATGTCCAGTGTGTCTAATTGACCAAATGTCCAGTGTGTCTAATTGACGCTGCATAATTGAGGACTCCAGCTCCGGCGTGTTCGCAGTTGCTAGAAATGCAGTGTCGTCGGCGTAAGTAGCGACCAGGAGGTTCGGGCTCGGGATGATAGGCATATCGGCTGTGTACACAGTATAGAGCAGCGGTCCCTAATCTCCTTGGGGCGGACGTAACAATTCCGCATCTAACTTGAAAGCTCCTGTTGCTGATGTATGACTTCAGAATGGCATTATAGGCTGCTGGCAGATAGGCTTTCCATAATACACTCAACAAGCGTGTGGCATTGTTCCGTGGGAGCGCCTGAAGTCAAACTGGTGATCAGGGATCAAACCGACCTCGTCCAATACCGGCAGCACTCTGCGCAAAAATACTCTTTCGAGTATTTTGAAGAGTATTGCCAGCAGGCTTATCGGACGCTATGAGGCGAGATTGGCTTCAGGTTTACAAGGCTTGGGTATTACGATGACTTCCGCTCGTTTCCATCGGGTAGGAAAGTGACCAAGCTGGAGGCACTTGCTGAATTTGTAGGTCAGATGCTGGATGCAGGTTGGAGAGAGCATTTTGATGGCCATTTCGTCTATCGAGCCCAGACGACTTTTTAATGTTGAGTGCGGCAACTTCTTGTTAAACTTCATCCTCCAATATTGGGGATATTGGCGCATCATTTGAATTTGGGGCTTCAGGGAACCTCGTGGTAGCTTCTCGGTCTTCTATGGCGCATCTGTCAAAGACACAATCTGCGGGTCCCCAGGCTCGAGGTTTTCCAGAATGGTATCCAAGGAGCTCTTTCTGAGGTTTTGCAGCAGCTCTTTGAGTTCTTTGCACGCTCTGTTAAATTGATTTCTATCCCGAGGGCTGCGCGTAGAGAGCCATATGCGCCTTAATCTTCATTACTCGGCTATATGAGTTGCTATCTCGGGGGACCAGAGGTGCAAGTCTCTAGAAGGGGTTTGGAATTGGAGCTGAGCCGAGGAGCCGAAAATGCAGCAGCGTTTTTGATTCCCTCGGGCCTGCTTTTGCACAGGCCGTTCGCATTCCATAAAACTATACGACCGTGGCAAGCATCTGCGTCATCTGGTTGAAGATTTTCTCCATCATTTTCTCCATCATGGATTCCATACGGGCGAACATGGTTTCCATTAGGCTTTCCTGTGACAGCTGGGGTTGGCTTCCATTTTTGACGGTGCTGGCGAAGCTAACGTTGGGATTCCAATTGTGAGCTGCTAGCCCTGGGGCTGGTCTGTTAATTTTGCTGGGGATGCTGGTTTTGAGGGAGGCCAGGGCTTTGGCTTTTTAATAGGAGTGCATCCTCTAAAGGAGGCCGGTTCCTCCCTCAGCTTACTGCAGTCAGACGTGCGATGCCCGCCACCACACTTTGCGCTTGGGAGCTTGGGAGATGGCCTTGTAGCGTATTTTGCGCCTAATTTGGCCCGATTCACTGGCCAAGCTGGTGCTCTCCCCGCCATGGATGAGCTTATTCGCTAGATTGGCTTTTTTATACCCTAAACCCATTGAAAGTGGGTAAAAAGGGTAAAAGGGTTTTGTGCAAATGTATGTAACAGGCAGAAGGAAGCATCTCGACCCCATAAAGTATATATATTCTTGATCAGCATCACTAGCCGAGTCGATTTAGCCATGTCCGTCTGTCTGTATGAACGCGACGATTTCAGAGACTACAAAAGCTAGAAAGCTGATCTTGGTCTCATCTCATCATCTCGGCTCGTATATACAATACGCAGATCAAGGTTATTTCAAAACATCGATAACTCCTTCCGTTTTCTTATTATCGATATTTATCGGTTTTTTACAATGTTTTTTTGAGCATAACTCCCAAAATATAAAAGCTAGAGCTACCAAATTTAATTTATTATGTTCGCGTAGAGCATACGAAGCATTTAAATTCATAAATCAGGTTTTGGATACCTCCTCCCAATCGCCCCCAACATTGAAAAAACCATAAAAACAAAGCAAATCAAATACTACACACGTGCAAATTGGTTTGTAGGTACATTTCGATAATCTTAATAGGTCCTGAAAATTTCATAACGATCGTACATTTAGTTTACGAGCAAATCAAGAATCTATTTTCAGTAGTGGGGGCAAAGCGCAGCTGCTTGGCAATTTCTGTGTATAATGTGCACGCATACATATGCATATGCAGATATTATTTTGCGTTTTTCTAGGAATTTTTTTGCAGCGGTTAAGTTGAATTTTAACACATTGAAGCGATTTCAGAGTGTGGTCCAGTTGGTAAGAGTTGTGACGCATAACGTGGAGGACTGGGCTCGAATACAGCGATGGTAGAGCTATGTTCAATTCTTTTATTTTTTCTTTACTCATATTATTATTATTATTAATTTTTATCGCTTTAATGACAACTGCAAAATTTTCGTTTTCATTGATTTTTTGCGATGGTTAAGTAATGTTATATCATATATAAATAATGTGGTAGTGTGGTGCAATTGGTGAGAGTTGTGCGTCTTAACACGGGAGGAGCGAGGTTGATTCCCGGTTGTGGAGTATTTATTATTCCGTTGGTAATTATTAATAAATGTTTTTTTTATTTTTATTTTTAACAGGCTCAATACTCATCAACTGCCGAGAGTTTGTGTATATGTGTTCATCTTGGGCTCAGGGTATCTACTGGTTGGGCGGTCCCGACTAGAGCAATCTCACTTGTTGGCATAAGCTTTAGAGGGTGCGCTGCATATAGCTTTAATGGGACGTGGAGGTACCTGCATCCCTCTTGACGGGTGATGGGAAGGGGGAAATTAGGAGCTGCTTGCCGAATTAATCACAGCAACACCTGCTGCTTTGTTTTCGCGTCGGTTGCGTTGGTGACAATACAGCAGCCGCAGCAGCAACACGCACGCGGCAAGCGTGTGAATGTATGTGTGCTATTCTTTAAGCGCTAGTGGCTCGATCAATCAAACTCGCGGTCAAAAATCGCGCGATAATTACGACCGACCAGAATGCAGTTGGCAGATAAGCTCACAGCACAAAACTTGGGTGGACATTTATTTGTAAAATTAGGAATTTGTAATTTTTCACTTGGACAGGAAAAATTTACACGTTGTGTCTTAACAAGCAGTGTTGTAAACTATAATTTTTTTTTCAAATGATAAATATGTCCTTCCTGTTTGTGTATGTTTGACATAAATTTTCTGGTATACTAAAGAGCCGGTTGCCTTCAGTGCATCCATTTATCGAACATTTCAATGTCGGCATTATTAATTATTTTAAAACGATTTTAATAAAAGCTCAAATATAAGTACTGCACACACGAAGCAATTATAGTCGATTGCTTAAAAAGCGCGCAAATGCGTTCGAGTATACAGTGGCTCACAGCTTATTTGACCCAACGTGAAATAAAAATTTCATCTACTTATTACTTTTTAGCCAACCCAAATTTTTAAAAATTCAAACGTAGAATTGTTATTTCAATATTAAATTAATTTAATTTAATTAATTTTTTGTTCATATTTAAAAAAAAAACAGTAAGAAAATAACTAAAACTAAAAGAACTCATAAATTCAATGGCACAGCTTAATTGACCCATAAGTTATTTTTAGCAGAAATTTCAAATTGGTTGGCTAGTTCTTTTACATTTAATATTTTGTATGACCCCCTTTTTGATCATTCCTCAACTAATGCCGTTTTTAAATCGTTTTTGTTGGAAATATTCCAGAACCTGATACTGGTGTCTAAAATGGCTCACAAATTTTCTATGACATTAAGATCCGGGGACTGTGCTGGCGGTTTGAGGTTATGCGGGCAGTTCCATACCAGCCAAGACTTAACGACACCCGATGTGTAAAATCCTCTTTCAGTGCCAGATATTCAGCACTTTGGATACGATTTTGCTTTAAAATGTTTAAGTACATATTCTTATCCATGGTGCTTTCAATAAAAGCTAGTTTTCCAACTCCAGAGGTAGACATACAGGCCCAAACCATCACAGATTTGGTTCGGATGGGAGGCCCTACGTCTTGGACTCGTCAGCGAGTCCTGGTGTCCTTGTTTATGTACTCCTTGGCAAATCGGAGCCGGCTTTCCTTATTTTCCTTGCTAATGAAAGGCTTCTTGCGAGCAATTCTACCATGTAAATCATGGTCTCGGAGTATACGACGAATCGTTTCAGTACTACTTAACTTCCCCAGCTGTTGCTCCTTCTGACTATTATTTCACGTTGGGTCAAATAAGCCGTGAGCCACTGTATGTATGTACATGCACATGACATATACAGCTGTGTTCATTTAAGTAGCAGTTTAAAGATTGATAAATCCCAATATAAAGACCATTATGGAACAAAATTTTTTTAAAAGTGTGAAATATAGTTATTTTCACTTAACTTAACAATATTTTTTTTTCATTTATTCAATATTTTTTAAATTATGATGAATAATACAAAAAAAAAAACGATAAAATGTGTTGGTCAGTAAAATAGCAGTTTTAACAAAAAACATCAGAGAATTCAATATAACACATTTACAAACTCAAAACTCATAAATAATAGTTTGGTTATGCCCTAATATTTAGTTGTATATCCTTTCTATCCTCGCACCTACGTAGCATGGAGTCGACCAAGTCCTGACAACGCTTAAGAGGAATTTGCGCCCATGCCTCCTGAACAACCTTTCAAAGATGCGGCTTAGACGTCAGGGATCGTTTTAAAACAAGCCTTTGACGTCTCCCCGTAAGTTTTATGGGGTTAAGGTCTGGGAACTGAGCTGGCCATGCCATTAAGGCGATCCCTTAGCCAATTTTTAGCCAGTTTGCTGATGTGTTTTCGTTCGTTATCCTGTTCGAATGTCCATTTTAAGGGCATATTCCAACTGGCATATAACAGCATAATGTTTCTTGATATATTCACGTACACATTTTGGTCTATGATCCCCTCGATCATATGTATTGGGCCCATACCGCTGTATGAAAAAAAAGTCCCATACCAAAATTTTAGAGCCACCGTGCTTAACTGTCTTGACAGTATAATTTGGAAGACACTCTGTGATTGGAGGTTGACAGGCATACTGTCTAGAACCTACTCCATCAAACAAGACCAGTTTGGACTCATCGGTCCAAAGGATATTACGCCATTTTTCCTTTGGCCAGTTCAAATGGCTTTTGGCAAACTCCACCCGGGCTTTGATATGTCTTTTATTTAGAAGTGGCACCTTTCATGGGGTTCGCGCATGCAAATTGTGATTTTGTAGTCGACGTCGAATGGTTACGTCGCTGATTTCCAACTCAGCTCCGCTTTTATATCCCTGGAGGATGCAAAGGATTAGCTTTGCTGAAACGCACTATGCGTGGCACCACGTTTTTCGGACTTTTGTTTATGATTTATGGCATTGCATATCGTCTTGGCGGAATATTTTAAAAGACTTTCTATTGCTTTCCCCACCTTTCTCCTTTTCCCCTCCATTCTGAGCTCAACGATCAATTGCCTTTTTTCCTTGGAGCAGTGAGTTTCTTTATCCACGTAAATACTTAATACACTTAAATTACAATAATCAACTTAACTCACTTTTTATAAATTTAAAAATTTTTTCTGTACTTTTTGTCGAAGAAAATCAAAAACTGCTATTTTAATGAACAGTGAGCGTGGCCGAGATGTAGAGTGTACAATCTTTGGGGGAGGTAGGCACCTATCTACATGTCAAATTTTGTGCTTCTGGATTTAAAACTGTACGAGATATAGATTTTCGCGGTTTGCGGGGGAGCTGACCAATTATCTACCTTCTAAATTTGTGACTATAGCTTTAAAACTGTTTGAGATACAGATATTCGCGATTTCTGGGGCGGGTGGGGTGAACTGGCCGCAAATATTTTTTTTGTAAATTCTGAGAGAGATTCCCACTAATACGTATCCCAAATTTAGTGAGTGTAGCTTAAAAACTCTGGGAGACATAGGCATTTCCGATTTTTTAGGGAGAGGTGTTCTAGTAGGCGTGGGCGGGATATCAAGGGTAATTTGTGGGGCAGGACACCAGCTATCTATATACCAAATTTGGTGGCTCTATCGCATAAATTGTGGGAGATATACACGTGTTATCGATTGGAGCTGCCAAATATAACGGGTTTTGCGATTACAGGGCCGGGAGGGGGCGTGGCCAAACTGTGATGTTTGGAAGAGCATTCCGGTAATATATATCCCAAATTTGGTGACTCTAGCTTAAAAATTGTTGGGGATATAGCCATTTTCGATTTTTTAGGGCGGGGACGGTGGAGGGCATTCTAGTAGGCATGGCCGGGATTTCAAAGGTGCAGTGCTTGGGGGACGTCGCCAGCTATATACATACCAAGTTTGGTGACTCTAGCTTTAAAATTGTGGACTTCATCGATATGCGTTTTAGGTCTTATCGATTTGCCACGCCCCCAGTATAATATTACATTTTTTACAAAAATGATAAGAGTTTTCTTTAAAAATATATACAATTTTAAAATCAATTTCAATCTAAAAAAATAAATAAAAATAAAATGGCTAATTCAGTTATTTTTCTTCTACTAAACAATTCAGCTGCTTTGCAGTGAAAAAGTTTAGTCCAAGCTGCAAAAAAGTCGACAGTTTTTAATTCCATAAGATCACGACAAATTATATTTTATTAATTTAGTTATTAACAATAAAATGTTTTTACTTGTTGCTTATTCCAAATATAAATTTTTTCACGAAATTTTATTCTAAGTCCTAGTGGGGGATCGCTTCTTTAATGTCTTCTTTTTGCATGTTTTGCAGACTTTCAAATGTGACATTTGCAGCTTAAAACAAGTGAGATTGCTCTAGGAGGGACCGCCCGACTAGTAAATACCCTTAACCCAGAAATGAACACATACACACAAACTCTCGGAAGTTGATGAGTATTGAGCCTGTTAAAAATAAAAAATAAAGTTTACTAATAATTACCAACGGAAAAAGAAATACTCCACAACCGGGAATCAGCACAACTCTTACAAACTGCACCACACTACCACATTATTTATGAATGAAATAATATTACTTAACCGACGCAAAAAATCAAGGAAAACAAAAACTTTGCAGTTGTCATTAAAACGATAAAAATTAATAATAATAATTATAATTATGAATAACAACAAAATTAAAGAATTCAACATTGCTCTACCATCGCTGTATTCGAACCCAGGCTGCCACGTTATTCTCCACAACTCTTACCAACTGGACCACGCTCTTACTTGGCTATTTTGTGTTAAAATTCAACTTAACCGTTCCAAAAAAAATTCCTAGAAAAACGCAAGACAATATCTGAATATGCATATGTATGCGTGCACATGAACACAGAAGATTCCAAGCAGCTGCGCTTTGCCCTCACTACTGAAAATAGATTCTTGATTTGCTCGTAAACTTAATGTACGATCGTTATGAAATTTTCAGGACCTATTAAGATCATCGAAATGTACCTACAAACCAATTTGCACGTGTGTAGTATTTGATTTACTTTGTTTTTATGGTTTTATCGATATTGTAGGCGATTGGGAAGAAATATCCAAAACCTATATTTAAATTCTTCGTATGTTTTACGCAAACATAATAAAATAAATTTGGTGGCTCTAGCTTTTGTAGTTTGGGAGTTATCGATGTTTTGAGATAAACTTGATCTGCGTATGGTATATACGAACCGAATGCGACCAAGATCAGCTTTCTAGCTTTTGTAGTCTCTGAAATCGACGTTTTCATACAGACAGACGGACACGGCTAAGTCGACTCGGTTAGTGAAGCTGATCAAGAATATATACACTTTATGGGTTCGGAGATGCTTTCCTTTGCCTGTTACATACATTTGCACAAAACCATTATACTTTCTTTTACCCATTTTCAATGGGTTCAGGGTTTAAAAAAATAGAAAACTATGTATATTTGTATGTATGTTTAGTTATTTATATTAGGCATATGCACAAACATGTATGTATGTATGTAGAAATCCGTAAAGAACAAGAACATAACAGACATGAGAGAAAAACGCGAAGTGGTCGTTGATATTAAAATACACCATAGGAATGAGAGAGCAAGTAAGCGTGTGGTGAGATCCAAGATAGTCGGTGCCAGAATCTCTTGAGCTACACACGCATTTTACGTTAAAACACGAAAGACTCATTAAAGTCAAATATTACACACACACATTTAGTATAAACGTTGTAAAACCATACATCTTAATATAATAAATAAACTACTGTAATCATAATAACGTCGTCTCAGATTCGTGTGCATCATTGCGGAATTTGGGGCCACAATTTTGGGGGCTCAACCGGGATTGTGAACATTTTACATAAACTATATACCAATACTGTGTGATGTATTAACAATTTCGTGTTTAAGCGGTGCGGTAGTGGAAAAGATTGTTATGAAAGAGTAAAGTTGCAAGTGAAGACTTGGAAAACTGTTGGAAGTCACTTAAGTGCGACAGAGAAAGCTGTATGCGGCGGAACGAAATTTCGAGAAGTTGTGAAATTCGTTCGAAGCGAAAATACTACGAAAGGCGACAAGGCGACAGAAGAAGAACCGTTACTGAGAGCTGCATGACGCGACGCTTGGGATAGTACACAGAGAACATAGAAGCAGAGGCTAGGGTGTTGCTGCTGTGGTGAGCTGATCAAGGCAAAAGGCGTGTAGCAGAGAAGTAAGAACAGCAAGACGTACGTGTGCAGACGAATAGAGGCAAGCAGCTTTGGCTTGTGGGTATAGTTTGTGCAGCGTCGAGAGAACTGTCTGTGGAAAGGTCGTGGTGAGTTGCAGAAAATTGTCGTGCAATCGAAACGAAGTGGAGGCAAAGAAACAAAAGAAATCGATGAAGGAAAACCGATCAAAATTGCAGAAAAACTAACATAGTGTTATAAGTCAAGTTAACATAGTTTTAGTTTAACATTGATTTGACAGGTGATTTACATGTTAATGAAGTTTGAGAGTCACTGATATTGAAATTTGGCGTGTTACCGTCGGCAATTGGCCGAGTTGGCAAAATTTTGAAAATATTTAAAGTTTAATTAAGTTTGCGATAAAAACATATAAAGTTAAAAAATGAATACCGAAGAGATTTTGGCATTGCTCGTAACGGATTTGCGCGGAAAATTAGCTGAGCTTGGACTCAGTACGAGTGGAAGAAAAGCGGAGTTACAAAAAAGGCTGATGGGTTATTTTGGATTGCAATCGCCGGAGGCGAATGAGCGTGATAACGATACAGATGATGAAGTTTTATTTAGAAGTGTTTCAGAAGTTGTAGAGCGGCCGAGTAATGAAGCAAACAGAGGGGAAAGTGTAGCTGGAGTAGGTCAGACTCGACACATAGAAAATGTACCGGTAGCGAGGTCATGGTTCACGTTAAAGGACGTGGAAGGTAGTGTATCGCAATTCTCTGGTTCAAATATTCCAGACATCAATCAGTGGACAGAAGAACTTGAAGAGTGTGCGCTTATGGTAGAGTGGAGTCAGGTTCAAATATTCATTTATGCCAAACAATTGCTTAGTGGTGCAGCGAAGTTGTTTATTCGCAGCCAGCGTAATATTCGCGATTGGAGTGCATTGAAACTAGCACTGCTCGACGAATTTAGTGTCAGAGTGTCATCAGCAGAAGTTCACCGAAGACTTAGCAAACGACAGCAGATGAAGCAAGAAACATTGAACGAATATTTGTATGCGTTAATGGAAATAGCAAAGCCCATTGATTTGGAAGACGAGAGTTTGATAGAGTACTTTGTTAACGGAATTCCCGATTCAAAAGTTAATAAAGCCATATTGTACCAAGCTAGGAACATGAGACATTTAAAGATCCAGATCGAGGCATACCAAAAGATGCGAGGTCCATGGAAGCCGTCAAGCAAATATGGATCGCATAGCAGCTTAGTAGAAAGTGAGTCCAGAAGAGCGTCAGTCACGGTCAGGAAATGTTATAAGTGTGGAGATGAGTCACATTTACAAAAGGACTGTCCAAAAAATGATTTCAAATGTTTTAGATGTAATAAACCAGGACATAGAGCAGCTCAGTGTAGGGTCGAAGTACCAGTTAAGCAAGAAAAGTCAACAAATCTTGTGCAAGATGAAGTGTTAACAAAACCAAAAAGCATGTTTACTTCATTCGGACTGGAATTAAAAACGGTTGTGAGTTCAAAAGTTAGTTTTAAAGGATTGGTGGATACAGGAGCAGATCTGTGTTTGATGCGTAGAAATGTTTTTCTGAAGTTAGGTAATGGCAGTTTGAGAGGCCAGGCAAAATGTTTAACCGGCATTGGCGAGAGTCAGATAGTAACATTCGGTAGCGTGATTATTCCTGTCAAGATTGATAACATTAACATGAATGTTGAATTTCATGTCGTAGCAGATGAAGACATGGCGTTTGAAGCGATCTTGGGAAGAACAATTCTAGAGAATATAGACATGAAAGTTACCAAAAATGGTACAGAGTTTGTTCGCATTGTTGCTGAGGGATATGAGAGCGATAGTGACCGAAACGGTGACCAGCATTGTCCAGAATTACGCAAAGAGTTTGAAAGTCTGTGTATGTTATCGTTAGAGAAAAAGGAAGTCGATGGCGAAATAAAGTTAAACCATCTGAGTCCAAGTCAGGCAGACAGAGCAAAGCGATTAATTGATGAGTATCAGCCAAAAAGAAATGTTGATAGTCCTGTTCAAATGAAAATCGTGTTAAAGGATGAGTTGCCGATTTACCAACATCCACGGCGTTTAGAATATAGTGAGCAAAACATAGTTGACGAGCAAATTAAGGATTGGCTAGAAGAAAAGATAATAAAGCCGAGTACGTCAGAGTTTGCTTCTCCTATCGTGCTGGTAGCTAAGAAAAATGGGAAAAAGCGTCTTTGTTGTGACTATCGAAAATTAAATGAGAAAATAGTACGAGACAATTTTCCAATGGTACAGATGGACAGTGTGATTGAAAAGTTACAGGGAGCAACGATTTTTACGACGTTGGACTTGAAAAACGGTTATTTTCATGTACCGGTCGAGCCACAGTCGCAAAAATATACATCGTTCGTTACGCAAAAAGGGCAGTACGAGTTTTTGTTTGTCCCGTTTGGGATATCAAACTCGCCCGCAGTGTTTAGTAGATTCATTATGGCCGTCATGCGCGAATTAGTTAAAAGTGGAGACGCAGTAGCTTACATTGACGATATCATCATTCCAAGTATCGATGTAGAAGAAGGATTAGAAAAACTGAAAAGAGTTCTTGAGATTGCAGCTAAAAATGGTCTGCGAATAAATTGAAACAAATGCCAGATTCTGCAGAGCAAGGTAGATTTTCTAGGGTACATTGTCGAGAAGGGTACGATTAGACCTAGCGAGGAGAAAACTAAGGCTGTAGCTAATTTCCCGATACCTCGAGATAGAAAAGCTATACAACGTTTTCTGGGATTGACTTCGTACTTCAGAAAGTTCATAGATGGGTACGCAGTGATTGCTAAACCATTATCGGACATGCTGCGGAAAGACTCAAGGTTCGAGTTTAAAGAATTGCAGCAAGTAGCATTCGAACAGCTAAAAACAGCGTTGACTAGTAAGCCCGTGTTGAAGCTGTATAATCCGAAATTGGCAACGGAGATACATACAGATGCTTCTAAGTTTGGTTTTGGAGCTGTACTTTTGCAGAGAGATCCAGGGGACAATATGTTACATCCAGTTATGTACATGAGTCGCAAAACAAAGCCTTGCGAGGAAAAATATCACTCGTATGAGCTTGAAGTATTGGCAGTAATTGGAGCTTTAACAAAATGGCGAATATATGTCTTGGGAACAAAGTTTAAAATCATCACTGATTGTAATGCGTTCGCCATGACTATGAAAAAGAAAGAGGTACCTTTGCGAGTGGCCAGATGGGCGATGTACTTGCAAGATTTTGAGTATGAGATAGAACATCGGTCAGGTACGAAAATGAGGCATGTGGACGCTTTGAGCCGTGTTGCTTGTTTTTTAGTTACAGAAAGTGTGATGCACAAACTAAAAGAAGCTCAAATGGTGGATGACTGGACGAAAGCTGTTAGAAGCCTTGTCGAGAACCAGGGGTATGAGGACTTTTATATTTCGAACCAAATTCTTTTCAAAGACCCGGATCGAGAACTAATAGTCGTGCCGTCTCAGATGGAGACTGAAATAATTCAGATTGCGCACAAACAGGGACATTTTGCAGCAAAGAAAACACAAGATTTGGTCGAGAAATCTTACTTTATACCAAAATTAAAGGAAAAAGTAGCTCGAGTGGTTGCAAACTGTGTAGAGTGTATACTGGTAAATGCGAAGGCTGGAAAACATGAAGGGTATCTAGTGCCGATAGATAAAGGCGATAAACCTTTAATAACATTTCACATTGATCACGTCGGACCATTGGAGATTACCAAAAAGCGGTATAATCACATATTGGTGATTGTTGATGCATTTTCAAAATACGTATGGCTTTATCCTACACGTAGTACAGGTGTCGATGAGGTAATCGGTTGCTTAGAAAAGCAAGCAGTAATTTTTGGTAATCCATGTAGAATTGTATCAGACAGAGGTGCAGCTTTTACTGCAAATGCTTTTAAGGATTATTGTGAAAAAGAAAGGATACAGCATTTAATGATCACAACAGGTGTACCACGTGGCAACGGACAAGTTGAACGGATGCATAAAATTGTGATACCAATGTTGTCGAAATTAAGCATAGGAAGTCCAGGCTGTTGGTATAAACATTTAGGAAGAGTACAGCAGACGATTAATAACATAGAGCCGAGGAGTACAAAGATTGCGCCGTTTAAGATTTTGACAGGTGTTAATATGCGATACTCAGAAAGCATAGATTTAAAAGAATTAGCACAGCAGGCTTTGATTGATGAACTGGATGTTGAACGAAATGAATTGCGTAAAGAAGCAAGGGAGAATATCAAAGAGTTGCAAAGAGAAAATCAACAAGCTTTTGATCAAAAAAGAAAGGTTGACAAACAATATAAGGAAAATGATTTAGTTGCTATTAAGCGTACGCAATATGGAGTGGGGTTAAAACTAAAAGGGAAATATCTTGGTCCGTACAAAGTAGTTAAGATTCACAAACATGGGCGCTATGATGTTGAAAAGGTAGGAGAGGGAGAAGGTCCGTGTCAAACATCAACTGTGGCAGAGTTCATGAAGGAATTCGGGTCGAATCCTACGTCAGGAGGGCCGAATGTAGGAATCCGTAAAGAACAAGAACATAACAGACATGAGAGAAAAACGCGAAGTGGTCGTTGATATTAAAATACACCATAGGAATGAGAGAGCAAGTAAGCGTGTGGTGAGATCCAAGATAGTCGGTGCCAGAATCTCTTGAGCTACACACGCATTTTACGTTAAAACACGAAAGACTCATTAAAGTCAAATATTACACACACACATTTAGTATAAACGTTGTAAAACCATACATCTTAATATAATAAATAAACTACTGTAATCATAATAACGTCGTCTCAGATTCGTGTGCATCATTGCGGAATTTGGGGCCACATGTATGTACAAACTGACATACTCAAGGAAAAATACGTACGAATGCACGTACTGGCGCCGTCGCGACGCTTAACTAAAATTAACAGGCTGGCGCCTCCCCTTACATACAATCAATACGTATACGTACAGTGAAGGAAAAAAAATCAACATACACCCCAATTTTTCCGAGTTTTCGGGAAACCGCAAGGAAAAATTAAAAACTGAGTATGCCAAAATTTCAAGGACTCACAAATGAATGTTATGAGGAAAATACTGCTCCTCGCTGTAGTTAAATTAAGTAAAAAAGTGATGTCAAAAGAGGGAAATCTCTGACTATTTTGACAATTTGCTTTGTTATACTTCTTCCTAAGTTAATAGACGTAATATTAGTGCAATTATTTTTGTTAAAAATGGATTAACGTAAGGAAACACAAATTTCTGTGCGCAATTTGATTATATGATTCCGTAAGGATAAGAAATCATGTGGCGAAATCGCACAGATAGTTAAATTAAGTCGATCTACTATTCAGACCATCATTCGATACTACAATGATAAAAATAGTGCTGAAAATAAGCCCAGAAAGGGAAAGCCAAAATCACTTTCGAAACGGATGAACGGAGTATCCTTAAAGAAGTCCACCAAAACGCCAAATAATGCGGTCCAAAAATGGCGGAACACCTTGAAAATATTCCGGCGCTATTGTTTCTCCGAGAACAATAAGAAATTTCTCCCACGGGGAAGGTTATATAAGCAGAGATCACCGAAAAAAAAACAAACATTTCCGAAAATAATCGGATTCTACGCTTAGATATTGCTAATGTGAACTTAAAAAAGGATGCAGGTTTTTGGGAATCGAGTATTATTTATCGACGAGAGCAAGTTTAATCGTTTTGGTAGTGATGGCTGATCCTAGGTTTTGAGGAAGCAAAACACAGCACTTGACCTTAAGAATATCATACCCACAATCAGGCATGGAGGTGGTAATGTGATGGTTTGGGGAGCTATGGCGTCGTCTGGAGTCGGCCAATTAGTGTTAATTGAAGGTAACATGGATCGTTTTCAACATAAGAACATATTGGAACAAAATCTGAAACCACCGGTAGATTGCTTGGCCTTAGGAAAGTCCTGGATCTTTCAGCAGGACAATAACCCAAAGCATACCGACTATGTTGTGTGGGACTGGCTGCTCCATTATGCTCCAAGGCAGCTAAATTTGTCACTATAATTGCGGAACTTGAGCCCAATAAAGCATCTTTAAGACAATTTGGACAATTTAATTGCACTTGAAACAAATAAAAAAACAACAAAAACTATTAATATTCCATTTTGCAAGTGTCAAGAAACTCTTTACACAAATTATTAAATGACCATTAAAACTAATCTTAGACATAAAAGCTTGATTAATATTAAGACTTAGTATTTTGTGTGACCTCCGTTAGCATCTATGACACATTGTAGTCGGTTTTTCATTGATTGAAATAATTTTTTTAGGTCATAATTGCTAGGTAAAACTTGCCACTCTTCCAATATTGCAGCTTTAAGTGCTGCTGTGGTTTTTGGTTGCCTTTTAGCCACTTTTTTCTTCAAAAACGACCACAAATTTTCAATTGGGTTAAGATCGGGACTCTGGGCGGGGGTATCTAGCACTTTTCCACAGTTATAAAGCAGCCACATTCGCACCATATTCGCTTTATGCTTTGGGTCGTTGTCTTGATAAAACTTAAAATTTGGCTTATTGTCTCTTACAAGCCCCATTTTATTGGCACTGCTCGTCAAATTGCTTTTTAAAATGTTGAGGTACTGCAGGCCATCCATCGTTGTGTCAATAAATGTAAGGTCTCCGACCCCTTTGCTAGAGATGCACCCCCAAACCATAACCGACAATTTACCAAACTTCACTGTTGGAATGATGTTGCGACTCTCAAGCGAAGTAAGCGGTTTTCGCCACACTCTAGCTGGTCCGTCATTGTAATATAGCATTATCTTTGTTTCATCACAAAATATGACGTCGTCCCAATGATCAGCAGGCCGAGAAATATTTAAAAGAGCGAAGGACAAACGCTTTTCAATGTTTGATGAAGAAAGTAGTGGCTTCTTGCGCGCAGCTCTCGACCTGTACTTGTTGCGCAAAATGGCCTGACGAACTATTAAATGTGAAACATTGACCCCACACTCTTTTGAGGTCCCTAGCAAGCATTCTGGTTGAGATCTGAGGGTTTTGGGATACTTTTCTCATCATAAGGCGCTCTGCACGTGAAGTTATTTTGAGTTTAGGGCCACCGCCACGTTTTGGTTCCAAAGTACCTCCGTTTTCGACACGTTTTAATGTATTGTAAATTGTCTTCCGTGTAACAGAAAACATCTCTGCCAGCTTTTGCCCATCTAGTTATTGAAATACACCAGCTGGATCACTTCAAACGACATTCTCTTGCCTGGCATCTTTATTTCTCAGTTTTAAAGTAAATTACGTGAACAAATCACAAAATTTTCACCAAACAACTAAGAATATCATAGAAAAGAAGAATGTTACATACGCTTTGTAACGGTAAATGCCGATTTCAGAGACTACAAAAGCTAGAAAGCTGATCTTGGTCTCATTTGGTTCGTATATACCATACGCAGATCAAGTTTATTTCAAAACATCGATAACTCCTTCCGTTTTCTTACTATCGATATTTATCGCTTTTTTGACTCGGTTTTTTAAGCATAACTCCCAAACTATAAGTGCTAGAGCCACCAAATTTTTTTTATGTTCGCGTAAAACATACGAAGAATTTTACACACGTGCAAATCGGTTTGTACATACATCTCGATGATCTGAATAAGTCCTGAAAATTTCATAACGATCATACATTTAGTTTACGAGCAAATCAAGAATTTATTTTCAGTAGTGGGGGCAAAGCGCAGCTCCTTGGCAATTTCTGTGTACATGTGCACGCATACATATGCATATGCAAAATTTGTCTTGCGTTATTCTAGGAATTTTGTTTGCAACGGTTAAATTGAATTTTAACACAACGAAGAGAAGTAAAAGCGTGGTCCAGTGGGTAAGAGTTGGGCCGCGTAACGTGGAGGCCCGGGTTCGAATTCAAGGTTGGTATGGTAGTAAATGTTGAATTGTTTTATTTTATTTATTTATAATTATTATTTTTATTAACTTGTATCGTTTTAATGACAACTGCAAAATTTTCGTTTTCCTCGACTTTTTGCGATGGTTAAGTAATGTTATATCATTCGCGAAAAATGTGGTAGTGTGGTGCAGTTGGTAAGAGTCGTGCATTTAAGAGGGAGAGAGCGAGTTCGAGCCCCGGTTGTAGAACATTTGTTTTTCCGTTGGTAATTGTTTTTTTTTTAATTTTTAAAAGGCTCATTACTCATCAACTGCCGAGAGTTTGTGTGTATGTGTTAATTTCTGGGTTCAGGGTATCTACTAGTCGGGCGGTCCCGACTAGAGCAATCTCACTTGTTTGTTATTGAGAAGTTGAAAAAATTCATTTTTTCTCAGTGTGTAAACTCATTCTTGACACACTGTATATATATATATATATATATAATGAAAAATTTAATAACGCTTTGTTGAAAAAAAATACAACTTAATTTTTATACTTTCAACTTAACGGTTAGGAGTGTCTGATGTAAATACAACTTGACTGTAAGAAGTCTATTGTAGAACTCATTCTTAAAACTGAAGTCAACGCTTAACAAACCTCGGCTTGAGCTCTTTAGATCATGAGTTTTTACTCTTTTGACGATGCTCTTTATTGTTTGTTCTCTTTATGAGTTTCTGGAATATTCTGAGAGCCTAAATTTGAGCTGCGTTGGCTATTTATGCATTTGGTGGGAATAACGATTGCGGCGGATGTTTATAATTGATTCTATGAACGGTCCCACGCCAAAATTGTTATTGTCACCAAAGATTTATAATTTTGGGGTTCAAGTGTTTACTGTTACAGATTTTATGTGTTTCTTATCGTTCTTGCTTAGGGTGTATTATGTTACAGAGTTTATATGATGTGCTTAGTTGCTAAGGCTTATGTATAAGGGGTGACATTGGTTGCTGTGGACATATGTTATATACTATGCTGATGTATGTAAGGGCTTAGTATATTTTGTGTATAGATTGTGGGTGTGTTACATATGTCACTATATATAAGTATGTATGTACATTCCTATACATAAATTATTTTAAATATTATTATACCCTGAACCCATTGAAAATGGGTAAAAAAGGGTATAATGGTTTTGTGCAAATGTATGTAACAGGAAGAAGGAAGCATCTCCGACCCCATAAAGTATATATATTCTTGATCATCATCACTAGCCGAGTTGATTTAGCCATGTCCGTCTGTCTGTCCGTCTGTCTGTCCGTCTGTCTGTATGAACGCGTCGATTTCAGAGACTACAAAAGCTAGAAAGCTGATCTTGGTCTCAATCAATTCGTATATACCATACGCAGATCAAGTTTATTTCAAAACATCGATAGCTCCTTCCGTTTTCTTATTATCGATATTTATCGCTTTTTTGACTCGGTCTTTTAAGCATAACTCCCAAACTAAAAGTGCTAGAGCCACCAATTAATAATTTTTAATTTTTTTATGTTTGCGTACAACATACGAAGAATTTAAATATTTCAGGTTTTGGATACCTCCCCCCAATCGCCCCCAATATTGAAAAACCATAAAAACAAAGCAAATCAAATACTACACACGTGCAAATCGGTTTGTACATACATCTCTTTGATCTGAATAAGTCCTGAAAATTTCATAACGATCATACATTTAGTTTACGAGCAAATCAAGAATCTATTTTCAGTAGTGGGGGCAAAGCGCAGCTGCTTGGCAATTTCTGTGTACATGTGCACGCATACATATGCATATGCAAAATTTGTCTTGCGTTCTTCTAGGAATTTCGTTTGCAACGGTTAAATTGATTTTAAACACAACGAATCGAAGTAAGAGCATGGTCCAGTGGGTAAGAGTTGGGCCGCGTAACGTGGTGGCCCGGGTTCGAGTCTAGCAATGGTATGGTAGAGCAATGTTGAATTACTTTATTTTTTCGTTATTAATAATTATTATTATTATTAATTTGTATCGTTCTAATGACAAGTACAAAATTTTCGTTTTCCTTGACTTATTGCATTATAATGTTATATCATTCGCGAAAAATGTGGTAGTGTGGTGCAGTTGGTAAGAGTCGTGCATCTTAAGACGGAGAGAGCGAGTTCGAGCCCCGGCTGTGGAACATTTCTTTTTCCGCTGGTAATTGTTTTTTTTTTTTACATTTTTAAAAGGCTCAATACTCATCAACTGCCGAGAGGTTGTGTGTATATGTTCATTTCTGGGTTCAGGGTATCTACTAGTCGGGCGGCCCCGACTAGAGCAATCTCACTTGTTACTATATGCACTTACCTTGTAAATATTCATACGCCGCCTCCAGATTCAACTGTTTTAATAAACTTATTATTTCATCACCATCAGGCAGAACATCTTTATTGTCACTCATTTTTGACCATTCACTGTCACACTTGCTCAAAGAATGACGAAATTCGCCAAAGTGCTGCTGCGCAACTCGTAAATTAACGATCGTCCGATCATTGCACTTCGGATATGTTTTGCGTTTCGATTGAGAACAGTTGAGAGAGTAAATTTTACTCTCTCACAAAATTCAAGTACTTCGTTCTTATTCTAAGATTTTCCGTGCTTGATTTGACAAATCAATCCCGACACATACACGATTCAAGAATATTAGCACGAATTTGAGTACGAATCGTGGTAAAATTTGAAGTACGAATTTAACTATTTTTTCCTTAATTTAGTACGGCAATTTTATTTTCTGTGTACTTACTCATATCAGTATTTCTATTTAACCTTCTACACACCTGATCATAATATTAGGTACACCCATGTACGTAAACTCCAACATAACAGAAAACAGTTTTATTCAATTTTAAAATTAGGTTTCACTTCTTCTTTGAATATTTGTTTTCAATAAAATAAGCATGATTATATAACAGGATAATGATTTGTTAACTGGTTGTAATTATTATTTTTTTGCCTTATTAGTATTAACTGGTTAATATCCAGTGTATCCACCTCTATTTTTGGTCACCTTTATTATTCTGTTCGGCATACTCTTAATTAGCTTCTGGCAGGTTTCTATAGGAGTGTCAGACCACAATTTTTGGACGCCCTCCCATACTTTTTGTTTGTTTGAGAATGAACACTTTGCCAACTTCTTTTTTAAATCTCCCCACAACTGTTCGATGGGACTTAGATCGGGAGATTGCAGTCAATTTTTTGATTCTCAAAGAATTTGGTCAAAAGCTTTGATGTATGCTTTGGGTCGTTGTCTTGCTGAAATACCCAATGCAAAGGCATATTTTCTTCAGCATAAGGAAGCATAGCACTCTTCAATATAAATTTGTACTCCTCAGCATTCATCCTGTTTGTCGTCTGGAAAAGTGGACCTCCTACCAGGAGAAGCAGCCCCAAAACATGATATTCCCACCTCCATGATTCATAGTCTTTTTAGTAAAACGTACATCGAATTCCTTTCCCTTTGGGCGTCGTACATTCCTTTCACAATTATTTCCAAATAAATTAATTTTCGTTTCATCGCTCCATAAAACATTACTCTTTTTTGACCGCTATATTTTTTTGGACGCATAAGTGGAACATTTCTTGCTATTCTCCCAGGAAGATTGCCATCTTGCACTTACTTCTTGCCCAATTTCAGCTGCAATCTCCTTTGACGACTTAAGTGGGTCTTTTTTGCTCAAAGAGACAATGTAGTGGCCCAGTTTTTTGCTTGTTTTCTTTGGCCTTCCTCGAGTTTCCTGACTAGGTTTCCTTTTCAAAACATTTTTCACAAAATTGTGAGATCTATTCATTTATTTGACAATAGCCCGAAGAGAACGGCCTTCTTTGTTCAGGCTAAGAGCCAATCGGGCCTCTTCCTCTGTACAATGAGTGTTTCGGCCCATTCTTGTAAAAAAAAAGAAAATAATTATTTGTATATATTTGTGTGTATTTGTGTGTACCTATTAATTTGATCATCCGAAATGTGTGTTCAGCTCACAATTTCGATAGAAGTTCTGTTATCCGGGGGTTCCCCTGATTAATTTTTTTGTCACAGAGTTGCCACACATTGACAAATAGAAGTTACCAAAAAAAAAAAATTATTTTCTACACTTAAACTACGATAAAACAGATTATTATTGAAGAGTTTCATGGTGTACCTATTAATATGATACGGTGTGTATATCTGATTATACAAGAAGTAAAACGCCACTACCATCGCCAAGTGCGTAAACTACTAATTAGGATGCCCTGGGTGTATCTATGTTTTCTTCATCATGTATATATTGGCGAGTACTACTATTATGTTTGCTAAAACGATAAAAAGCAGCAAAATCAGCTAGGCATAAACTGTCAAAAGCGCCGGGGCGCTGAATATAGTGGTCTATTAGCGCTAACTAAAATATGTCTGTAGAATTATCGGGTAAATTTTGCAACTGTTGTCTTGATTTGGGTATCCTAACCCAATGCTCTCGTAATTAAGTATTTATATATACTTCAGCGTTACTGCTTTCAGACAAATTGCTTTATGGTTAATGTAACCAGCACTGGCTCCTACTAATCTCACTAACTGCTTCACGC
Source organism: Drosophila paramelanica (assembly GCA_035043915.1). Lineage (NCBI taxonomy): Eukaryota > Metazoa > Arthropoda > Insecta > Diptera > Drosophilidae > Drosophila > Drosophila paramelanica. The sequence goes on along the minus strand of JAWNMO010000661.1, from coordinate 20,668 downwards.
ATTAACTTTGAAATACCTCTCTGAGACTTTTTAATATAATTAACGACGTAACTGCAGCAATATTTGTTCGCTGTAGTAAAAGTAGGTAGCTTTTATAAGCGTAAAGCTTGACTGCTGCGAAAGATCGCTTTAAAAATATTTTTGGCTTTTTTAGGCGAGATCTAAGTGCATTTATTTAGCACTCATAGCTAATATTAATTTGCTCGTGTGACAAAAAACGGTTAAAGTCGCAAAGAATAACTTTAGTATCACGATCAAATGGACACTCAAGCATGGTCTGAATTTTATCAAAAATTCTTCTCTATATTATGAGTATCCTCAGCTAATGGACAAAGAATTTCTGTTTGGGGCATAGGAGGGTATGGAATACCGAATCTCCATATTTTTTGAGCTCTAACTTTCCGCCGGCAAGAATGCCCGTGGTTATGTGTTTGATACTGTAAAAGTGGGGCAACATCTGGGTCAAGAGTATCAGTTGTTACAAACTGATCAATAAATGACTCTACTGGGGGAATACTTGACTCTGGATCTGTTCTAATAAGACAACATTTTTGACAAGTATAACTAGTAGCTCTGTACATCTAGTTTCTGCTGCTGAGAAAGTTATGAAAAATGATGGAAGACCAAAATGCCGAATCATGGCCATAACTCTCTTCTTTTAAGCGTTCAAGTGAGCAGGAGACGCGCGGATACCTTTTAAAACACTATAGCCATCATCGTGGCGTATTAAATTATCTAAATGTTTCTCATTAAAGTCGTTTGCAGCAGAAATGCCTTGAGTGGCGCTGTGCTTGCCTAAGCAAATATAGGTATTGTTTCTAATATTAATTAGCTCCATTTTTGTTAGTTTAGAAACAACGTATTAGTTATACAACCTCTTCTATCAAAATTTCTAAGCTTGGAGATAGTTGGAAAGGCCAGCTCCTCTCAATCACAATCTGCGATCATATCCAAAGGACGCGGACCCTCCCCAGGAGCTAGAACTATTCTTTGCATCTACTTCAATACTATTTTGTTGGTTTGTGGAGGCTTGAGATCTTTCTAACAGTTGTGCTGCTTTGTCTCTATCGTCGGCTGACGCAACAAAGGGAACTTTGTCGGATGAAAATGAAGACAGCCACTGTTCGTTAACAGTAATCTGATGCTTCCCATAAAGCTCGGTATCGACTGAATATCGAATTGTATACGCAACTTTGGAGGGCCTAATGCCTTTAGCCATAGATTAATAAAAAAACAATAAGGAGAAATGTGGATCACGAGCTTTAGTAATCGGTTTTTTCTTATACAACTAAAAAATACCTATTTTATCTAAAGAAAAACTTAAATCTAATATTTTGTATAATACCCATTGTTTAATAGAGTATCATCCAAACGTTTTGGCATATTTTGTATAATTTTGCTGGTGTACTCGTGTCCAATTTTGGCCCATTCTTCCTCAAGCCGTTTTTTTAACTCCGATATGGACGATGTTGGTGTTTTGTGCACACGGCGGTCCAACTCACTCTTCAAATTTTCAATGGGATTAAGATCAGGCGAATGGGGCGGCGTTTCCAATACTTTTGGGCAGTTATACAGCAACCAGGACTTGACTTTATAGGCCTTATGCTTCGTGTCATTGTCCTGATATAACTTAAAGGTGTCGGCAATACCCATTTTCTCGGCTGACTGCTTCAAATTCTTCTCCAAAAATTTCAGGAACTGATCTTGGTTCAATATGCCATCAACAAACACAAGATTTCCCACTCCTTTTGTTGAAATACAGCCCCAAACCATAGCACTGCCCCTTACTTCTTAATTTGCGGTTGCGCTCAGATAGCAAAGGCTTTTTTCTAGCGACTTGGCCGTAGTACCCTTGTTTTTTAATAGTACGCTGAATCGTTTGGGCTGAAACGGTCTTTCCGTGATGGGCACAAAATTCAGCTGCCAGTTCCGGAGCACTTAGTCGAGGATCTTTCTTAATTTTCCTAATTAGTTCAGCTTCTTCGTGCTTGGTCAACTTTTTGGGTTCTCCAGTCCGCTTAATTGACGCGATTTTTCCTTCAGTTTTAAATCATCGGTTTGTCACCGACCGTATTTGGCTTCATCGCCAGGATTTGGGCAGTTTTCTTATATGTCTTGCCCTCTAAATGAATTGGAGCACAAGTTTTCGCTGCTCTAAGGATGAATTATTTCCTTTCCGGCCTATTTTAATTTTATGTGCGGCAATTCAATTTTGCGGAAAATTTGCAGTCAATAAATTTTTGTCTGGTTTTGGTGTTTCGTGGAATTTAATTTTTTGTACCAATTGTGGCTATTTCGAGTTGCCACTGACTTTTATTATACGACTTCCAAAAAATACCGAATACTAATGTTGCGCAAACCGAATTCTAATGTTGTTGTTGAATTTTTTTTATACCCTGAACCGATTGAAAATGGGTAAAAAAGGGTATAATGGTTTTGTGCATATGTATGTAACAGGCAGAAGGAAGCATCTCCGACCCCATAAAGTATATATATTCTTGATCAGCATCACTAGCCGAGTCGATTTAGCCATGTCCGTCTGTCTGTCCGTCTGTCTGTATGAACGCTTCGATTTCAGAGACTACAAAAGCTAGAAAGCTGATCTTGGTCTCAATCAATTCGTATATACCATACGCAGATCAAGTTTATTTCAAAACATCGATAGCTCCTTCCGTTTTCTTATTATCGATATTCATCGCTTTTTTGACTCGGTCTTTTAAGCATAACTCCCAAACTATAAGAGCTAGAGCCACCAATTAATAATTTTTAATTTTTTTATGTTCGCGTATAACATACGAAGAATTTGAATGTTTTAGATTTTCGATACCTCCCCCCAATCGCCCACAATATTGATAAAACCAAAAAACAAAGTAAATCAAATACTACACACGTGCAAATTGGTTTGTAGATATATTTCGATGATCTGAATAAGTCCTGAAAATTTCATAACGATCGTACATTTAGTTTACGAGCAAATCAAGAATCTATTTTCAGTAGTGGGGGCAAAGCGCAACTGCTTGGCAATTTCTGTGTACATGTGCACGCATACATATGCATATGCAAATGGTCTTGCGTGTTTCTAGGAATTTATTTTTTGCAACGGTTAAGTTGAATTTTAGCACAGTCAAAGCAATTAGGAGCGTGGTCCAGTGGGTAAGAGTTGTGCCGCACAGCGTGGAGGTCCGGGTTCGAATCCAGCGACGGTTGAGCAATGTTGAATTCTTTTATTTTTTCGTTATTCATAATTATTATTTTTATTATTATTAATTTGTACCGTTTTAATGATAAGTGCATCGCAAAAAATCAAGGAAAACGAAAATTTTGCACTTGTCAATAAAGAGATACAAATAAATAATAATGAATTACGAAAAAATAAAAGAATTAAACATTGCGCTACCATCGCTGTATTCGAACCCACGCCTCCACCTTATGCGCCACAACTCTTACAATCTGGACCCCGCTCTTACTTCGCTTCGTTGTGTTAAAATTCAACTTAACCGTTCCAAAAAAAATTCCTAGAAAAACGCAAGACAAAATTTGCATATGCATATGTATGCGTGCACATGAACACAGAAATTGCCAAACAGCTGCGCTTTGCCCCCACTACTGAAAATAGATTCTTGATTTGCTCGTAAATAAATGCGATCGTTATGAAATTTTCAGGAGTTTTTCAGATCATCGAAATGTATGTTCAAACCAATTTTATTAACTTTGTTTCTATGGTTTTATCGATATTGGGGGCGATTGGGGGAGGTATCTAAAACCCGAAATATTTAAATTCTTCGCATGTTTTACGCGAAAATAAATTTAGTGGCTCTAGTTTTTATAGTTTGGGAGTTATGCTTAAGAAACCGAGTCAAAAATGCGATAAATATCGATAATAAGAATAATAGACAGACGGACATGGAATATATATACTTTATGGGGTCGGCGATGCTCTCTTCTGCCTGTACCTTCTGCCTTTTTTACCCATTTTCAATGGGATCGGGTATAAATCGTATGATAAAGCTTGTTTAATTAGCTTTTCCAATATCGGCGTAGGACTTTTTCTCCTTAACATGTAAGTTAAAAATTAACCTACGTTCTTCTAAAGAGAGCTCCTTACGCATAATTTTTGCTAAAAAATTACACTCGCTTTGACAATTTTTTTTATAAAGTATAACGAATAAAAGTGCACAGATGGATTTAAGAAAAGTCCCGTTGCAAATCTATTCTTAGAAGCTCACAATTCGTGGAAATACCTAACTGCGTTAAAGTGTACCAAGACTTTTGTGGAGTCTAAATCTGTTATGTTTGTGTTAAAAATCAAATGTTAAGAAAGCCGATTATCGAAATAAATAGATTTTTGTTTTATCTTACTCTTAAATAATGAATGCAGAATACTACATTTAAATTTTTTATTTTCGTTAAAAAACATTAAAGATAACAGTTGTTTTTCTAAAAATTGTGGTGGTGATTTTTTTCAAAATTGAAGAAATAAATAAATATAAACAAAACAAGTGAGATTGCTCTAGTCGGGACCGCCCGACTAGTAGATACCCTGAACCCAGACATTAACACATACACACAAACTCTCGGCAGTTGATGAGTATTGAGCCTTTTAAAAATTAAAAAAAGAAAACAATTACCAACGGAAAAAGAAATGTTCCTCAACCGGGGCTCGAACTCGCTCTTTCCGTCTTATGATGCACGACTCTTACCAACTGCATCACACTACCACGCTATGATATAACATTATATGATATAACGTATATGATATAACATTACTTAACCATCGCAAAAAGTCAAGGAAAACAAAAGTATCATACATGAATAATGTGGTAGTGTGGTGAAGTTGGTAAGAGTTGTGCATCTTTACACGGGGGGACCGAGTTCCGACTCCCGGTTGTGGAGTATTTATTTTTCCGTTGGTAATTATTAGTAAATTTTATTTTTTATTTTTAACAGGCTCAATACTCATCAACTGCCGAGAGTTTGTGTGTAAGTGTTCATTCTAAGTTCAGGGTATCTACTAGTCGGGCGGTCCCGACTAGAGCAATCTCACTTGTTTTTATTTTTAACAGGCTCAATACTCATCAACTGCCGAGATTTTTTGTATTTGTTCATTTCTGGGTTCATGGTATCTACTTGTCGGGCGGTCCCGACATTTAAATTCTTCGTATGTTTTACGCGAACATAAAAAACTAAATTTGGTGGCTCTAGCTTTTATAGTTTGTAAGTTATGCTTAAAAAACGAGGTCAAAAAAGCGATAAATATCGAAAATAAGAAAACGGAAGGAGTTATCGATGTTTCGAAATAAACTTGATCTGCGTATGGAATATACAAACCGAATGGAAACAAGATCAGCTTTCTAGCTTTTTTAGTCTCTGAAATCGACGCGTTCATACAGACAGACGGACAGACAGACGCACAGACAGACAGACGGACATGGCTAAATCGACTCGGCTAGTGATGCTGATCAAGAATATATATACTTTATGGGGTCGGAGATGCTTCCTTCTGCCTGTTACATACATTTGCACAAAACCATTATACCCTTTTTTACCCATTTTCAATGGGTTCAGGGTATAAAAAGCGTGCTCTAGTCGGGAGTGCCCGACTGGGTTATTCCCTGAACCCCGGTACATAGTAAATATTGAAATATCAAAAGTAAATTAAATTAAGCTATAATACACATAAAACTATAACTTAAGTTTTTAAAACAATTTAATTTTACTTAAATAATATATTTAAATATTTACACTATCCTGAATACTAACTGAAATTTCATTGTGATAACTATAAACTGTCTCGAAAGTCCTAGCGCTAATGTTCTCAGTGGAAATATTTGAAAACACCCAATCAATGTGCGAGTCACAATTGGTAGTGAACGTCTTCAAATCTAACAGGCACCTAAATCTTTCATCTATTCACTTATTATAGATTAATTAAAATCTTCTAAAATAAGACAGTTTTCATTTAAAAACGAATTTTGCGAAGTAAATCCTCAAATTCTATTTTAAAGAGAGCTAACGGAAATGTCGGACTTTTATAAATTACTAAGAGCCCCATAGACCTATATCGAAATATGGCATATTCAAACACAACTGGTCCTGACATTATTTTACCGCTTATACAATGTGAAACATCGTTGACAATATAATTTCTAAACCTTTTTTAGGTCGCACTGAGTAAAGTATTATTTCGCAATCTTGACGGACAACCATTGTAAGCTCTGGAATGTCGATATTTTCGTTTGAGTATTTTGAGGCCTCAACGAAGCAAAGATCGGACGACTGATGCATTAAATTGTCCGATGGAATGTCTTCAATATGACAGTGAATACTTTCAGTATTATAAAAGAAAATATCTAACGCAGAACTGTTCCCTAAGTGATCGTAATGTGATTTAAGTAGTTTTTCAGTCCGCAATTTCTCTATTTCATTTTGGACCTTGTCATCATTTTTGGGAGGTTTGGGAGCAACAAAATCTCCTACGAGCAACGTAGTATATTGCAGCATGCTGCATTCAAGGCCAGTGTGAACCACCACTTTGCTATACGTTGCTCGCTGACTCTTGTGGATGGTTATACCAAAGACAATATAAATACAAAGATGAGAAGCGCGAATACATTTGAACGTAAGCAAAAATTATTGGTGTGGCTTTTGAATTGGCTTTTCGCTTTTCAAACGCCACACCAGCCGAGTGGCTTTTCGAGAGCGAAAAGCCACACGATTCAATGCCGAAGTCCGTAGAGTAATAAAGAAACCTAAGATGTGACGTCGCGAATTGAAACAAGTAAGAACGTTGCAGTCACGTTCTTAAATATTGCTATTTTAAACAATTTCGGTATTTTGCAATTTGTGTGTTGCTGGGGGTGGGGGGAGAGTGGGGGTTGCGCCCGCAAATATTTTTTTGTAACTTCTGGGGGAGCTTCCCACTAATATATATCCCGAATTAAGTGACTGTATCTTAAAGACTTTGGGAGATATAGGCATTTCCGATTTTTTTGGGAGGGGCGTTGGGCGTTCTAGTGGGCGTGGGCGGGATTTCAAGGGTGCAAGTTGTGGGGCAGGACACCAGCTATCTACATACCAAGTTTGGTGACTTTATCGCATAAATTGTGGGAGATATACACGTGTTATCGATTGGAGCTGCCTAATACAACGGATTTTGTCATTACGGGGGCGGGAGGGGGCGTGGCCAAAAATTTTTTCCTGTGATGTATGGAGGAACATTCTGGTAATATATCTGCCAAATTTGGTGGCTCTAGCTTAAAAATTGTTGGGGATATAGCCATTTTCGATTTTTTAGGGCGGGGGCGCTGGAGGGCGTTTCAGTGGGCGTGGCCACGATATCAAATGTGCAATCTTCTTGGGAGGTCACCAGCTATATACATACCAAGTTTGGTGACTCTAGCTTTAAAATTGTGCAAATATGCAACACTTATCGATTTGACCTTTCAGGTTTATCGGTTTTCGCGAATATGGGGGCGGGAGAGGGTGTGGCCAAAAAACTTTTTTTTATATTTGGGGGAGCATTCCTGCAATATACATATATGCACAATTTGGTGACTCTAGCTCAAAAACTGTGGGAGATATGAATATCCGTTATAGTGGGCGTGGCCGGGATATCAAGGTCGCAATCTTCTTGGGTGGTCACCAGCTATATATACTATATATATTTTGACATATATATATTTTGACATGGCGATGCCTCAGTTTCTTTTTCACTTCTTTCTCATTTTAAGAGAAAACTGAAAATAATTTTAATTTATTATAATTAAGTATAATGTATTAAATTACAAATACACCATTTTTTTTTATTTTTAATCATGATTTTGCATTTTTATTAAATTAAAACTACAAATAGAGGAATTCAAGAGACGGCGTAAGTATTTTGACAAAATGTTGTTTATCAACTTAAAATATGATTATGTTTTATAAATAAAATTTAAACTTAAAATTAATAAAAAATATATCCCCCTTTGGTATCTAGGTTTTTAATGGAATCCTTTCCCACTCCTTTGTGACCTCAGTGATTGTTTCGTCTCTTGTCCTAGTTATATCGGCCGCTCTCTTTCGCTTTATTAGCGACCACACATTTTCAATAATGTTCAAATCTGACCTTGTTGTGGTGGCCAATCTAGGGTTTTCACCCCAACTTCTCTTAAGAATGTGTTAATCATTTTTGCCTTGTGGCAAGGAGCGTTGTCCTGCTGGAGAATAAATTCTTCCCCGATCAATCTGTCGCCGGAGGGAAACGCAAAATCGTTCAATGTTCTAAGGTATTGATTTTGGTTCATAGAACCGTCAATGGGAACCAAGTCTCCCATACCATTATAAAAAACGGATCCCCAGAACATAACGTTCCCACCTCCATGGCTTACTTTTTGACACACAGGTGCATTTTTTTTACGATAATTTTTGTTTAATCGTACTGAAACTTTTTTTTTTGAAGAGTGGAACTCAAAAGTACTTTCACCCGTCCACAGAACATTGCGCCAAAATGAAACCGGCTTGAGGATGTACCTTTGCGCGAACTCCAAACGCTTAAGTTTATTTTTAGGGGTGATGAAAGGTATTGGTTTTGCTATATAACTTTTTATATCTTTTGATAATATATAGTTTGACGTGAAAAATTATATTCCTTAGCGATATTTATTACGGAAATACCCAAGTTATATTTTGTCACAATTTCTGTTCTTATTATTGTGCTTTGTTCACATATTTTAACCATTTTTAATATTAAAAACACGGTTATATCAAATAATAAGAACGATTTTTTGAAAAAAAAAAAATTGCCTGCTTGCATTCTTATCAGCAGAAAGAAATGACAAAAGATAATAGACAAAATATTTAGCATATTTACAGTTAATAATATGCACTTCACTTTGAGCATCATTTTCGCTTTGTTGAATACAACGGTACTTAGCAAAAGAGACTAAAAGTCAAATTTAAGCTATGTCAAAATATATATGCCGACTAGTGTATTTTTATACCCTGAACCCATTGAAAATGGGTAAAAAGGGTATAATGGTTTTGTGCAAATTTATGTAACAGGCAGAAGGAAGCATCTCCGACCCCATAAAGTATATATATTCTTGATCAGCATCACTAGCCGAGTCGATTTAGCCATGTCCGTCTGTCTGTCTGTGCGTCTGTCTGTCCGTCTGTCTGTATGAACGCGTCGATTTCAGAGACTACAAAAGCTAGAAAGCTGATCTTGGTCGCATTCGGTTCGTATATACCATACGCAGATCAAGTTTATTTCAAAAGATCGATAACTCCTTCCGTTTTCTTATTATCGATATTTATCGCTTTTTTGACCCGGTTTTTTAAGTATAACTCCTAAACTATAAACGCTAGAGACATCAAAACATACGAAGAATTTAAGCCCTTCAGGTTTTGGATACCTCCCCCCAATCGCCTACAATATCGATAAAACCATAAACAAAGCAAATCAAATACTACACACGTGCAAATTGGTTTGTACATACATTTCGATGATCTGAATAAGTCCTGCAAATTTCATAACGATCGTACATTTAGTTTACGAGCAAATCAAGAATCTATTTTCAGTAGTGAGGACAAAGCGTAGCTGTTTGGCAATTTCTGTGTACATGTGCACGCATACATATGCATGTGCAGAAGGTCTTGCGTGTTTCTAGGAATTTATTTTTTGCAACGTTTAAATTGAATTTTAACACAACGAAGCGAAGTAAGAGCGTGGTCCAGTTGGTAAGAGTTGTGCCGCGTAATGTGGAGGTCCGGGTTCAAATCCAACGTTGGTGTATGGTAGAGCAATGTTGAATTATTTTATTTTTTCGTTATTTATAATGATTATTATTATTAATTTGTATCGTTTTAAAAAAATCTTCGTTTTCGTTGACTTTTTCCGATGGTTAACTAATGTTATATCATTCGTCAAAAATGTGGTAGTGTGGTGCAGTTGGTAAGAGTCGTGCATCTTAAGACGGGGAGACCGAGTTCGAGCCCCGGCTGCGGAACATTTCTTTTTCCGTTGGTAATTGTTTTTTTTGTTTTTTATTATTTTTAACAGGATCAATACTCATCAACTGCCGAGAGTGTGTGTGTATGTGTTCATTTCTGGGCTCAGGGTATCTACTAGTCGGGCGGTCCCGACTAGAGCAATCTCACTTGTTTTTTTATTGAACTTTTAGTTTATTCTTATATTTTTTCTTCTCGAAAAAGAACTATGACCTGCAGATCTCGCTGCCTAGTCTTAGACCCCCTCCCATTAATTTTTAAGATTCGCCTGTGACCCAATTTCACTCAGTAGGCGCCGCCGCGTTTTGTACGCACACTCCCAGTATATTTGTCCGTGCGCCGCCTGAGTGTGCGCAGTCGAAAGCTTTTCCGGTCTCTTTGAGCGCATGCACCGTGCTTACAGTTGTAAGCAGTTGTTGCTGCGCACGCAGCTTTTTTTTGTGAGCAGCTTTTGCACATGCGCGCGTATGCTCGTTGTTGTTGTTGTGTTATCCGAGTGTGCGCTGTTGTTTGTTGTTGTTGGTTGTTATCTTGCATTCTCGCTGTTTCTTTTGAGTGCGTGGGCCGTGCTTGTTATCGCAGCTGTTCAATATATGCAGTTTTATGCATATGTTCCTATGCTTGTTATTGTTGTCTGGTCGCGCTGTTGTTTGTTGTTGTTGAATCGTTGCGCTGTTTGAGTGGGAAATAGTTTATGTTTTGAAGAGCTTAGCCTAATCAGTGGTGCTCTCCCCCCTCTAGCCCTAATGCTGCTAGAAAAGACAAAATTCTACTTTTGGCGCTGGTCTCTTCATGAGAATATATTCTATATTAACGGAAATAATAATTATAAATAGAACTAAAAAACAAGTGAGATTGCTCTAGTCGGGACCGCCCGACTAGTAGATACCCTGAACCCAGAAATGAACACATACACACAAACTCTCGGCAGTTGATGAGTATTGATCCTGTAAAAAAAAAAAATAAATAAAAACAATTACCAACGGAAAAAGAAATTGTTCCACAACCTGGGATCGAACTCGCCTATGTCCGTCTTAATATGCACGACTCTTACCAACTGCACCACACTACCATATTATTCATGAATGGTAAAACATTTCTTAACTATCGCAAAAAATCAAGGAAAACGAAAATTTTGCACTTGTCATTAAAACGATACAAATTAATAATAATAATATTATGAATAACGAAAAAATAAAATAATTCAACATTGCTCTACCATACACCAACGTTGGATTTGAACCCGGACCTCCACATTACGCGGCACAACTCTTACCAACTGGACCACGCTCTTACTTCGCTTCGTTGTGTTAAAATTCAATTTAAACGTTGCAAACAAAATTCCTAGAAGAACGCAAGACCTTCTGCACATGCATATGTATGCGTGCACATGTACACAGAAATTGCCAAACAGCTACGCTTTGTCCCCACTACTGAAAATTGATTCTTGATTTGCTCGTAAACTAAATGTAAGATCGTTTTGAAATCAGGACATATTCAGATCATCGAAATGTATGTACAAACCAATTTGCACGTGTGTAGTTTTTATGGTTTTTTCGATATTGTGAGCGATTGGGGGGAGGTATCGTATGTTTTACGCGAACATAAAAAAATTAATTTGGTGGCTCTAGCTTTTATAATTTAGTAGTTATGCTTAAAAAACCGAGTCAAAAAAGCGATAATTATCGATAGTAAGAAAACGGAAGGAGCTATCGATGTTTTGAAACAAACTTGATCTGCGTATGGTATATACGAACCGAAATCGACGCGTTCATACAGACAGACGGACAGACAGACAAACGGACATGGCTTAATCGACTCGGCTAGGGATGCTGATCAAGAATATATATACTTTATGGGGTCGGAGATGCTTCCTTCTGCCTGTTACATACATTTGCACAAAACCATTATACCCTTTTTACCCATTTTCAATGGGTAATAAATAATAAAAATAATAACAATAATAAAAAAAAGGTCCAAGGCGAAAAATATTATATATACAAAAGGAAAAAAAATCGTGGCGTCTATATTTGTGGGGGAACGTTAACACTCCCTCACAAAGCTCTAAAAAAGTAAACATATCCTATTCAGGGAAAGGGTGTACTCGTAGCTCGAAAATTGTGAGAGCGCAAGTGCACCGATTTCGTTTTCGTTCTCAATTTTGCAAAATATCAAGCTGCCTTGTAGCATTTCGGTGTAATGCGTTACTTATCTTAGTATTTATATTGTCTTTGGTTATACCTTCTGTAGGTACAACTGGAAACTGCCTACGGTCAATGGTAACTTGCTCATTTCTTTTATACTAAAAATTTGTAAATATTTTCTGAATTGGGGTCCACGTAGATTCTGTACGAAGAGTACATTTTAAGCGAACAAGAACTCCTACACTTTCTTCTGAAAATTTCATCCATAAAATATTTCAATCAACTCCTTATTCTGACTACAAAATAATTTACAATCCCTAATCACTAACTCTACATACTCGTCCCTCCAAGGGAAATATAACATATCTATTTCCCTAAAATAATTGCTCCTATCAGTATTAATATTAAATCTCCTATATCTAATTATCCCTGGAGTAAAACTCGTCTTCACAAAACCACTACCGTCGTGAAGTGCGTAAACTAAAGATTGGGAAGACCTCGGAGTTTTGATTCTATTTGCGTCATCAATATACAGACGAGTCCCACTATGCCTTTGCTAAAACTATAAAAAGCTGCAAAATCGGCAATGCATACATTTTGTAAAGCGTCTGGACGCTGAATATAATGATCTAAAAGTCGTAGTTCAAATATTGACGTTGAATCGTCGGGTAAATTTTGCAACTTTTGCCTGAACTTAAGTATCCTAACCTGATGCTCTGGTAATGAAGTATTTATATATACTTCAGCGTTAATGCTTTCGGACAAATATCTATCTGTGGATTAATGTGTTAAAAAATTTCTTGTTTAGTGTTTAGTGGTTTATATTGAGGGTGATGTTTGATTGGCAGTGTGTGCATGTGGAAGATGAATTGCGATTAAATAATGTTGATGTGTTAGTCATGTATGTCCTAGTCTAAGGCGGATAAATTTAATTTGGTCTGATCGTGTAATGTTATTTTGTGATGTTTTATGTAGGTAGTCGTATTAGGTTACTGTTAATATTTCGGTACCATATATTGCATTGTGAAATATTATTTTTATACTCGTTCACGAAGTGAAAAGAGTATATTGGTTTTGTGCAATGTCCGTCTTGCTGTCCGTCCGTCCGTCTGTCCGTATGAACGCAATTATTTTCGCCGCTATTGAAGCTAGAGACTTGAAGTTTTGGATATATACTCGTGTGTACCCGCGTCAGATAAAGTGTTAAGGATTTTGAGCTCCGCCCACTGGGGGCGTGGCAAACCGATAACACCTAAAATCGCATATTGCTAAAGTCCACAATTTTAAAGCTAGAGTCACCAAACTTGGTATGTATATAGCTGGTGACCTCCCAAAAAGATTGCGACCTTGATATCCCGGCCACGCCCACTAAAACGCCCCCCAGCGCCCCCGCTCTCAAAAATCGGATATGCATATATCTCCCACAGTTTTTGAGCTAGAGTCACCAAATTTTGCATATACATTGCAGGAATGCTCCCCCAAATATTAAAAAAGTTTTTTGGCCACACCCTCTCCCGCCCCCATATTCGCGAAAACCGATAAACCTGAAAGGTCAAATCGATAAGTGTTGCATATTTGCACAATTTTAAAGCTAGAGTCACCAAACTTGGTATGTATATAGCTGGTGACCTCCCCCACAGATTCACCCTTTGATATCCCGGCCACGCCCACTAGAACGCCCTCCAGCGCCCCCGCCCTGAAAAATCGGAAATGGCTATATCCCCAACAATTTTAAAGCTAGAGTCACCAAATTTGGCAGATATATTACCAGAATGTTCCTCCATACATCACAGGAAAAAATTTTTGGCCACGCCCCCTCCCGCCCCCGTAATCGCAAAACACGTTATATATGACAGTTCCAATCGATAACACGTGTATATATCCCACAATTTATGCGATAGAGCCACCAAATTTGGTATGCAGATAGCTGGTGTCCTGCCCCACAAATTGCGCCCTTGATATCCCGCCCACGCCCACTAGAACGCCCAACGCCCCCTCCCTAAAAAATCGAAAATGCCTATATCTCTCAGAGTTTTTAAACTACAGTCACTTAATTCGGGATATATATTAGTGGGAAGCTCCCCCAGAAGTTACAGAAAAATATTTGCGGGCAGTACCCCCCCACCCTCCCCCTTCCGCCCACGCAACCCGCGAAAATCTATATTTCGTACAGTTTTAAAGCCAGAGTCACCAAACTTGGTATGTATATAGCTGCTGACCTCCCCCAAAGATTGCACACTTGGCATCCCGGCCACGCCCACTATAACGCCCCAAACGCCCCCGCTCCGCCGGAAATGCCTATATCTCCCACAGTTTTCAAGCTAGAGTTACCACATTTGGTGGGTAGATAGCTGGTCACCTCCTTTAAAGAGAGGAACAAAATGTTGCCGACGACCACCCCCACCCGCATTCCCCACTCTCCCCCATCCCCAGCAACACACAAATTGCAAAATACCGAAATTTTTTAAAATAGCAATATTTACGAACGTGAACGAGTATAACGCAGTCGGTAACGCCCGACTGCAACGTTCTTACTTGTTTAGTTTCGTATTGAGTTTGTTTTTAAGATATCTGTTTATGTCATTCGTGTTGTAGTTGGGTGTGTGTATAAGTGTCATATCTTTTGAAGCTTTAGCCATATGATCGGCTGATTCGTTGCCAGTAATGGCAACATGTTATTGTTTGAGCAGTCAGTGTATATAAATGTTTGATTGTTGTATTCGTTTTTAATCCTAGCGAAATGTTGTCTATATATATATGTGGTGGTGTGGTCTTTTTGTGTATTCTGAGTGAGGTGTCTATTATGTCTTGAGGTAGGAGCCAGGGTTGTTGTAGGTGTGGTATTTTGTAGGTTCGGTAGGGGAGGTTTTTCGATTTTAATGTTAAGATTGATCGTTCTAATGATAAGATGTTATTCTACGTTGTTTAATTATATTTGCAATAGGAATGTCTGCACAATTTAAGAGGGTTTTGGAAAGTTTAGCTTTTAAAAAGTCTCGTTTGGGTTCTATGGGTGGAATATTAGCAACAAATAGTAGTTTGGTTATGGGTGTTGAACGGAAGGCTCCGAGTGACATGCGCACAGCAGCATTAAAGAGAGTTTTAATTTTGTTTAGGGCTGATATGGGTGAGAAACCATATATAAATAATGCATAGTCTATCTTGGGTATTATTGTTGCTTTTGTGACAGAGAGTAGAGTATGTGTATTGCAGTTGAATCGCGGTCTAGCAAGACATTTAATTATATTAAGGCTTTTTGATAGTGAGAGTCTGAGTGTTTTAATGTGAGAGTGCCATATGTATCTGTTATTTAGGGTTAGTCCTAGGATTTTAATGGAAGAGACTGACTGATGGTATTTGGATGTTGTTGCAGGATATATTGCAGGTGCAGTTGTGTTTTCTACGTACGTGGAGGTGTTGACACTTGTTGAGTGACAGAACAGCTCCGGAGTAGTTGCACCAACTTTGACTGTTTTGGAATAGGTTGTCCAGGGTTTAGTTGATGTTTTTCTTTTTATTAAAGTTGATTATAAGGAAAAAATCGTCGGCAAAGGCACTGAACTTTATTTCTTTTTGGATAGCTATTATTTTGGCAAGTTTGTTGTATGCAATAAGGAAGAGTATTACAGATATAGGTGAACCTGGTGGTATGCCGTTGATTAACGGAAGAGTGCTGGAGGTTTGGGATGCTATTTTTATAACAATTTTTCTGTTGGACATGAAGTTTTGTATGTAACTTATTATTTCGGCTCTTTGCCCTTCTTTTTCGTTATATTTCTGACTGCACAAACAATTTGGGAGCGCACTTCATTTTGGATTTCCTCTTCTGAAATCCACCTGAGGTCATTGCAGTAGATGACACCTTTTTAGCAGTTGAGACTTGCGTGTTCGGTAACTTTGACTGTAATATCCGGGATAGGCTAGTTAATTTTAGTAATTTGATTGCTTGTTTGCCGTTGTTGCCGTTTCTCATTTTTTTGCATACATCGACTGAGCCGTTACATGTGTGGTCTATCATTTTTTATATTAAGGGCCGGGTGCAAAATCCATTGTTGATACAATTTTGTTGTTTGATTTTGACAAGTCAGGTGGGTCTGGTGGATGCCCCATTGTAGGGAACATTGCTTTTGCTAAGCGTTCTGTGGCGCTTAGACTACGCGGGGGTCGCAGTTACTAGGATTTATATATACTTTAAAGATTTTTTTTTGCTCAATTTCAATGTTTCCAGGAGGATGTTAGCCCTGGTATCCCATAGTCGTGACTATCGTATACAGTACTAAGCCGCTGTGTTTAGTGCTGTGACAGACGTACCTGTCGTGTACAACACTGTCACTTTGAGTGAAAAAACCAATTAACTTTTTACAAGGATTTATATGTTGTACTAATGTGTATCGTATTGTTTTTTCTTTTGCGTTAAAACAGCGCGCACGTGCGCGCTATTGGGTTTTATAAAATTAG
The DNA here is from genome assembly GCA_035043915.1 of Drosophila paramelanica. Lineage (NCBI taxonomy): Eukaryota > Metazoa > Arthropoda > Insecta > Diptera > Drosophilidae > Drosophila > Drosophila paramelanica. The sequence continues at coordinate 4,076 of JAWNMO010000661.1, read as the reverse complement.
TGTATTAACTTGTCTGTTTTAAGTTTTTGGTGGGAAAACTCCGACTGTCGTCAAGTAGGTGTGTGTTCGATGCAATCTGACATTGAAATGCAATAAAATTTAATTCTGCTGCCACATCTTCCAAAATGTCCTTATCCTTATCAACGTTTTTTGCAAGTAAAACTTACAGCTCTGTTCATCTAGTTTTTGCTGCTGAAATGTCGGAAGACCGAATTGCCTAATCATGGCCATAACCTACTTTTTTCTGCTTCCCAATGTTCAGGAGACGAGCGAATACCTTTCAAAACGCTATAGCCATCATCATGGCGTATTAAACTATCTACTGTGGCGAGCACATGCGGATACATGTTTCGATATTGTGACTTTGAGTGGCTGTAAAACCCAGAAAAATACATTAATCGATTTGAAATTAAAAAAATAAATCTTTTAATAATTTATAAAACGAAAAACAAAAGATTGAATCCTCCATTGCTCGAACAATCGAGAAAAAACTCAAAAATTAGCAAGTATCCACTTTTGGCCGTTTGACAAAACTTATATACTAGGCATTTTTTTAATACTTGGTCCAAAGGCCTTTGGCTTCAATAACGCTATCAATGCGCCTGGGCATGCTCTCCACCAATTTCTCTATCAGTCCGTGCGATAGAGTGCTCCATTCCGCCTGGACTCGACTCCAAAGCTCATCCATTGTCAGTTGTTTCTTCAACAGAGCCTATAGGTTTTCTATCGGTTTCAGATCTGGGTTTTGAGCCGGCCATTGCATCTTCAAAAAATGTTGACTATTTAGCCAATTCTTGACAATTTTGGCCGTGTGTTTCGGATCACCGTACTATTGAAAAATAACCAATAACAAAATCAGGAAGATTGGATTCCAAAATTTGTAGATAGTCTTCCTTTTTCATTATGCCATTTATTCGAACCAACGGACCGACGTTCCACCAGGTGAAGCACCCCCAAACCACCAAGCCGCCTCCTCTATGTTTCATGGTTTCTTTCACTTGATGTTTTTGAAGTTTCTCATGAGGTCGATGCCAGTAATACTCCTTTCCATCCGATTGAAATCGATTGATTTTGGTCTCATCTCACCAAATCACCCTCTTCCAATCGTCCACACTCCAATTCCTGTGTTCCTTGCAGAATTTAAGCGCAGGTTTTTTTCTGCTTAATAGAAGATGTTACGCCGGTCCTGCGAAGCGTCCGGCGTGCTGTCCACTCACTAACAGGTTTGCAGCTTGTTTTGGTGTTGTCTTCGGTCGGCTGATCATTATCCGTTCCATAGATCGAGCATCTCTATCGGTCAGCAGTCGTGGACGCGATTTTTTCGGCTCAGGTGGGCTTACATTTCGCCGCTTCCTAACATGAAGCACTGTTCGATGGCAAATTCCCAATTCTTTTCCAATTTAGCGAGCTGAAAAATTGATTTTGGTCATTTCCACCACAAAATGCACATGAAGCTTTTGGCAATATCCTGTTTTAAAATAAGTCTAAACTTTTTAACCTGCAATATACAAATGCAAATATAAATATAGGTAATTTATGTATTTACATAAAGCAAATAGTAATTTTCTTACATATAAATTGCGATTGGTATCATTCATTTCGCAATTAATCGATACCAATTCTTCCAACGTGTTTGATTCCGTGGCACATTGCTTTTGTAGCTTCAATCGGCACCAATTGTAGTAGTATATACATATGTGTATGTATATAAATATTTATACTACCGCGAAGAATATCGTTCTCCTCGTGCATCTTTGCTAAAAGCAATTTGTTCTCCCGTCGATTGGTATCTAAAAAGAGTATGATTATAAAGTTAAACTAGTTTTTGTTCAATAACTTACCAATAATATAATGTGACTCCAGTCTTATGAAATCTAAATAAAAGAAATATAATTTTTTAAATCATATTAATCGTAATAAATTTAACAAAATTACCTTTGATTTCTTCAAATTTCCGCTCAACGGCTTCTTTTATGCTAGCATTATCTCAATGAGGTGCTTAAATATGAAAAAGTTAGTTTTTAATACAAATTTTAACAATTATAGAATTTACTTACATGTAACTTCCAAGGATAAACGCTTAAATTTTTGTGGGGGTGCCATCTGTAAATGTATAAAAAACGTTTTTTTTTTGGATCGAACCAAGGTATGTGAATCTTCTTAAGATACCTATGGCGCCGTCGCCATAAGTATGCTCCATTCGTTCTTGGAATAATCGCCAAGAACACCTACGGACTAAACACCTCCAGTATACTTAAAATAAAAATAAAGAAAGACAAGAATAAAGCAATGTCCTAATCGTATAGGTGTAGAAACGGGATTAGCGACAAATCATTTTTGTACGGCATCCCAACTGCCTTACTCTCTATTTCTAAAATTGAAAACTTCTCTAATACTTTGGATGCCTCTATATCAACAAAATATATGCCTATACTCTCTGACTTTAATAGTTCTTCGTAAAAGTTTCTAATGTTTAAAAATCTTCTTCCTATAATTAACCCACCTTAGTTATCCTGAAAAGAGTCAATTATAAACGGAATTTTTCCTATTATATAACATAAATTATCTGGACTTTTCACGCTAAACGTGACACCTTTGAAAAATAGTGTGTCCTTAAATATTTTTCCATTTTCTTGCCTCTGAGGAGCTACAAATCTATCTTCAATAATTTTCCTATGAACCTGTTCTAAGATTTGTGTTGGCTTGCGGCTTGCGGCTCGCTTAAGAGTTTGCAAATAATTTTCAAAGGCATAAAATGACCCTTTGAAAACGAAAAGATTCAACATCTGTTGAGCATTTTCTACATTTTTCTTTCGCTGCTTTGGGCAGCAAGGCACTCTGTATGAGCAATGTAGTAGCAAAAATTCATAATACTGATCGCTATTTAAAGTATATTTAAATTGTTGTATTATTGTCCTGTACATAAAAGAAATTGTCTGAGGTCAGTGGCTTTCCAATTTGGAAGTTCTTTCAACATTCTTGGTTTGCATGCAAACTCCCTAGGTACATGTTTTCGCATTGATATTAAGTAGTAGTATTTTGGACAATACTTTATTTGTAGTGAGTCTAAGTAAAAATTTGCGGATGACTCCAAGTTCAATAAGGTGCATGCAATAAAGTGGAACTTGCGAAACCATTAAAACACCAAGTTTTTCAAAAGGAGACTGATTATGTAAATATGAAGGTGCATGCTGATTAGGGTATTTTCTATTTGCAAAATCTTCATTTGTAATTAATTCTACAACTGTTGTGCTGTATGTTAACACAGAATTTAATTTTTTTTGCTACTTGAAGGCATTTGGTACACCCATGGCTAGAAGTATGGCCAGAAGTGCCGCTTACAAATGCTCTTGCGGGCGCATCACAAACAATCGATTTTATTTCTATTTCTACAGTTTTATCACAAACCCCAATACCGGTTGATTTTATTTGCGCAAGGTCACAAGCGAACTTGCTTAAATATTCATCATAGCTATGGGGCTTGCTTTTACCTGAAAATACTCCTACTGGAAACACGGGACAGTTATCAATATTATGAAGCCTTATTAAAATTTGCCATAATTGCGCTCTAGAACTATTAAATAATGGAAGGCCGTCAATATTAATATCAATGCTTAACACTTAAGGGATATTAATAGATTTCGACAATTTGGTTATTTGTTCAGCTAAGCCAATATGCAAATATGACCCACCGTCTATTTCAGAAATATTTGGCTTTGCACTGGCTGTGAACTTATAAAATGGTCTAACATTTAAATGCTCTTCATTTAAAATTTTAACCAGCTCAACACAAGCTTACGCAAAGGCTTATTTTTAATAAACCATTCTGTAAGCTTTATATTTAGCTGTGTGCTATCGAAATCGCAACCTGCGTTTCCTGCTTTTATTTCAATGTTATATGCTTGTGCACTTTCAATAAGCACATCAGCAGAATCGCTACTTCTTTTCCTCTTGCATGCACGAACGTGCACTTTACCTTGCACCACCTAAACTCAGATTCAACATTTGCTAATTTATCTAGCAATTTCTGCTTTTGGACTTAAACAACCTACGCATTTGCCTTTTACCCACCATTG